>OY756421.1:41252726-41254764 GCA_963576905.1 Mystacides longicornis | reverse complement strand
ACCTAACCTAACCTAACCTAACCTAACCTAACCTAACCTAACCTAACCTAACCTAACCTAACCTAACCTAACCTAACCTAACCTAACCTAACCTAACCTAACCTAACCTAACCTAACCTAACCTAACCTAACCTAACCTAACCTAACCTAACCTAACCTAACCTAACCTAACCTAACCTAACCTAACCTAACCTAACCTAACCTAACCTAACCTAACCTAACCTAACCTAACCTAACCTAACCTAACCTAACCTAACCTAACCTAACCTAACCTAACCTAACCTAACCTAACCTAACCTAACCTAACCTAACCTAACCTAACCTAACCTAACCTAACCTAACCTAACCTAACCTAACCTAACCTAACCTAACCTAACCTAACCTAACCTAACCTAACCTAACCTAACCTAACCTAACCTAACCTAACCTAACCTAACCTAACCTAACCTAACCTAACCTAACCTAACCTAACCTAACCTAACCTAACCTAACCTAACCTAACCTAACCTAACCTAACCTAACCTAACCTAACCTAACCTAACCTAACCTAACCTAACCTAACCTAACCTAACCTAACCTAACCTAACCTAACCTAACCTAACCTAACCTAACCTAACCTAACCTAACCTAACCTAACCTAACCTAACCTAACCTAACCTAACCTAACCTAACCTAACCTAACCTAACCTAACCTAACCTAACCTAACCTAACCTAACCTAACCTAACCTAACCTAACCTAACCTAACCTAACCTAACCTAACCTAACCTAACCTAACCTAACCTAACCTAACCTAACCTAACCTAACCTAACCTAACCTAACCTAACCTAACCTAACCTAACCTAACCTAACCTAACCTAACCTAACCTAACCTAACCTAACCTAACCTAACCTAACCTAACCTAACCTAACCTAACCTAACCTAACCTAACCTAACCTAACCTAACCTAACCTAACCTAACCTAACCTAACCTAACCTAACCTAACCTAACCTAACCTAACCTAACCTAACCTAACCTAACCTAACCTAACCTAACCTAACCTAACCTAACCTAACCTAACCTAACCTAACCTAACCTAACCTAACCTAACCTAACCTAACCTAACCTAACCTAACCTAACCTAACCTAACCTAACCTAACCTAACCTAACCTAACCTAACCTAACCTAACCTAACCTAACCTAACCTAACCTAACCTAACCTAACCTAACCTAACCTAACCTAACCTAACCTAACCTAACCTAACCTAACCTAACCTAACCTAACCTAACCTAACCTAACCTAACCTAACCTAACCTAACCTAACCTAACCTAACCTAACCTAACCTAACCTAACCTAACCTAACCTAACCTAACCTAACCTAACCTAACCTAACCTAACCTAACCTAACCTAACCTAACCTAACCTAACCTAACCTAACCTAACCTAACCTAACCTAACCTAACCTAACCTAACCTAACCTAACCTAACCTAACCTAACCTAACCTAACCTAACCTAACCTAACCTAACCTAACCTAACCTAACCTAACCTAACCTAACCTAACCTAACCTAACCTAACCTAACCTAACCTAACCTAACCTAACCTAACCTAACCTAACCTAACCTAACCTAACCTAACCTAACCTAACCTAACCTAACCTAACCTAACCTAACCTAACCTAACCTAACCTAACCTAACCTAACCTAACCTAACCTAACCTAACCTAACCTAACCTAACCTAACCTAACCTAACCTAACCTAACCTAACCTAACCTAACCTAACCTAACCTAACCTAACCTAACCTAACCTAACCTAACCTAACCTAACCTAACCTAACCTAACCTAACCTAACCTAACCTAACCTAACCTAACCTAACCTAACCTAACCTAACCTAACCTAACCTAACCTAACCTAACCTAACCTAACCTAACCTAACCTAACCTAACCTAACCTAACCTAACCTAACCTAACCTAACCTAACCTAACCTAACCTAACCTAACCTAACCTAACCTAACCTAACCTAACCTAACCTAACCTAACCTAACCTAACC
>OY756421.1:39637726-40042726 GCA_963576905.1 Mystacides longicornis | reverse complement strand
TCGGAGAAAAAAAATGATGTACGGTACAATTGAAGGACTTCCCGTAAAACATAAACGAAAGGGGTATCCAACATCGGAGAAAAAAAAATTACGTACCTACAGTACAATCGAGGGATTTCCCGCAAAACATAAACTAAAAGGGTTGCCCAACTTGGAAGATTTATTTCCCAATTTTTTTTATTTAAGAAAAAAAAGTCGTTACGTGACGCTTTGTTCGAACCCCCCCCTCCCGCCCCTGTAACACACAGTCACGTTTTGCAAGACCCCCCCCCCTCCCTCAAATTGCGTTAGGGGGCGTCAAGTATTACGTAACGCAATTTGGGGGAGGGGGGGGGTCTTGCAAAACGTTACTGTGCGTTACAAGGGCGGGAGGGGGGGTTCGAACAACGCGTCACGTAACTTTTTTTTTTCTTAAATAAAAAAAATTGGGAAATAAATCTTCCAAGTTGGGCAACATAAATAAATTAAAGCAAGCACGATTAAAATAAGAAAAAGCATATAGGTAAGCGACTTTCTAGTACTTTGGGTAACTTAATTGTGACTTTTGGGTAAAAAAATAGTCTCTTGGGTGTTACGTAACATATAGGGGGGGGGGAGGGGGCGGTACAGAAAAACGTTACGGCGCGTTACGTGGGGGGGAGGGAGGTTAAAAAATCTTCAAAAATTGCGTTACGTAATACTTGAACGCCCCCGTGAAAGAGTCAAAGAGTGTATTCACTTTGTGTGAATACACTAACAGGGTACATATATTGATAAATTGGCAAGTTTTTGAAAATAAATAGAAGAAAAAAAATGCATTTTTTTTAAATCCTCCTCATAGTTTTTGTAAAATTTTAAGTTGTACCCTATTTTGAGATTCAACACTTTTTATTTTATTTTATCATTAGCTGTCGACTCGCCCGTCGACTTTCGACCTAACCCAGAATAAAAAAAATTTTGACTTATTACATGAATAAAATGTGATTTACGACATAAAAATTTAATTAAATTTAGCTAATAGTTTATTGCATTGTGTAATAGTTATCGTTGATTCGGATGCGGGATGACGTTTGATGGATCACAAGTAGAGATGGGACTAACGGCTTAAATTCAAAAACGTTATAGCCATTTCGTTAATTGAAAATAACGTTAATATTAAAAGCTGAACTTCTTCCTAAAAAAAAAAAAAAAATGCAACATTCAACACCAAAAAAAAAAATTCTAATAAAAATGACTAGTGTCTAACTCCACATTATCAAATACCTACTTAAGTCTTTAAAAAACTTTATATCGGAGTCTCCAAAAGCCGTATATAAGGTACACGTTTAAAAAATAAATTTTGTGGTAGAACGATACAAGACTCTTTAATTTTTCATCTAGAACAAACCTTGAACCCTGAGAGACATGGTGCATGGTACTAACTTACAACTCTTTTGTTAAAAATCATAACATCTTGTTAAATACGTTATAACATTTATATTTACAACCAGCGGGGGTATTAAAGAAAAAGTTTAGTTCAGACTAAACATAATTAATTTCTTGTATAGCGCCGCAGCCCATACACAATTCCCGCGAGTTTCTCACTTACATTAGTGAGTTAAATTCGGAATAAGGGTTCTGGGACCCTATTCTCGAATGTCGATCGATTGATTTTCTAATAGAATTAGTATAAGTTCTTTGATACAACATCCAAAAGTATAGAAGTTAAACTAAACACAAATCATAACATAAATTGACTATTAGACAGTTGTGTCGGCTCAAGGTTCACTGGTTCTGGGGCACTGATGGTCTCTGCCGAGTGCGGATGACGCACCGCACCTCCAGAGCCGTAGTTGGCAAAAACCAGCGTCTATTTTTCGGGGATCTCCCGTCCTGCCCACATGATTACTATTATATTTATGCACTTATAAGTAGTAAGTATGTATGTATCCTTCTTATCGCTCCTCCGTCCAATATTCCATGTATTACAGTATATTTATGATTCCATGCATAACAGCGTACAAAGTAGGTATTGGTAAAATTCTAGCATTAGGCCGCTACCAATATTGCCGCCATTTTCATTCCATAAACGCATTCACATTATCTACATAACAATATTTATAGTTATGATAGCATGTAGGTATATTAAAAAAACTTAACGATTTTTTTATTTTTTTTTTTAATTTATTTATTTATTTTTGTAATTGTGTATTTACTTTTATTACTGTCTATATTGTTCTTTTTTATCATTGTAATGCGATTTTTTTTATTTTATTTATTTATTTTTGTAATTGTGTATTTACTTTTATTACTGTCTATATTGTTCTTTTTTATCATTGTAATGCGATTTTTTTTATTTTATTTATTTATTTTTGTAATTGTGTATTTACTTTTATTACTGTCTATATTGTTCTTTTTTATCATTGTAATGCGATTTTTTTATTTTATTTTTTTATTTTTGTAATTGTGTATTTACTTTTATTACTGTCTATATTGTTCTTTTTTATCATTGTAATGCGATTTTTTTTATTTTATTTATTTATTTTTGTAATTGTGTATTTACTTTTATTACTGTCTATATTGTTCTTTTTTATCATTGTAATGCGATTTTTTTTATTTTATTTATTTATTTTTGTAATTGTGTATTTACTTTTATTACTGTCTATATTGTTCTTTTTTTATCATTGTAATGCGATTTTTTTATTTTTTTATTTTACAATTATTATTATTACGATCGTTTTTTTTTGCTTTATGCTTCTTGATTTGTTTTATTTATTTTACCTGTGTCAATTTTTGAGCAACATTTTACTATTATTATTTGACTTTTTGGATTTGTGTGTGCATTTTCTTGTGCCTTTGTGTGATTAATTATGGATGACTCTGCAGAGAGAAATAATCCATTACACTCCCTCCCTAATTTTACCCCTCCCCAGCCTCTCAACGCCTCTATTTACTCAGACTCTATTCTGTCAGTCGGTGATTCCTCTTCATACTCTCAGCCTTCGTTCTGTGAGCTTCTTGGTGCCGCATTTGGTTCGTCGAGGTCTTTACTTAACGTTTGCCACATAAATGCCCAGAGCATACCAGCCCACTACGATGATCTCTTGGCCTCGTTTTCGTCTGTTCCCATGCACGCGCTGCTGATTGGTGAGACATAGCTTAAGTCATCACTCCCATCAGCACTTTATTCGCTGCCGGGCTACAGATTGATACGGTTTGATAGGGTTGGACGCACTGGTGGCGGTGTGGCAATGTATCTCAGGGAAGACTTGTCCCACAAAGTCATTTACAGAACTCAGAGTGGGAGTCAGCTGGAGTGTCTGTTCATTGAGGTCAGCTTCTCGCACAATAAAGTTTTGCTTGGCGTAGTTTATAGTCCCCCTAATTCCAACTATTTCGATGAATTTCAGGGTATGATTGAGCTTTTACTACCTAACTATCATCACCACATTATATTTGGTGACTTTAATACATGCCTTAACAGGGGTGACTCAAGGAGTGACAGGCTGATGAGTATCCTTAATGCATCTTATCTTTGCACTCTGCCTTTGGGACCTACCCACTACACTCCTTACCTTAACTCCTTTACTCTCTTGGATTTAATAATCACCTCGGAGCCTACACTTGCTGTCAGCCATGGTCAGTTAAATGCTGACCAATTTTCTGCACACGATCTCATCTATCTGACATATAAACTTAAATCGCCCAAACTCAAACCTAAAATAAAATCGTTTCCGATTGATGTGGACCAGTTGCGGGTAGAGGCTGATGGCATTGACTGGGGTGCGGTCTATTTGTCGAGTGACGTAAATCAAATGGTCACCTGCTTCAATACATCTATCACTGATCTTTATGACAAGCATGCACCTGTACAAACACGGACTGTGAGACGGGCACCGGCGCCCTGGCTTACGGAGGATATACGCTGTCTGATGAAGCGAAGAAATCGGGCTAAGGTTAAGGCAAGACAGACTGGCCTCCCTCGCGACCAGGAAAAGTATGTTTTTTTAAGGAACCGTTGCTCCAGGGCGTGTAGGCGTTCCAAGCAGGATTACTTTTCCCAAAACATTGATCTAAGCAATGTTAAGCGGACTTGGAGGTTCCTCAGGCAACAGGGGGTGGGCAAACCTGCCGACGCAGACGACGCAGTTCAGATTGACCTCAATATCCTAAACCAGCATTTTGCTGCCGTTCCTGCAGTGTTGACTGACGGTGTTAAATTGTCCACCTGTGCAGATATAGAGGCTTCAAGGCCTGTTGGCGCGGAGTCGTTCGTGTTCTCTGAGGTGTCTACCAGTGATGTTTCTAGAGCTTTTCGAGACATCAAATCCACCGCTGTGGGTTGTGACGGCATAAGTTCTAGAATATTGGGGCCCATTATGTCTTCTGTGCTTCCTGTTATAACATTCATCATTAATGCTTCATTGTCTTCTTCAGAGTTCCCTTCCGCGTGGAAGGAAGCGAACGTTATTCCCTTGCCGAAAAAGACGGCACCTGCCTCACCCAGTGACTTTCGCCCCATATCGGTGCTTCCACTGCTTTCCAAAGTAACAGAAAAACTGGTTTTCCGACAATTAAACTCCTTTATTGTTGCTCACAATTTGTATAATCCTCTTCAGTCAGGATTCAGAAGGGGGCACAGTACCACCACCGCGCTTATAAAGATCACCGACGGTATTCGTGAAGCAATGGATGATACGCAGTTGACTATTTTGGTTTTGCTAGATTTTAGTAGTGCATTCAACTGTGTTGATTTTGATTTGTTGCTTTCGCGTTTAAGTGCTTTGAATTTGTCTGATAGAGTCGTGGACTGGTTTGGTTCGTATTTGTTCATGAGAAAGCAAAGGATAATCTGCGATGCTGCCGGTTCTGATTGGGTCCAGCTTGTCGCAGGGGTTCCACAGGGAGGCATACTATCTCCGCTTCTCTTTTCATTATTTATAGGTTCTATTTCTCAAAACATTCGAGGACCCTTTCACCTATATGCCGATGACTTGCAGATTTATACCCATTTCAGCCCACAGGATGTCGTCGAGTCCTTTGCTCTCATGAATGAAAATCTTCAGTATATAGCCTCGTGGTGTGAGCGGAACGAACTCCTTATAAATCCTGTTAAGTCACAGGCCATCATTATTGGAAGCCCCAGACTCCTTGCTTCGTTGAACCGTAATTCCTTGCCATGTCTTTTCTTGAACAATCAGGTAATTCCTTTTTCTAATGATGTTAAGGACCTGGGGATTTACATTGATTGTAAACTTTCATGGAGAAAACAGGTGGATGAGCATAGTAGAAAGGTATTTTCATCACTTCTTGCACTCAGAAGACTCCAAAATTTCCTCAGCCCTGACATCAAAAAGCTATTAGTTCAGTCCTTGCTCCACCCACTATTTGACTACGCCGATATTTGCTATCTAGATATGGCAGTGGAGGTCGAGTCCCGATTGGAACGTCTTCAAAACATTTGCATACGGTACATCTTCTCTCTACGAAAATATGATCACATTTCTGAGTACAGACATCAACTTCAATGGAAAACCATGCGAGAGAGAAGAGACCTGCATACTCTCTGTTTGCTGTATAAAATACTTCATAACCCTTCCTCCTCTAACTACCTCAAACAGAGATTCACCTTTCTCAGTTCGCACCAACGTTCTTTGCGTTCTGATCAAAATAATTTGCTGCTCATCCCATCCCATCGCTCAAAATTCTATTCTGAGTCTTTCACCGTTCGTGCCGCAAGGTTGTGGAACCAGCTTCCCCTCTCCATAAGAGGCTCGCAGACTATTTACACCTTTAAAAAATCACTGACGGGAATATAATGCCCTACTCCAAAGAGGATCCCCCCTCCCACCTTCCCTAGTTTTTTATGCTGAGTTTTTATTTATTCATCTTTTAAATTTATTTTTGACTTATTGAATTTATTTTGGTGTACCTACCTATTGAGTTTATTTTAATTTACTGAATGTGTTTTAATGTATTGAATTTATTTTAATTTTTAATTTGTTGGATTTATTTTAATGTTTAATTTATTGGATTTATTCTTATTACGTATATCTTGTTCTTATATTGCTTGTTTGTAATTTGGGTTGGCTGGAAGAGATCCTTCGGGATAAGTCCGCCCTTTGAATCTTTAAATGTTTTTATTACACAATAAAGCTTTATTTATTTATTATTATTTATCTATAGGTACTGATATCACAGAGGAACCAATGAATGCCCGAATAGATCTTTCTCGGGACAGACGATCAAAACAAAATACCTCGAAATCAGTCAATTAGATTACGTAAAATATAATTTCATTAGCCCCCCCCTATTAGCTATTCACAAATCACCCTCTATGGGTGGAATGCCTAATTGAAAAAAAAACTATTAGCTATTGTAGAGACTGGAAAATTTCGCGATCGCGATAAAACGATTTTTTGCGAATTTAGAGATTATTGCGCGAATAACGGGAATTTCAAGGTTTTTGTGCAAATAGCGCGAATAATGTGATTTTTAGAATAAACGCGAATATTGTGTCTATTTTACTGGAATAATATAAATGTGTAAAAATAATCAAAGTGGAAATTATCATATTATTATTGAAATTACTTACTTAAAATGACAAACAATAGAAATTTTACGCTTTATGTTTTGGAAGCGCTTTGGATATCGAGGAGTTTTTTTCAACTTTGTACATCACTGTGCTAAGAAAACGAAGGAAAAACTTTGTTTTGGTTGCTCGCTCAGAAATCATAATTTAAAGCAAAAAAATAACTACCCAAGTGCTGGGAGGGTCCCATAGTGACAACTTTTTTTTGGATGACCCCACCCAATAAAATTTCCAAGGGTCCCAGATCATTTAGGCCAATGTCAACAAATATATTTTTTTTTATTTTGAAGCATAGTTTAAATTAACTAGTCTAACATTGATTGAAATATTGTATAATTTTCTTTTGTGTAGGTATATTTTGTGAATCTCTTGTTAATCAGAGTTTTTCATTCATTTGGCAATGTATATTTATAAATATTGTTGATAAATTGTAAATACCTGCCTATTACTATTTTTTGTTTTATTATAAAATCTACCTTCATTTTGAACAAATGAACGTTGAAAAAATAACGCGAATTTCCCTGTTTTAGAGCAAAAATAACACCGAATTTCTCCAAAAATAACACCGAAATTCACAAAAAATAACACCACTAGTCTCTAGCCTTGTTTAGCGCAACCATTCCGGGTTTGGTAGAAGTTGTAAAGAGCGGGTCGGCAAGTAAGTTGATTTTTACAAAATTTGAATAAAAAAGTGTCGTAGAATTTCGGACAAGCAGATGGTACCGCCACAACACAAACGACGCTATACGCTAACGCACCCGGATTAGCTACTTCATCAAATACAGATTTGGAAATGGCTTGGAATAGGGTATTTGACTAATTTCCAGAAACCGTTTTAAATTATTCTACGATACATTATAATCACATTATCTTTATATTTTCTGAAGATATGCCATATTTTATATGAAAATCATGTTTAAAGTTTATATCCAAAAACGCGCGTAAAACGCTGTCTTGTATAATGGCGCTGGTCACGTGGTGCATTTTACGTCACACCATAGTATTCGAGGCCACACGACAAATACATAGTATTGGTATGAGTTTGCTAACGTGTTGATGCACATGACTGTCATTTACTATAGTGTGACGTCACCTTGACGTCACAGGGAACACAACTAATCACAAGGCGTTTTCACCGACGACTAGTTCCATAGAAATATTTGGATTTTTATTACGTGTTTTTATAAAAAATAAGCCTATTTAAGTTGTAAAATAAAAGAAATAAGCTTTCTTGGGCCATTTTCAAACAGGATGACCACAATCTGTAGCTTATTTTTCATACTGTCAAATACCCTATTGTGTTAGGGTAACCTAGTATGTACGGGGAACCAGTTTCGCACCAATAGTATCCTTGCATAAAGTGCGCATGCGTGACACTAACAGTAGATATTAAAGTTTTTCGGCATCGCTATCAAGTTCACAATGGTCCTACGGTTATAGTCGCCGCCGTTGGTATTGATGGTTGTTGGTTCGAATCCCAGTGGGGGCGGACCTTTTTTTTCGTTTTTTTTTTCTGTGAAAGATGTCTAAAGTGTATTTGTGTTCACTTTGGCTGAGCCAAATTCATAAAAAAATAGGTTCGTTAGCCTATTTTCATGACTAACAGTCATGAAAATAGGTTAGGTTAGGTTAGAACATAATTATTTAGGGGGGTTTGGGGGGCAGAGACCCCCATACATCTTCGCACACACCCCCGAATCCATTTTACCCTCTGCAAACCGAATATATTTGAATTTTAGGCGCATTTGAATTGTTGACGCCATTTGAATTTTTAGCGCGAATCTGGTTCCCTGTACATACTAGGCTACCCATTGTGTTAAGGGCGCCGAATGACAGTTGGGCGAGGATTCGATTGATTTTATATTTAAAAGAAGAACGAACCAGCAGAACGAAAAGATGAACCGCCCATCAAACTTCGACGTAACCAAAGTAAAAAATATATTTTGACCTATTTTAATTAGGTACATGCATTAAATAGAGTTTACGAAATTAAAACTTAATTAAATTCAACTTATAATATATTGCATTATGTAGTAATTGTTGTTGAAGTTTGACAGGTCATAACAATAGGTTTGTAATAAAAACAATAAGTCCTCTAATCGTTGCGTAACTTTTAAAAAATCCAAGAGATAGCGGTGTAGTAGGAAATAAGTCACACGTGAAACATGTTAAGCATCGTACTCACTTGCGCCGCGAACGTGTGACATTGCATCAATTTATTCGAAAGGTTAAGTATACGTGATTCGCGAAAAGCGAACGCGAGCGGCACACATGCATCCTTTTGATAAAATTGATATAACGATACACGTTCGCGGCGCAAGTGAGTACCGAGCTTTACGCAAGCGCGGATCCAGGGGGGGGGGGTTAGGGGGTCATGACCCCCCCCTAGGCTATGTAATCTCAAGTAGGGCAGTGATATTTATTAATAAAATCTTTATTTTGCTAGCATAATTATATTTCATGTGGGCCATGACCCCCCCCTGGAGCAAAAGTACCATATTACAAATTTAGGAAATGACCTTTTTTTTTTTTTAGGAAAAGTGTAGTTTCCAGATACCAAATTTTGAAAATGACCTTTTTTTTAGGAAAAGTGTAATTTCCAGATACCAAATTTTTAAGATGACCTTTTTTTTTACTTTGTGACCCCCCCTGGTGCCAAGGCTGGATCCGCCCTTGGCTTTACATTGTTGTACATATTATCTTGTTGCAAGAATAGCCTCCAATAAATTCAAATTTTACCGAATTATTATGGTAAGATAATGTAAAAAATGATTAGCTGTGCATGTGTCTCGCTTAAACTCGAAAACATCGGGACCGGATTGGGTAAACTTGATTTCGAAATATTCGCATAAGCTTAGGATACTATTTAACGCAGAGCTGTTCCGAGTACAGGAAAAAAATACTCGAGTACTGAGTACAAGTACTGCACACAAATGTACTCGGAGTACAAGTACAAGTACTCAGATCGAAGTACTCGAGTACAAAATATCGAGTACAAGTACCGAGTACATGAGTGATTAATTAAACGCAAATCTTTTATAAACCTCTAACAACTTTGCGCATGTTTTAAAACATAATGTAATCGCGAGCAATTGAATCGATCATTACAACAAACTGCATGAAATAAAAATTTTACAAAAAAAGGGACTAACTATAATATTATTACATTAAAAAAATGGGTAAAATAACGCCTCCACGTGGTGCACCCCCGGGCAACGTTATAACGGCAAAATTCTATCAAAAAGGAAGAGAGAAAGCAGATAAACCAAAGAGGATTGAATTAAAAACAAGAAAATAGAACATGGTATGGTAAATGATACAAATCGCAAAAACAGCTCTCATCTGGGCAATAAGACAAGAGACCTTGGAACAAATAGAAGAAGTATGTAGAAGTATGTTCTAAGACCGAATATCTGACAAAAGAGCTAAGTATTGATGTTATACTGCTACAGGAAACCCACACAGCAAACTTAAACCAACTCACCACCAGAGGTACCTACGGTAGGCTGGGCCGTTCTAGTGTGGAAGTTAAAAAAGTGCTTCTAATCTTAACGTAATAGTGATAATTTGTTGCCTTATGATGTATTATAACTATCTACAAAATTTCATGAAAAAAAAACAAGATCTTCTGTCTCCGAATCGACCTTGAAGTTTTGTATGGGACGAAATTATCCCATACTAACTGATATTTTTATAATAATCATGTAAAATGATTACGGCCTTGTTTTTTTATATTTATTTTTATGATTATACTACAGATAATTCAAGTACATACTTCTATTTATTTAATTACACGAAATTCATAAAAAAACCTTTACATTTTTTATGTAAAGTAAGTATATAAAATAATGTTGTTTTGCAGTTATTGTTTTTGATAATTTGGGTTTGATATCTTGTTTACTCGTTGCTTTCAAAGCTTTTACATAATCTTCTCTCGATAAATTTCTGCATAAAAATGGTGAGGCTTCTTTGACAATTTCACAGATCGTCAAACTCCTTCGATATGACAGGGAAAATTCATGAAACTGTATTTATTCATCTTCGCCATTATATGTGATGAATGCCGTAAGATCCTCGTCGGATACTTGTGGATTGGTGTTTCTGTTACAATTTGCTGTCCGTCCATAAGATATTTCTCGTAAAAGGATGCTTCAAAATTTACTTTCGGTAATTCAAGGATCATAAGTGCGTGTTTTCGGGTGATACGAGCTTTCACTATCCGGCGAGCGGCTTATTCTCTTACTAGTGTAGTTTGAGCGAAATAACTATTTCTTTTAGTAATAACAGTTTATATTACAGATTTGTTCATCCAATAATGATAAGAAATTAAACTTCCATAGGTAACAGGATCCATCTTAAATGCGAACGAAGTCGGCGCACAAACATTAACAATAAAGATAAGTTAAGGTCATCAGATTTTCTGAAAGAAACGCAATCGCAGAATATTAGCTTAGTTTAGCAATCTATCATGAAACATTTTTCCTGGAGCTCTGATTCCTTAATTATAAGAAAATGTTACTTTTGGTATGACTGTGATACTTTGGAATAACTATAATTGATCTTTTCGTAGATCTTGAAATGATAAAATAGTAGTTTCTGTTGTAATCACCTGGAACATATCAATTGTTTTTTTTTTTACATTTTTCCAGTTGTTTTCTAATTTGATCAGAATTTGTATGATGATTTGAGAAAGCACCATCAACATATTATACAAAAACCTAAATAATTGTTACTTTTCGTTTTTTTTTTCTAGATTACCGGCGACTCATTCAATTGGGATTCCTCGTCGTTTGTAATAAGAAAATAATTCATTCCAATGGTTTTATAAGTCTTTTCTCCTGCAATCTTATTATTCAATCATGTTTTCCGGTATTTACCTACACTTTTTTTCATCACATCAGACGACAAGTAAAAGATCAAATTAAATATTGATTTTTGAAAAGAAATCTGTAATCGAACTCTCTATCGGTTTCTGTGTTCCAAATTTTCCATAAATTTAGAATCAGTTTTCTTATACACTCTCTTTTATTATTGTTCATCTGTATTTTTGATCACTTTTTCTAATCACTAGCCTAAAACTTTGACTTTATGGCCATTAAAATACAATACTGGTTATTGTAACCCTTTTCTCATTTCATGAGATTTTCTCTTGTTTTTCGCAGCCCTCTATGTAATTTGTTGACGTCTAAATTGCATTATTATGCTTTATATCATACATAACTGATTATTCCATCATTTTTATGAGAAACAATCTAAAAAAATATAATGTTAAAAATATTTTTACTTTCTTTATACCTGCTTCAAAATAGGATAAATTTAACAATTTCTTGAAACTTTGAGCTCAATTCGGAGACAGAAGATATCTTTCAAATTGAAAAATATTTTGCATACGTATTTTAAACAGCATTTAGCACTAAAATATAACTATTACGTTAGCAATATCGGGAGAAAAGGAAATCGGCCCACACTAACCTACGGTTCCCGGTTTCAACCTAGCTGGCGCTGTCCACAGCGTGGCCACCAACGTACGCGACGGCCTGATTTGGATTTGGAAAACATTGTTTTAAATCAGGTAATGTGTCCTTGGTCACCAGTCACCATCAAAATAGGACACAAAAGTCGTCATCGTTTACAAACCTGATAGATTCCAGTGGCCACCCACAGTCATTCCTTCAGCCCTCCCACATCCATCTGTCATAATGCGAGACTTTAATAATGGGAGCAGTCACACCAACTGGGGATTTAGAACCACAGACAATAATGGTGAGGACCTCACGGAATATATGGAGACTGAGAATCTTCACCTCGTTTATGATGCCAAAGACAGAGGCACCTTTTATCAGCTAGATGGAACGGTTACACCCAGGACTTGTGCTTGTCCTCAAAGGTCTCGCGATGGAACTTCCAAAATGACAAATGGGACATCTTCGCCGCCCATTTCAATGAGATATTGATGTCTCTCGTACCACTGCCTACTAACTACCATAAATTTATATCATCAGTTTCAGAGGCCGCCAAACAGTCTATACCATGAGGATATCGTAAAACATACATCCCGGATGGAAGGAACATTGCAAGAATCTCTACAACAGTTAATCTTTAAGGCATGATCCCTACTCCATAAAATGTGGCAAATTAAACCACCGGACCGCACAGCAAAGATTTCAGCGAACCTTGTTGCAAACAAAATAGTAGACAACGGCAGAGCGCCCGGAGACAAAACATTCCAACCTAAGGTTAAGGAACAGCTCCACACAGCACAAAGGACTGTCCAATCCGATCTACTCTATAATATACTCTATAAAATGACGATTCCTCTTCTTTTTTTTCAAAGACTTATTTAGTTTTTGAAACAACCAATTCAATCATAATACACGGGTTTTAAAAACAACAATTTCGTCACCAACACACTCGAATTAAAAACGAGAACCATACATTCACACTTTACCACTACCAATAATCACGACACCTAACAAGTCTCTACTTGCAATATAAATACAAATTACGTATCATAGTAGGTTTAACGTATTCCAATAAATCCAAAGATGTACTCGAGCACCTTTAATGTACTCGAGTACCTTTGATGTACTCGAGTACTTTGAATGTACTCTAGTTTATTAGTACAGGATTACGTTTAAGTTAACTTAAAGGAGTACATTCAAAAGTACTCGAGTACATTCAAAGTACTCGAGTACATTTTAGGCTCAAAAACGTACCGAATACAAGTACAAGTACAGGTTTTAGAAATGTACTGGTGGACTGAGTACTGAGTACAACAAAAGTACTCAGAGTACAATCTACGAGTACTTGTACTCGAGTACCGCCCAGCTCTGATTTAACGGCGCAAAATTGACTGATGGAAATGAAGTAGATATACTCATCAGGATGTAGGTAGGTGATATAACGTTTAACGAGTATAGATGTCTGTAATCATAATTATTAATCGAATCTTAATACAGTAACAAATACTTAAACATTTATTGAATAATAACACAATTTAAATACAGACAAAGTCGCAGTTCATCACATCACATGTATAGTGCCGCCACAAGGATATTTTTAGAAATAAAAGCGATTCGATAAGTATAGACGTTTTCCATACAAAATGTATCGTGTTATACTCACTTTACTTTCGTATTACCTTCCGATAAAACTTCGAATAGGTCTACAGATAGGCGTTGAGAGATCTTGTTCAACACGCACTCTGCTGCTTACATTGCTCATGGTGGCCGCAACGAGTCTTACGAGTTTATGCGGTATCCCAAATTTGAACATGGCTCCATAGATTATCTTTTTTTTTCAATTTTAAAAAGTTTATATAGCCGTATAAAAGAAGAAGAAGATTTTTTCCCAAAAATGTCGGCATATTCATCGGTAAATTTTTATTTATTGTTCGCACAATAAGTTTAATCAAGCGTCGAGATAACACATTGTATATTATTTACAAAATAGTAATATTATACATATTAATCTAGTCCAGTGAAAAGAGGTAGGCTTAGTAATACCATGACTGATGTGGAAGTGTAGAAGGTACCTACTGTGTTCTGTGATGTGGAATGTTACGGACTTCCCCGCGGTAGTGTCCAAGTCGGGGGACTCCCGCGCTGCGACCGCCAGATACCTACAATCCTACAAAATACGAGCTGCCAAATGTGCTGCGATGAGAAATGGAACATACCACACAACGAGTTGTTATTATTATGACTCACGCCACCAAATTACACGCGATATTCGGCGAACACATCGCTTCTATAATTATCAGTGAATCCCGTATTATGTCCACATTAACATAATATTTTAATCGATTCTTGGTAAATAATTCTACAAAACGTTTCTTAAAAAAACTGCTCGCATTTAAATCGCGCAAAGAACCAACAAATATCAATAGTTATATTGTATTAATGTTTTTTTTTATTATTAATAATTATTTTAAATTTTACTGTACAATGGTTATTGCGTAGGTACATTGACAAAAAACAATGATCTATATTAGAATATACGATTTCTTTGAGATATATTGGGTTGAGGACTGTTCGTTTTAAAAACCCTGCTTAAACATAAACAGCTGTACTCGAACATGGTGTGAGCGATTTTCATTTTTCGGTCGAGTAGCTCGTAACTTAGATTCTTACTAAGTTTCTCGAAACCGACCTAGTGCGGACTTCTAGGCTACCGTTCCATAAAATATGTCCCACAGACAGCCACTAGAAACACAGTGCACTTTTTGTAAGATAAGATAAGGCGACATAAAAGAAGGCGCTAAATAGTTCCAACTTTATAATGACCTCACCTCACCTTCTTTCGAGAAAAATATTGCATTCTCTCTCAGTGGATGTCTTATCAGCCCATGTGACACATCTCATATTGTCAAAGTAGATGTCATAAGTCAGTCGCCAGGCTAATAGTCTGAGAGAAGTTAAACGATGTTGGATTTTTGGGAGTGACGGGAAAATCGTTCGAAACAGTCGTACGAAGACAGCATTTGTCAGAAATTACAATTATTATTGTTAAAGAATATCATATAGCTGCAACACGAGCTTCAACAGAATTCGATTCGAACCCACGATTAAGTAAGTGTACCTTACCTTATGGGCTAATGTGCTGTGGAAACGAACAATTGGCATTCGAAAAACTGATTTTCGAACAATCATGCTTTCGAGCAATTTTCGAATTAGTTTTTGGAGCAGGCTAATTATTCATTGTATGAGTAGCTTTCCCGACAGACGTTGTCCTGTGTTCCTAACTATGAATATTGAATTCGAATTTGTTTATGGTGATTGGTGATGAATTAATTATCATTTTGACCAATGTGATTCAACCGATGCGTCTGTTTTCAACCATGTATATTCCAACAGCATTTTGTCAATCGCACCAACTATCTAACAACTGATAGTTCCTGTCAAAATTTCAAAATTGGAATAAAAATTATATGGTAAAAAGTACTAATAAGGTTGCCTACGTAGAGTTTTATTTACTTTTCTAATTTTCTGCGCAACTTTCTTAATTTTTTCTTTCATAAGAACCTTCTCCTGATAAAAGCCAACGACAAAAAAGAATTTATTTATTTATTTATACGGCACTATGTGCCTTTAACAAATCAAAAATTACAAGTTATAATGTAAGATTACAATTTGAGTACAACAGATAGAAGTACAATGGTATTAGAAACTATTCAACAATTCGAAATACTTAACAAAACACAGATGCCGAATAAATTCAAGTATTTAGGTCGTATCATAATAGGATCTTGAGCAGATTGAACTGGCAAACATATAAATTACAGGATAGATCATAAATAAAGTTGAATAGATTACTTTAAAACGGGAGATTCAAATAAATTAAATAATATAGATACAATATTGATTAAGCAAATTTAAGGGTTTCAATTGTAAATAGGTAATAATAATTTAAAATTTTAAGTTAGACAGAAATAGAATAAATAAAATAACAATATTAAATGGAAAAGCATCTTTATGTATTTTTACTAACTAATTAACATTATCACATTAAATAGACATATAAAAACACTTAATTAGCGAAATCGGTTCAGCCGTTCAGGCGTGATGCGATGGCAACGGAAAATAGCTCTCCATTTTTATATATAAGATACTACTAAAATACCTGAAAACAAAATAAACTTACGTAGGTTTGTGCTTTTCACGGATCGGTGTTTAGGTATTTTAGAAGTAGGTATGTATTTTACACATTTTCAGTCTGCCTCAAATACGTAACCAAAATTTTCTAATAGCTCTCGGCCTATTAGTTAGCATTTCGTCTCAATTAGTACTTGAACACAACTTTGAAACATAAAAAAGTTTTGCAAAACATAACTTACAGCTTTGAAATAAAAAAAGTTTTTAAATGAAAGGGATTCCCCTAACTCACGGGAGTGTGAATGTGGCTTGACCGGATGATTCAAAATACGACGAGTTTAGTTCGACTACTACTAACAGAGTCTAGACTAGACGGTATGTTAGTATGTGTAGTGTATTTCCTCTCTCTGTCTAGCAGGTCCCTCTCTATAAATTGACGAGTTCGTCTTCGCGCCCGCCATTCTTCAAATTCATGTAGGAGTAGTTGGATCTCTTTAGTTAGTGTTCGTGACTGTTTATTTTGACTTTTCAAATCAGTGAAACTTTAAAGTGTTTAGACACCGAAAAAGATTCAGTGCAATTTGTGAAGGAGTGTAATTGGTTACATATAAACTTTTCAGTCAACTTGTAGCTCAAGGTACGCATCTATGTGTTTTCTGATTTCATCATTTTTCGTTTCAGTTTTTCTCCTTTTCTTTTAGACTTCAATTTTGATCATTCTTTGTATATTTCCCTACCATGTCAACATTACTGATTTATTTATTTGATTATATGTTCTCAAATAGTTTTTTCTTTATTGAGTCTGCTCAATTTGAAGTGGTTGATAATCTAGCCTGGTCAGCTGCTGACTTTCGTTCTGAAGGTCGTGGGTTTGATCCCCAGTGCTGACCTTCTTCCTCTTTCACCACACAAGCCATTGTTTAATGTGATAGATGTCAAAAGTGTTCAGATTCATTTTTAATAATTCTCATCTAAAACTTGTATTAAGAATAGTATGTTTATTGCTTTCAGAAGAAACATGAGTGGCCTCAAGAGAAAAGTAGCGGCAGAAATGGACGCTCAAGTCACATCCATATTGCAGCGCATGCAGAGTCTCATCTACACAGACGCCATGACTCAAGTGACAACTGCTGTGAGAGATAGAGACATTGTGATATTCCTAGGAAACACGAGATGCGGGAAAAGCACTCTGGTCAACTATATTATAGGCAACAAACTGCAGTCTCAACTTGTCAGGAAAACTACCTTCAACATTGTTCAAGAAGACCCTGCCGTAGCTGGACCCACCATTGGAACAGTCTCTGTTTCAGAGACCACTACACCCACTGTATGGCCGTCTAGTAAAATTAGTGGTCTTGTTGTTGATGCACCTGGATTTGATGATAATCGCGGAGAAGCCCAAGATGTGGCCAATGCATTTTACATCACGGAACTCGTGAAGAATGCCCGCTCTGTGAAGTTCGTTTTAATATGTGACATCAATGATATTCTCCAGCACAATATCGGCCAGTTCATTGCTTTCATTGACAAGATCTATACGATGTTCCCTCAGAGCTCAATACTTCCCAGTGTGAGTATTGTGTTCACGAAAGACAGGCACGAGAATGCCAAAGAAGATATTGTGGAAATTCTCAGAGAAAAAATTGTTTCCCAGACAAACATCAAAGTGTCAAATAGAGTTTTGGTAGAACATCTTGTAAGGAATAGCAGAGTGATAGCCATTACAAACATGCCCATGTCTGCAGGGCCCGTGGATGAAAGAGATGTGTTCCAAGATGTAGTAGACGTCATAGAGAATCACACTCGCTACTTAAATCGAGATGTTCTGTCAACTGTCGTGCCCGGAATATCGGATAAATCTAAATGTTTCCTTTTAGAAGCACATGCTCGTTTTACTGAAATGGAAGATTTTAAGGATGCAATGTTGAAAGTGGTACGCGAATTCGAATTAATCGTTAGCCAAGTCGTTGAAAATAAGAATACGGCAAAAGCAAATATAGCAAATTTAGAAAGTACCCTAACATCTATACAAAGAATGGAAAATCTAGGAGAGATTATGAAACATCTCTATGAGCTGACTCCAAATGTAAGAGAACTACAAGAAGGAAGTATGCTGTATATAAAGCTGCAGTTTGTAAGCTTTGTGGACTCTGTGTTAGAGATTAAAGAGAGCAGCGTTTTCAAAGTGAGAGCACAACACGCTCTGTCCGCTATGACGGACTCCCTTAACAAACGTAACATTAAAATACAGGAAGAATTGATGGAAATAAGCCGAGAAGAAGCAAACCAGCGTTATGAACAGTTGAAAGAAGAGAACAAGAAAATGCAGTCGGATATGCAGAAACAGATTGATAATTTAAATAGAATGAATGATGCAGGAAGACAAAAGATGCAGAGGAGTGTGGGAATATTCTCCTTGATTGGGGAGGCCATAGATTCCTTCGTGGAGGGGATTGGCTTGGTGAGAGGTGTCTTCAGGAAGTAGCTCTACATGGACGTGAAGTCTCCAACTGTGGTGATATTATTAGAACAATGTAAGTTGTGTTGCACTTCCATGTCAGCACAAAGTTTCTTGGCTGCAATGGCCGTGCCAAGTAATCTGTGCATAATTAAGCTGATGGTGAATGGAGTGTCAATTTTGAAGATCTGCGTAAAAGCTTTGATTTCTTAGGAAAGCAGTGCCGTCTCATAGCAGGGCAAAATATCACTTTGAATGTTGTCTATGTTAACCGAATGGCGTGGTTTCCTAGAGTGACTATTGACACCGTAACGATTTACTGTTTACTTTCCATCTGTAATTTTATGTCTGCTATATGACGCACTGCTTTTCTAGGAAATTCAAGCTTGAGGGACCTTGTTGTCAGCTTGTCTTGTAAGATATTTTTAAAATAGCGTTTGTAAGAAATTATTGTTAAAATAATTTTAATGCATTATGACAATAGGTATCTTTTTTACCAATAAAACTGTATTAATTTTTTAACCATGTTTTTTTTTACTTAAACAGTATACCTGCATTAAAAAAGCTTCAGCTTAACCTTTGGTGGGTCTTAGCTGATAAATAGCCTAAGTCACTGCTCTATAATCCACTTTTAAGGTTTATAGTAACACAACATAAACCAATTTTATAATCTGTGTCCAATATGTCAAAATCAAGTAAGATTAACTATTGTTCTTCTTATTTTGAGTTATTGATTGATTTTTTAATTGTATCATTTTTATCAAGTTATAAATAGAAAGTTAAACTTCTACCTGTCAGTGTTAGTTATTGTAGATATGTGTCGAGAATTCCAATAGTTGCCCAGGAAGAAAGCAATTGTGGGAAAGCTCCCATCAGAATACCGAAAATGAGGAAGACCTCATGCTGTGTGCTGTTCTTACGAAGCAGAGCTGAGATTTTTGGATGGTTACAAGCGCTCTTTTCGCCTCTCTGTACCCCTCAGTGGACTAGAAAAAAACAACTGATTGATGGATAACTTTTCAAGGAATTGTTTTAATTCATATTTCTTCAAAAGTGGTTTGCAGAGACGTGATCATATTTTCTTTTAAATTGAAGCTGTGTGGTACAGACTACAGTACACTCGTACATGTACACTCTTGCCTTTTCTGACAGTTATATCTAAATTTTAGAAAAAATGACATTGTACAGATTCAATATGGCAAATGTATGGTTAATAAAAAACACTTCTTTAGAGATTTATCACAATAATTTAATTTTAACCTCGGACGTGATGTCTTGAAGATTCATCTAAGATCATAGAAAACTATTGCATTGCAGTCATCAAATAATGTGAACAAATATAACAATGCGTTCCTATACTAAGGCCAATTCTACCAGTCAACCCATCTCGGCTAAACTGAGCATTCCAACAATGAAATTTAATTAAAATATATATGTAGATATACCAGATTCGATCAATTTTATGAATTAACATTAACTTACGGTGAATATTGCTAAGATCGATCAATCAATCAATCAACTACCTGTGTGACCCCAACCATTGTTTATAAAATCTGGTGTAATCTTACCATGATAAATCGGTAAAATTTAGGTTTAATAGAGTCTATTCATCCAACATCATACAATAATGTAACAAGATTCATATGTGACTTATTTCCAACTACACCACCATCTCTTGGATTTTTTTAAAGTTATACAACTATTTATAGAGATGTTTTTATTACAAATTTATGGCCTGCAAAACTTCATCCCACATTCAAATCAACAAAAATTAATTATTACATAATGCAATATATTATAAGTTAAATTTAATTAATTTTTGATGTGATAAACTGTATTTAATTCATGTAATAAGTCAAAATTCAACTGCTATATTTATTATTTTTTTTATTTTGGGTTAGGTCAAAGTTCGACAGGCGAGTCAGCTAGTTATTTAGATAAATATCAAGCTAAAACATCTGCAGTGACGATGTATAGACAAAGTTTTCTAAATAAATATGTTTGTGTTAGAAATTATCTGTCCAAGTCAGCAGCATTCGAAGAGGTGGTTTGTTTGATATTAACTCGACTATTGACTCTTTTGAGGATTTCTTTGCAATTATCTATTTCCTCCATGTACGTCCCCACATCCGCAAGACAGAACCTCATGTGCCGCTCCACCGATTCTTTAATCTTGTCCGCAACTTCATCACTCGTGGACTGGAGATTCTCCTCTGATGTGTTCTTGAAAGATACAATTATAATGCGTAAGGCATTCAATAAATGTCCGGGGTTGTCTTCTTTGATCTTCTGCAGTCCAACACTCAATGCACCAATGAAGTCCACAGCTTTTTCTAAAATAAAAAAAAACATTTAACAATCTATATTATAAGGGAACAGCTATAGAATAAGAAAAGGTAAAATAAACAACAAAAAATATTTTTTTCTACATCAAATCGAGATACATAAACTTTAAAAGGTTTCCCCAAAACCATGTGCTAAATTCATTGCTCATTTTAAAATTACATAATAATATCAATTTAAAGCTCGTATCTGTGTGAGCCATTATCTATAACATAAAAGAAATTCGGGTTAGAACTCGAGATCGGCTAAACAGATTTTTATGATGCTTGGTTTATTGGATTCTTCTCCGCTCCGGATAACAGAATAATTATTAAAAATTCGAACAATGAATAGCAAATAACATAATATTAAAGGTAGTATGGAACGGATTTACTGACAACAACGCCACCTGTGAAAATTCCATAGCAACACAATTTTTATTTACATTTTTAACCATTGCATTTCAAAATATTGATACGCAGATTTTTGATAGAATTTCTTTCGAGCTATGACAAATATTTTTTCAACATTCAAACATATTTTTGTAGAAATTACAAATTCAAAATCAATATTCATAACAAGAACTACAGGATAACGTCTGTCGGGAAAGCTTGTAATAAACATTTATCTTCGCCTAATGGTGAGACGTTCCCAAGCAATAAATAAAGATGAATGTAAACATCGTTTTTGAAAATAGCACCATACAAGCAAATCTGGTTTTTTAAATTTTCTCCTTCCATTTCTTCATTAGCTATTAGAAAAATGTATTTGAAATTCTGAAAGTACTAAAAGTAAAGTAAATTCTTTTCACATCAGTTCCAGTCACCCTGTATATATGACATATTATATAAATAGACAGACAGGTATATCTTACTATAATAATTCGGTATAATGGAGTCTGTTCTTGAAATAGGATATTATGTACAATAAGGTACCATGTTTCAAATGTGACTTATTTCCTACTACACCGCCATCTCTTAATTTTTTTAAAGTTATGCTACTATAGAGGAATTATTGTTTTTATTACAAACTTTTGGTCATGACCTGTCGAATTTCATCACCCATCCAAATCAACAATACTTATTACATGATACAAAACATTTTTAGCTAATTTAATACATGTTTAATGTCGTAAACTGTATTTAATTCATGTAATATGTAAAAACAAAAATATATTTTAATTCTGGGTTACATTGAAGTTCGATGGGCGGGTCAGCTAGTACTAAATAAAGTGAACTAGGCTTTAATAGTTGAATATGAGATTGATAGAAGCACTCCAGCTCAAGTGTTACTAAATTGTAAAATGTGTTTACCTCTCAACTCCTTATAGTTGGGATAAATATGGCACAGCAAGAAAGCAGATTTGTTTCTCAGTGCGTCCACGTCACTCTGCAGGCATTTCATCAGGGCTTCACATCCACCTTCTTTGATGAAGGTCTCGGTACACTGTTCATGGTCTCTCACCAGACCTGAAATCAGAAACGTGTTTATTTCTTTTAGATATGGTTGACTGCAAGTGTTTTCTTCAAGAAGAAGAACTATTGGACATTAATATTCATTGTCCTCGTGGGCCAGTCCCTATTACAAAATCACCCTATTTCTGTTGCCTGGGACATTTAGTACATCTTTACAGCTTCGAATTAACCTGAGGTGATGCCAGGGCTAGGAGAGAGAGAAGCTTTGCTATCTGAATTGATGCAGATTATTTGTTCTGGTTATATTAATTTATTTTGTAGCTAAGTTTTCAAAGGTAAGAGCCTCATAATCAGTATAATTGTTAAGATTCCCACTTCAGCTTTTACCCGGGGTCGGCCTACCTCAGAATGGATGGGACTGGTTGACTAGAAAAAGTCACCTTCGTATAAAAAAGAGTTGATTAATTTGTTATTGCATTGTTCAATGTTCAACATAATAGGCAAGACTTCACAAATAATGGAGTTAGGAGAGGCATTGGACACCATAGCAGATAAAAGAAGAAGGCATTGATTGATAATAAAATGAGCTTACATGAGGCGGCGTACAACGCAGACTTGACGACTTTATCAATATCCTCACTTTTAATAATGTCCAACACAGTATGTAAGAAGCCACATTCGTGAGCTTTGCTCTGGCAGATGGGATTATTCTGACAAATCTCCGCAAGCAGCTGACACGCTTGGCTTCTCACTTCTGCATTCTCACAACTGAAACACACGGGGAATATTTTGTAGCCGTCCAGTTTGTAGAAACCTGAAAACATTCATAAATATTTCACTATAAGGTTTTTTTCCTTCTTGAAAATGTGAAAACCTTAAGACAAATAACATTATTCTTACCGATAGACATATCCAGGTTGGATATAATATCAGACAAAGTGTCAAACGCATTTACTACATTATTGGGTACATTGGAATGTGAAAACCTTAAGACAAATAACATTATTCTTACCGATAGACATATCCAGGTTGGATATAATATCAGACAAAGTGTCAAACGCATTTACTACATTATTGGGTACATTGGAATGTGAAAACCTTAAGACAAATAACATTATTCTTACCGATAGACATATCCAGGTTGGATATAATATCAGACAAAGTGTCAAACGCATTTACTACATTATTGGGTACATTGGAATGTGAAAACCTTAAGACAAATAACATTATTCTTACCGATAGACATATCCAGGTTGGATATAATATCAGACAAAGTGTCAAACGCATTTACTACATTATTGGGTACATTGGAATGTGAAAACCTTAAGACAAATAACATTATTCTTACCGATAGACATATCCAGGTTGGATATAATATCAGACAAAGTGTCAAACGCATTTACTACATTATTGGGTACATTGGAATGTGAAAACCTTAAGACAAATAACATTATTCTTACCGATAGACATATCCAGGTTGGATATAATATCAGACAAAGTGTCAAACGCATTTACTACATTATTGGGTACATTGGAATGTGAAAACCTTAAGACAAATAACATTATTCTTACCGATAGACATATCCAGGTTGGATATAATATCAGACAAAGTGTCAAACGCATTTACTACATTATTGGGTACATTGGAATGTGAAAACCTTAAGACAAATAACATTATTCTTACCGATAGACATATCCAGGTTGGATATAATATCAGACAAAGTGTCAAACGCATTTACTACATTATTGGGTACATTGGAATGTGAAAACCTTAAGACAAATAACATTATTCTTACCGATAGACATATCCAGGTTGGATATAATATCAGACAAAGTGTCAAACGCATTTACTACATTATTGGGTACATTGGAATGTGAAAACCTTAAGACAAATGACATTATTCTTACCGATAGACATATCCAGGTTGGATATAATATCAGACAAAGTGTCAAACGCATTTACTACATTATTGGGTACATTGGAATGTGAAAACCTTAAGACAAATAACATTATTCTTACCGATAGACATATCCAGGTTGGATATAATATCAGACAAAGTGTCAAACGCATTTACTACATTATTGGGTACATTGGAATGTGAAAACCTTAAGACAAATAACATTATTCTTACCGATAGACATATCCAGGTTGGATATAATATCAGACAAAGTGTCAAACGCATTTACTACATTATTGGGTACATTGGAATGTGAAAACCTTAAGACAAATAACATTATTCTTACCGATAGACATATCCAGGTTGGATATAATATCAGACAAAGTGTCAAACGCATTTACTACATTATTGGGTACATTGGAATGTGAAAACCTTAAGACAAATAACATTATTCTTACCGATAGACATATCCAGGTTGGATATAATATCAGACAAAGTGTCAAACGCATTTACTACATTATTGGGTACATTGGAATGTGAAAACCTTAAGACAAATAACATTATTCTTACCGATAGACATATCCAGGTTGGATATAATATCAGACAAAGTGTCAAACGCATTTACTACATTATTGGGTACATTGGAATGTGAAAACCTTAAGACAAATAACATTATTCTTACCGATAGACATATCCAGGTTGGATATAATATCAGACAAAGTGTCAAACGCATTTACTACATTATTGGGTACATTGGAATGTGAAAACCTTAAGACAAATAACATTATTCTTACCGATAGACATATCCAGGTTGGATATAATATCAGACAAAGTGTCAAACGCATTTACTACATTATTGGGTACATTGGAATCGCAGTTGATGTCAGCGATGGTCTCTGTGTTACTCAAAATATCAATACACGCGAGCATTTCAGAAGTGGGATCTAATCTAAGGTTATTAATAGCCTCTTCCAAGAATTTTCTTCTCTGAAAAAATAATCATTTATACATATTTTTCTTTATATCAATTTCATAGGCTGGCTTGGTGGAATATGTGGATTCAAATTTTGAAAGGTATGCAGACGAAATGTTCCCGCCTGTCAGATGTCACAGCAAAGACTAGTTATTGTTTACGGTTGAGAGTAACTGGAAATGAAGATGGGCTTAGGGTGCAGGTGATGCAACGCTTACCATTTCATCTAGTACTTATTAGATGTGTAAGTTTGTTTGGTTTAAAATAAAAATAAAATAACACAACACCCAAACAAGGAATGCGATACAAAATGAGTTTAATCAAAGACAAGATAAGATGCAATGCCTCTCTTCCGTTTTAGAATAAACTTCATTTTAAAGTGGGTACTCAAATAATGTATTCTTACTTCTTCATCCATTGGCACCACAGGCGCGTGTGCTCCAGGGTCTTCATTCCTTGTTAATTCTGTGGCAAATCTTAACAATCCCTAAAACATGAAAGAGTGATAACTAAAAATGAGTATATTGGATATTGGACAGCAGAGCTGTGAACTGATAACACTAAAAGTAATGTTCAAATAAAACAATGTTTAACTTATCCACAAATTTTTATTTTCCCGACTAGTTTCGTAGGTACACGTCCTACATGGTCACGGGAGACTAAGAAACTAAATTTGAAACAAAGAAGGTACAAACACTAGTGAAGATACAGATATTACAGGGGTGATAAACTTTTGGTATGTGATACTTTGATGTTTATTTATTATGGGAATTTATATAATGCTAGTTGGAAAAAAAAGAGAGAGAATGTTAAATTTAGATTTTGAAATAATGATAGGTACAAATATTTATAAAGATTATTTATATATATATAGGTACATAAATTAAAAAAACGAATAAAAAAATTTTACAGGGAAAATTAAGGTATAATGTTCAACAATAAAAATTATGAGAAAAGAAAAAAAAAATATCTATATACTGGAGGTTCATAATATTGAGTAGGTATACAGTTTTTAAGAGTGAACTTATTATTGATATAAACAATATGGTCTGATAATAAAATTACTAGTTACAAAATTAATAGTACAAAATGTATATAGTTTTGTTTGTTGGTAGGTATAAAATTATTATAATATCGTTGGTGATTGAGTAAACACGATAATTGATCGAGAGTAGTATAATATTGATACATAAAGGTATTATACATAAAAAAAAAAATGTAAAAACACAACACTATTGCACAAACACAGATTTCAATACACTAAAACAGGGGTAAATTCCAGTTGAAGTCGTTATGTCTCGGCGGCACTCGAACCATTAGGTTGGTGATCTGAAACAAACGAGAATTAAGGGCAGTGGCTATCTCTAAATAATAGATGGGTGTATTATAAGTCGGAGGACAATGGATTTAAAAGTGGTGAATAGGAGAAATCTAATTGTTCGTTTATTATGGTTCTATTGGTATCCTGTTTTAAACGGTTAATTTCTAGAATTTCCAATTTTTCGAGTTTTTTGTAGCCAGTAATGTTTTGGTGAATTAAAGATACGTTATTGTCAATATTAAAAGAATGGTTGTTTACTAAAAGATGATTTGCGAAGTTAGATTTATCATTGTGTTTATTTTTGAACGCGGATGTATGTTCTTTTATACGAATATTTAATGCACGTTTTGTCTTCCCGATGTAACTAGAATTACAGGAATTGCAATCTAATTTGTATACGCCATTTTTATTTAGTTTATGAATTTTATCTTTTGTATTAACCAATAATCTACCTATGGATTTGTTATTATAGAACGCGGGACTAATATTATTATTATTGAACACTTTTTTAACCTCGTTGCTAGTTTTAATATTAATAAAAGCTACTTTATTCCATATTTTATTGTTGTTATTATTATTAGTGCAAAGACCGGGGGCTAATATTTTACATGATATTTTTTTTAGTTTATTATTTAAGAGTTCATCTATTTATTATTTTGGTATTAAAACCATTATTTAAAGCTAATGTTTTTATAATGTTAAGTTCTTTATTATATTTTTCACGCGATAAGGGGATATTTAAAAGTCTATGGAGTAAAGAATGAAAAGTAGATAGTTTTTGAGATGGATGATGTTTTGAGGTATTATGAATTAAATTATCGCTAAAAGTAGGTTTTCGGTAAACGTCAAATTCTAAACTATTATTATTTATTGAGATATTTATATCTAAAAAGTTAATGAATTTAATCGCGTTGTTTAAATTATTAATTTCGTTTAAAAATTGGTTTAACTGTCGTTCAGTGCCTGTCCAAAGTGCTAAAATGTCGTCGACGTAACGGTAATAAAATATAATATTTTTAAATTGCGCGAGTTCTGAAATCTTTTCTTCTAAATAATTCATAAAAAAGTCAGCCATAATTGGGGACATAGGTGATCCCATCGCTAAGCCTTCTTTTTGTTTATAAATTTTATTATTAAATTGAAAGTAGTTTTGGTCTAAGCAGGTGAATATTAAATTTTTTAATTCCGTTTTTTTGATAGGATTTAAATTACTAATTTTGTCAAAATGATTATTAAGAGCTATTTTTAATTCGGTTATAGGTACGCTGGTGAACAAACTTACAACGTCGAAGGAAATGAGTTTAGCGTTTTTGGGGACTTTGATGTGTTTTATTTTTTCAATTAGTTCAAGAGTATTTTTAATTGTATATTTTGGACAAAAGTTACCTAATGAATAAAATAATTGGTTCGCGGCTCTAGCTAATTTGTAACAAGGTGCTGCAGTATATGAAACAACGGGACGTATTGGCATATTTTCTTTATGTACCTTGGGTAACCCATATAAACGCGGACAAAGTGGGTTATCCTGTTTGAGTTTAAAATAATCTTTATCGGTGAACAAGGTTTTGTAATTTTTAAGTATATGTTTTACTTCATCAACAAATTTTGAGGTTGGGTCTTTGTTAAGAACAATGAAATCATCTGAAGATAATAATTCATTTACTTTTTTTAAATAATCGTTTTCGTGTAATAAAATTGTGCAATTGCCCTTATCGGCTTTTGAAATAATAATTTTATTGTCATCAATTTTTTGTTTTATGCTTTTAACTAGTTTAAACTCATTATTATTATCGCGATTATTAACTAATGATTTTATTTGTTTATTAATGAACGTTGACATGCTATATTTTTCACGATTTTTATTCTCTAATGCTATATCTAAATCAACGGATAAATTTTCAAAATCTTTAACACTATCTTTAAAATTTGGACAATATTTTAAACCTTTCTCTAATAATTGAATTTCCGGTTTTGTGAAAGTGATATTTGTTTTGTTTACTAGTTTGTCAAAAAAAACGAATATCATTAGTTACACTATTATTATTAGTATTTTTGGAATCAGATATTTCAGATAATTTCTTAAGTTTTCTGAGCTGTATTAAATATTTTTTATGAATTACATTATTTACATATAAATCAACTTTATTATAACATATTCAAATTCAATGGGGTTCATTCTATGGATAAGTTCAGCGCGGATGTAATATAGTTTTTCACTCACCTTATCACGGGTGTGGTACCAATGTTTGGCTTCCAAATCCAACCACTTGAGTTGAGCTGTTCGGAGGCTGGATTCTGCTGTCCTTGATTTGTGTGAAGTAGAGATGGAGATGAACTTCGGTGTTACTTTTCTTCGACGACATTCTCGAAGAAACCACAAATTTTGTGAAGCCATTCTTCGTTTCAAATTGAGCTTCTTAAACATGTTCGACACTTTTGCGACGCTCGCACTATTAATAAAATTAACCAACTCGTGAACATGCATTTCTTGATGGATATATTTGAAAATAATGTTCAAATAAAACAATGTTTAACTTATCCACAAATTTTTATTTTCCCGACTAGTTTCGTAGGTACACGTCCTACATGGTCACGGGAGACTAAGAAACTAAATTTGAAACAAAGAAGGTACAAACACTAGTGAAGATACAGATATTACAGGGGTGATAAACTTTTGGTATGTGATACTTTGATGTTTATTTATTATGGGAATTTATATAATGCTAGTTGGAAAAAAAAGAGAGAGAATGTTAAATTTAGATTTTGAAATAATGATAGGTACAAATATTTATAAAGATTATTTATATATATATATAGGTACATAAATTAAAAAAACGAATAAAAAAATTTTACAGGGAAAATTAAGGTATAATGTTCAACAATAAAAATTATGAGAAAAGAAAAAAAAAATATCTATATACTGGAGGTTCATAATATTGAGTAGGTATACAGTTTTTAAGAGTGAACTTATTATTGATATAAACAATATGGTCTGATAATAAAATTACTAGTTACAAAATTAATAGTACAAAATGTAAAAATTTTTTATTCGTTTTTTTAATTTATGTACCTATATATATATAAATAATCTTTATAAATATTTGTACCTATCATTATTTCAAAATCTAAATTTAACATTCTCTCTCTTTTTTTTCCAACTAGCATTATATAAATTCCCATAATAAATAAACATCAAAGTATCACATACCAAAAGTTTATCACCCCTGTAATATCTGTATCTTCACTAGTGTTTGTACCTTCTTTGTTTCAAATTTAGTTTCTTAGTCTCCCGTGACCATGTAGGACGTGTACCTACGAAACTAGTCGGGAAAATAAAAATTTGTGGATAAGTTAAACATTGTTTTATTTGAACATTATTTTCAAATATATCCATCAAGAAATGCATGTTCACGAGTTGGTTAATTTTAACACTAAAAGTGTTTTTTATACCTAGGAAAGGTTAGCTCAACCCTGCTGTCAAATGTAATTTTGTTGCAACTTGTGTATATCCAGAAATATTCCATATTTTTTGCAATTATCTAGGCTGGTGACATCTATCGGTGGAATGATACAAAATTTGGAGAGATTCCCCATGTAATTAGGAAAATGCAGTCTTAACCCGCAAGAGTGTTGCCACCTTTAGAAAATTTTCGACCAGGACACAAACTTAAAAAAGATCAATCGGCAAATTTATTGTATCCGGAAAGGTATAATTCCCTAAAAAAGGACATCTGAACCCACGCAGCAAAAGCTGAACTGTCAAAACCGGAGAGGCGGCAACACTGATCCGCAAGAATATAAATAATTATGTATGTTGTCATGTCTTTAAGCCTATTCATAACTGTTTTACCATTTTTTTCAGTAAGACTTAGAATTTAGAATGTAAAGAGGAAAAAATAGAAGAATAGGAACAAATTAGTATTAACTAAATTCATAAACTTTAAATTAATAGTACCTACGGTAATTATTTACTTTGCGGGCTTCTTCGATTTTTTTATATGAAACACATATCAAATTTATATGCAGATTGTTAAATAAGCATGTTATGGATTGATTTGATAACATTTGAAGTATTTTATCAACAAATTTTAAGTAAAAATCAATTTCAAAAGTTGCCTAATTTCTCATACAAACTTTTCTTTCATGGAGTGACCTTTTATTTTTTGATTCTAAAATTGGTGTTTTTGTCTGAAAAATTAAGATATCATTGTCGTTTAGTTGGTCAATTTGGATAGATTAGGGGATTTGATAATATCCTCGAATGATAACACTACGATTTGAATAGGTTAGGTTAAGGTTGGAACATAGTTTTTAAGGTGGGTGGAACCCCCCATACCTCTCTGGGCACCTCTCCGAATGATAACACTACACTCTGTTAGGTTGAAACATATTCATTTAGAAGGGTTTTGTCAAAAATCGAAGAAGCCAGCGAAGTAAATAATTACCGTACCTACTACGCCACGCTGCCACTAGAAATGCATTGGGACTACAATAACAAACCTGCCATGTTAATTGGGTATTACAACCATTACTGGTTTAGGTTTTGAAAACTAAATGTATTACAATGTTTATAAAATCAAGTGCCATAAATGAGTTTATACGCACTATATAACTTACAAACTGTGAATATACCAAAAACCTGAAAAAATTGACAAATTATAACTATTACATACCTGAAGATTTCTTGGATGCCTGGCTTGTGAAGCAGAAGAGTGACTTTCAGGAAGTGCTACTAAAGCACTCCTGTTAGGATTTGCGCTATTGTCTCCCGAACCAGCAGGGTTATTTGCGCCGTTATTCGACATAACTTTTGAAGAGTTAAATAATATATTCCCAATTAAACAGCTTTCTTTTAACAATCACTATACGTCAATATCTTTCCAACAAGTGATGGACATTTAAAAACAATACACTACGTATTTTATTGAAAGAAACTTAACAAAATCATTTGACAGATGATCCAGACCACCTAAACACGTTCAATAAATCGAGCAAAGGTATTATATTTTCTTTGAAATCGAGCCCAAGGATTCATAAAATGATTATTTTTATATTCGATATGTTCATTAAATAAATCTACAGTCCAAAATAAAACTAAATATTATTGAATAATCTTGTCAATGAGAGATAACAAAATGACAACACTAATCTGCGGTGCCGCATGTCAAAATGTTGCGATTTTTTTCCTCTGTGGATGATCATAGATAAGAACATACTGGAACAATGTCGTACTATGTAGAATGTTCTAAAAATCCAAGAATTTCCCGGAGATTCCACGATGACATACCTTTTAAATTTAATGGAGATTGATGGATACAGTTGTTTTATTTTATGTAAGGCAGAGACCGATAAGTAGCTACTTAAAATTAAAATACCTATCTAATGAAAGTAGAGGACAGTTCCAAAAAAAATTTTTTACCCATCACGCCGTTTCCCGATGGGTGTAGGCAGAGAGTACGGACTTCCATTTTTTCCTATCCAAACAAACCTCTTTCGCTTCCTCCAAACACATAACATTCTGCATACATACTCTTCTATTCCTTTTGCTCCTGACTTGGCCCTCCTCTAAGATGGCACCGATATGGTCGGACCATGTCATTCGAGGTCGGCCTCGTCCATTCTTTCAGATTTATATATCCTTTTAGTCATTCTCTCTACATGCCCAAACTACCTTAATTTATTTACTTTCATTCTAGTCACTACGCTAACATCCACTCCACATTCCTTTCTAATGTTATCATTCCTCACCATATCAATCAGTTTCTTTCCCCATATCCTACAGAATGATCTCATTTCCACAGCATTTATTCCAACTTCCAGATTTTTCGTCCATGTCCAAGTTTCACTCCCATACATCATGGATGGTATCAGGATTGCAAAATTATTTCTTCACAATTTTTTTATAGGTACTTCTATAGAAAATGTGATTTATTGTAAACTTTGGCATGTCGTTGTTATCCAGCCAATTGAAATGAAATAAATAGTGAAGCTAGATGAGCAGCATTCCTAGACTTCTTTCAATTGAGCGTAAGTTTTTAAATTCTCAAAAAAAAAATAAGACTTCTAAAGCATACTAATATGTCTCTTAAGATACTTATGGTAATTTTTATGGACCAAGCTGCAAATTAATGAAATAAGTGGTTGGTAGCCCAGCAATTTAGTCGAGGGCTTCCATACGCACGGCGTGGGTTCAAATCCCAGTGCAGATCATTTCCACTTTTACGACACAAGCTTTTGCTTAGTGTGAAAGATGTCAAAAGTTTGTTAGTGTTCACTTTGAGTGAGCCCAGATTCATTTTATGAAAAAAATTGGACACTAATGACGCTAAAAGATATTGTCAAGATCTCCTGTAGCTTACTTTTACCTTTCTAAAACCTGCTTTGCTGGAAGCCAGTAAACCTGGGACTACAGCACTTTTACAGATATTTTTAGTTTTCCTACTAGCGTCAACACAACACAGTATGGAGTTCCAGCTACACTATCAAATTGTTTAGCAGAATACTTTTTACAAGCTGTTTGTCACCAGGGTAGTGAGTACGTAACTTTTGCTATAGCACGACTAACCACACATCAATCTAACTACTCATAACCACGACTTAACTACATTAGTAGTTAGCGCGAGTACGTAACGCGATAACGCAATGTAGTTAAGTTTTAAGCCGGAAATAGTAAGGTTTGCCAACATCTAACACAAAAAAATGTTTTTTTCATTGTATTTTTCAATGAAGAAACTTGTGGCGGCCATCATTATTTGACATTTTTCATCAAATATATAAAAACAGTTATGATTTGTGGAATTTTAAGAAGTAAATACACTTGATGTTTTCTGATACTCTTTGAATACTCTTTTATTTTCCCTATAGATTTTTTATCTTAATTATTATTTGTATGTCTTAATTGTTTGTAAAATATTTGTTTGCGAGAAATAAAGAAAGATTTTATTTTTATTTATTTATTTTTTAATAATTTCCATACAAATGTTCAAAATCAAGTATTGTTTTCCCTTTCGTCTGCTAATTTTTCTACAAACTTGAGTTGTTCCAATCGGCTGACATAAAAAAAATATCTTGTCGATAACAAATCCCAAATAAAAAAATATTAACCTAGTTTTATATGTATTACGGTATTACTATTTTATTATAAAATATTTAATTTGGGAAATAAAATAAAAAATAAAATTAATAAAAGTAGTAATGCATTCTTATTTCCAATAAATTAATTATTTAAAACAAATGATGCAAAAATAATAACAAAGCACGCAACTTTGACAGCTCTAAACCACATATAAACTGCCTAACTACTGCTAACTACACTGGAACGCGACCCGACAGATGCTGTTATAATAACCACGCTGAAACACACATCTAACTACATTTGTAGTTAAGTCGGACGTTACGTACTCGCGCTAACTACACTAGGAAGTAGTTAGTCGTGCTATAGCCCTTACGTACTCACTACCCAGGTGACTTAGCAATGATCCAGAGCTTTGATGTAGTGATAATTCATTACAGTTCTCTTGGAACTATCTGTGCGAGATGCAATTAATTTGGGTAGATGCAAGTTGCTTGTGAGGTGCGAACTATATCTCATATCCATTAATAAAAATTGGAAAAGGAAATAAAAGATAAATATACAATCAAATTTTGAGTTTATTTGATACAAAACAGTATGAATTTAGAATGAAGTTTCATGTTGATTCATATTAAAGGGATTACAAACTTGTTAACGTTAACATGAATTTTTCCTTATACCTACATTAATTTTTATTTTATTGAATGTCAGATTAAGGGAGGAAACCTCAACAAACATTTGTGTAAACATATTTCTTACTCTAAACCTTTAATTAGTCGCGTTAAAAAAACATTTTTGTTTTTAAATTAAGAACTAAACAAAAGCATAATGGTTTTAGATGGGTTTAATTTTGAAATGAAGTCCAATTAATGAAAATACCAAACACTTGAGGTCTTGTACCAAATAATAGAAACATCTTAATCCTTCTGGGTCTCTCGATTGATTCACATCCACCAGGGAACCTGTTTTTGAAGTGGTGAATGATATGTGTTCATCTCCGATGACAATTTCCAGTTCCTGTAAATAAAATAATTATATGTTTTTAACAGAAGATTTTGAAGTTTAGAACAAATGTCTATAGAAAATGCACTGCGTGACATTAAAAAGCCACCTGCCCCTCGAATGTCTCATTTACATTTAGTTTAGATATTGGTACTATGTGAGGATGTCCATCATCAAGCAAAGGATACACAGCTGAGAGAAAGAAAGAAAAATGTATTCTAACCTGTCTACCAACTCTGTCTGGTTGTGGCCATGAGGAGTCATCTTCGTGCATAATTTCGGAATCTTGTATGACTCTTTTCAGCTCTTCCATGACACATGTGTGAACATACACTTCTTTGCGAATCATTGTATCATTTTTATAGTTGGAATTGTTGGCGTATCTCAATTTACCATCGGGGCGAAATTCGAATTCTAAAAACTCATGACCAAATTTTCCCTTGTGGCCAACATAATACCGTACATAGAAATCTGAAGACATTGTAATTATGCCTTTTTATTTTCACAAAGATGTATTTCCTTCCTCCCACACCAAATAGAAAAGCAAAAACAACTCCAAATATTAGCTAAAAACTAGAAAAGCGTCAGGCAGGCTTTCGGCTTCACCCGCCGCATCCGTCAAACTTGTCAACAGTGTTGCCAACGGATTTTGGCCGATGTCGCCGATTTCCAAAAAAAAGTAGCCCAAAGTCGCTGAACTGAAAATTTGGTAGCCCAAAGAGTGGCCCAACTGAAAATTTGGTATCCGGAAACATGAAATTGTGGTAAAAAAAAAAGGTCATTCCGAAAATTTTGGTATCCGGAAAGATGAAATGTAGCTAAAAAAAAGGTCATTCCGAAAATTTTGGTATCCGGAGAGGTGAAAGTTCACCAACAAAAGGTCATTTTGTATCCGGAAAAGTGAAAAATCGCTAAAAGGGAAGTAGCCCAAATGGCGACCGGTCGCCATTTAGATTTTTTCGTCGCCAATTCTCGTTCCTAGTAGCCCAAATGGCGATAAATCGCACACGTTGGCAACACTGCTTGTCAAATATTTACCAAAGATGAAAGATCATTGAAGTTCTTTGGTCATAGACAATGTTTTATTTTTGCAGTTTGAAAAGGAAATGAAACAACCAAAATACCTACCTATTTTATTTTAAATAAGCAGGGGTATTCCTGACACTTTCTTATTCGAGACTAATACTAGACTAAAGATCGCGACTAAAAAGTCCGTGACTAAATTTGGTATTCCTGACGCTTTCTTAATCCGATTCTTTTTTGTGATTTGAATCTCGTCGGATACTAAATTTAACGGCCCGTTAACAATAATAATTATTGTTAACGATAAAAAATACAATTATTGTATTTTTTATCGTATTGTCTATGGTTTCAGCTTATTTTAATATTATTGCGATAAATATTTAATTTTAACGAAATATTTTAAAACAAATACTTAAAATATTAAAAATGTCAATTAATTACTACATTTATTTAATTATTAGTAAAATAATTTCAATTTAAATCATCTTTTAAAGAAAATTTGATATTTCAAAGTTGGCCATACTGATTATTGTTATTGATAACTGTCAGGACTATAAACAAGCTTTCCCTAACCTAGAAATTAAGCGACAAGCGTCATTAATTCATGAATTATCCGTTCTGATGCGTGACGAAAAAAAACATAATTCTCTAATATTTCACAATTCTCTTCTCTAGAAGAATCCCGAATTTTAAATCCCGACTCGCATTCAAAAGTGAAGCCAAAATATTGCAATTTTGACAGCTTGATTCCAAAAATACGCAGTGTGTGATACCTATGTTTGTTTCTCATGTTTTGCTTTAAATCTTAATTTTTACTTTAAAATAAGTGCAATTGGTAATGTTTACGTTTCTTTGTGAAAGTTTAAATCTAATTTTACAATCCGATTTGCTTACCAAACTGTTAAAATTGCAGGTCAATGAGGCTTCTCTTTTTTTGCTTTGAAAAATATAGTTCTCCAATTCATTTAGGTAGTTATATCTACATAAAAATCTATGCCCCGTTTGAGTTATGTGGAAAGCTTTTGTTGCCTCCCTATGCTCCTGAGAAGAGTGTAAAAGGGAGAATCGATTGATTTATATATAGGACCATCCGTTTGCATTACATTCAGAAATGATTCAACAAAAGCACCCTGCGTTACTATTACAACTGAATGACGGGCATACTCTAACTATAAACATAAGGCAGGTACCAGGGATCGAACTCAAGTACCTTAAGAATGTAAAGTCAGCTAATTCATCACTAAGCAACCAACTTCTACCATCTATATTATAGTAAGCAAATAAAAGCTTCAAGGTTAAGTAAACTGTATTTAACAGAAGAAAAAATCTTTTTTCATGAATGCTGTTTGCAATTATGATATCTTACCTTCAACTCATTATACTCACCCTAAATTATTTTTCCTTAAAAAACAATTATTCTATCCATCTTTATGTGCTGATGATGATGAGGGACTTAAGAAAGTATGTTATCCCAAAAAAGAAGGGAATATGGTAAAGAAAAAACAGATTCACAATGTAAGATTTTATTGGAATGAGAGTCGTGAAATAATTTTTGTAATTTCGTTAAAGATTGTTAGTTTCAAAATATTATCTATCAGCCCAACACCATACACAGTAATAATCAACCACCTTATAATTAAAAAAAAACTAAATACAAATATACTTACTTCTACAATAAATAAATAAAATTTAAAAACGTTTTCTTTTGTCAAAGACTACCCTAAAATAAACTGAAATTAAATGCCTATATCCAAAATTTGAATAGGTTGTAATTGTAACAAAATCATAGAGGCCGCTCCAGAGATAATTATATTGACCAGGTGATCGGCGACATACACTGCAGCACCTACCAGGAGATTTGTAGAGGCTGGCCGATGACAAGCAGGAGTCGAGGAACAGAGTATGCATGCTTGCATGTAGCATAGCATCTTGGTCACTGATTTCCCTATAGCCGTATTGAGGTTGTGGGCTCGTATCTCAAAGCCGATAAATAAATAAATACCTAAAAAAAAAACAAAACACTTATTATTCCCAGATGTTTTTGTATATACATTTGAAAGAACAAAAAAGTTGTTGAAATAGCTTTACTATATACAATATCTGCAAATATGAACAGAAACATTAATAAAATATTAATTTAAATTGTATAGCCTTTCTTCTCTCTCGAAGATGCCATAACTCAATTGCCGAATAAAAGTATATATCTGTAAAGTTATTATCAATATTATACAAGCTCAAAAGAGTACTCATCAAGAATTTTTGATTGAATTCTTTGTATCCACTTCTACTGATAAATAATGTACATGCAGCCCTTATCTTTGAAAACTTTCAGTAGTATAAAACTTCATAAATTGTTATTTAAACAAACCACAAGTTAATGCATAACACTTGGTTAAATGAATAAAGGTATACATACATTTTTTTCTCCTTTTCTTGACCTAATGGTGTTCTTGGCCAGTCTCAAATTCCTGAATTACAACTTTGTTTATTGGTATTCTTAAATGTCTGCCCTTACATATTTACACAATCTGGTGAGCTCATCCATTGCTAAAATAAATAAAAGTATTCTTTAAGCCATAGAGCGTAATCAAACTGCCATTTGAATGTAGTTTTCACAAAATAATATAATCGAAATGAACTACGTAATGTCAAATTATACGAGAATAGTACTTACATTTTCGTAAATAAATAACAATTTTGTGAACTGCTAACTGCAACATAGAAACCCGTATGTCTTCAGGGTACGCCAAAACACTGATTTGTTTCATTTTAATGTATTTAAAACATTACATTTCAATAAAACACAGAGGTGAGGTAAGTGCGCGCAAACTGACACATCACGATTTTTTGAGGTTAGATTATACGCGCTCAGAGTGCTGTCAGGTCTCCCGCCAATTATTTGTGTGGCGCACTTGGAATATTTATCTGTGTTCCATTCATTATTACATTAAAAATGTTCAGATAAAGTTTTTTAATTAGATTATATCGAAACATTTTGGTTCACCGTATATAATATACCAAATTACTAATAAATTATATTTTGATATTTAAAAAATGTATAAAATACTTTTTTTTTAAATAATACTTAGATGTTTTAATATTTAATCCCGAAATTTTATTCAAATAAGCTAGGAAAAGTGTTGTGTCAATCAAATAAGACAACACTTTTGCTACCTTATTATAAAATGTCAAATCGTAAGTACCCGCCTTTTTTGGCGTACTTAAGAATGTGTCAGGAATACCAATTTAGTATCAAACTAGACTTATTAACGGATTTTTTAGTCACGACAAGCTTCCAAAAGTATCCGCATCGAAATAGCGCCACTTCTTAATTTCAAAAATACCAATTGCTGAAAAGTAGCAACTTTAGTATCAAGGAATACTTAAGAAAGCGTCAGGAATAACCACCAAGATCATATTATTGTCCCAGCTTGTCGAGGATGTTGCTCAAAACGGGTTTCTTTACCCATCATGCTGTATCTCTAAAGGGGTATGCGGCGAAACGGAACTTAACTACAGGATTACATTAGCAATTTAGCTTGTATTTTTATGTAAAATTTGTTTTTCATAGTAAGTATTATACTTAGAGCATATTATAGAACAGGTGAACAACATCCTGCTACCAGCAACTTTCCTGCGTTCAATAGTGACTTACATTTTGTATCCACCTAATTTCAAATAATAAACAATGGTCGATGCTGTTCCATAATAGGCCATCTGCGGCTATCACCCTTGTGTAGAGGCAATTGCGAGTGTTATTATGATGTGGCTTTCTAAGGTTGACCACCTCACGTCCTTAAACCTATCTCTAAATACAGCAAATCCCTAGGTAATAAACCTAGTGTCGTACAATGACGATGGTGTCAATAATTTGAAAAGAGATTTGAAATTCGTTGGGTATGTTGCCCTCGTGCCCATGACCATGTAAGACATAAGAGAGACAATTGAAAGGCTTAGAAAGAAGCATGGGCGCTCACAGGTAGATGCAAGGGGGAGCACTTGTTCCCCCCCCCCTCATAGATTTATTTATGGTACAAGTACAATTATAATATGGAATGATACGTCGCTCAACATAACAGTAAAATAACTTTTCGCTGGGCGCCGATGAAATAATTAGATAATGTTTAGTTTTATTTTAAATCACTTAGCATAAAAAAGTGTGAAATATATCCCCCCCCCTCTCCTTTTTAAAATTTTCTACGGGTGCCCATGGAAAGAACATATAATAATATATAGATTTTTATATATTATATATAGGTAACTACCTGTAACTGTATGGTTTGGTTTTTATATATTATATAACTACCTGTAACTGTATGGTTTGGTTTTTATATATCGTCGTTGTTAAGTAGAAAGTCATTAACTACAAAATTAACTTAACGGAGAAAAACGATTTTTTCGTTTTAAAAATCCAAAACACCAGAAACTTCTATGGTTTTCTTTAATTCCGTTTCAAAGAATATTCTTCTTGTGTTTTATTAAGAAATATACAATTTATATCATACGTTGAAGGAACAATTTGATTTTTCGCACTTAGTGAATTTTTCCTTACATGTGAACATTATAAAAACAACACTTAGTGATTATAAGTTTATTAGGTAATGATGAATAATCCTACATAAATTAATAAAAGAAAACGAAAAATTAAGTATTTTGAATACAATTGCGACATAATTGTATTTTTATAATAGTTATAGCAATATTATTTTATTCGGATTCACTGGAATCGCGAGCAGGCTCTGTCACTGACCAAGTTGTTGATTCCTTATTTTCAGGCAGAGATGCGTACCAACCATGGAATTCTAAAGGCACAATTCCTGTGTTGCATAGCTTCATTAAATATTTTTTTTGCTGCTATGAATGGGTATCATTCTGTCACACAGTTTTATTAAGTTTTGATCCTCCGTTCCTCGGCCGGTTATAATTTTTTTTTGTAATCACCATTATGTTTATATTTAAATGAAATCTGATTTGGGCATTGTTTTTTATACTTGAGGCATTTTATTTTAAGCCAGTTAATTTTCTTATCGTTTTCGTCAATGTTTCTATTTTTTATTATTTTTTATGATAAATTTTGCAGGTCGAAAAAATCTGAATATCGTATTTGTATAGATTTTTATTTAGTTGTCTGCAAATTTTTCAGGCATTCAAAATTTGAACCCCTCCAATCATGCTATAAACTTCAATATTTTTCTTTCTTTTTTTTCAATATTGGAGTACATAATATCACACTCCATGTACGCATGGCCGGATTCTATAAATTTTTGTTCTATTATTTCGATATGGGAATTTTTGACTGCCCAGAGTAAAGCTGCTGTAACATGCTGGTTCCTTTTTTGTCCAGCGCATGTAACTGAAAATAGAGACTGCTCGTTTATCTCTTGGGGCAACGACTGGATCCATTTCAGAATGTAATTCATTCCAAAGGAAACATTGCGCATTTCCAATCCCACCATCATAAATAGTTATGTTATAGACGCAAAATTTTCTGTACGTGGGACTAGCTTCTGAATTCGGTATCTGTAGAACACTTTGCATATCGCATGTGACAGAAACGAATCTATTATCATTTTGAGCTCTAATTTTATCCGCTTCCTTTGCCTCATTAGCTTCATCTCTTCGACGCAGATGATCACAATAAAGTTGTATGACTTCTTCACTTTTGTCTTTTTTAATATTATTATACTTTACGCATGTCCAACATAAATCTTTTTACGGTTTGAAAAAAAAAGTCAAATTATTACAAAAAAATAATGTCGATTGACTAACAGGAATGGAAATATTTTTACTATAATTTTCTATATAAATATCATACATTTATAATATTGATACATTTTTTTCTAAATACAAGTTTTTACTCTACTTTCGAGCATAATGTGACTCTATTACTGGGAAACTTTCAATGTGCTCCTTGATTTTCTGACTTTTTACTTCAGAATGTTTATTTCCCGGAACACATTTTCGCCGCTCGTCCTTTCCCATAAAAAAGCCCTCAGTATTCATATTCCAAAAGGCTTTGGTGACTGAACCATTACTGATGCATGATGTATTCTCAAAAAAATTGTGACATATTCGGTGCCTTATTCCCATGGCTTAAATAATAACATTTGGAAATAGATCTTGCCTTATTTGCGCTGAAAAATCGTCTCTTTGGTTTAGATGATATTACATAAGCCAAAATGAATTCTTCTTGGCGATTTTAATTCTTCAATAAGCTTCGTGAACTTTTTATTACACTTGAATCGACAATTAACCTTTTTAGGCAATTTCGCGGCTTTCTTTCCTTTTTTTGTCTCATAAGGGAGACATTCACTTCGATTTTTCTTTAAAATATTTCATTAACTGCAACTTCATGCCTCTCCTTTGGTATGGAAGAAATCACTAACCGACATAATGATTTTTTTCATACAAAACAATTCATATTTTTTACAGTTAGTGAGTTTTATGGTAGTTTTACGCTGTTATTAAGCGATCAGGCGTAGTTAGCGACCTTTTCCCTGATAGAGATTTTTATTCTATATACAAATAGTGAAAAAAAACATTTTGTGAAAAAAACGTAGTTAGTGACTTTTTCCTTAACAACGACGATATTATGGTTTATATATAACAATATGGTTTTTGTATAGAATTCTGTGGGAAAGAAGGATGACATTTTGGATACCTAATGGCTAAATTATTTATTGAATCTTTCAATATACCTACTCAATTTGAAATAGTTTGGCGTATAAATTCCAATAATTACACACACGTAAATAAACAAAAATAATCTTGCTAAAAAGTGAAAATGTCAAGAACAATGACATACTTTGTACTTTACAATCGAAACAGAGCCGTAGCGAGGGACGACAACTGTTTGCAACGACCCCAGGGGGGTTATTGTGCATTTCGATCAGAATACCGGTATTGCTTACGAAAAAATGGTAAGTAAGTATAAATAAGGACGTACAGAAGTATTTATACTATTAAAAATATTGACGGTCGACCTAATATTGAGATCGGGGTTGAGTAACCCCCCTCTGGCGTATATTTGTGATAAATAAACAGCAAACCTTCCTTCCATTTTTCGAACAATCTAAATTTTCATTCATCAAAAATAATATGCAACATGTATGTACTGATTTGTTGAATATTTTCTCTGACTCTCATCTGTGTCTCTCAGAAGAGTCTAAACCAGGGATGCACAGACTTATAGGGAGCAGGGGCCACTGGGGAAGATTATGAGCCAAGGACGGGCCGCACTAAAAGTTTAATTTTTTGATATCGTATTTCACCGGTTAATTTTGTAAAAGTAGGATGCTGTGTTTCATAGTGCCTTTTCCAAGGGCGGATCCAGCCTTGGCACCAGGGGGGGGGTCACAAAGAAAAATTTGGTATCTGGAAACTACACTTTTCCTAAAAAAAAAAAAAAGGTCATTTTCAAAATTTGGTATCTGGAAACTATACTACACTTTTCCTAAAAAAAAAAAAAGGTCATTTTCAAAATTTGGTATCTGGAAACTACACTTTTCCTAAAAAAAAAAAAAAAGGTCATTTCCTAAATTTGTTATATGGTTTGCTCCAGGGGGGGGTCATGGCCCACGGAAATTATAATTATGCTAGCAAAATGAAGATTTTATTAATAAATATCACTGCCCTACTTCAGATTACATAGCCTAGGGGGGGTCATGACCCCCGTGACCCCCCCCCTGGATCCGCCGTTGGCCTTTTCACATATTGTATTCCTTTGGAATGGCAATAGAGCTGTTGCATATTAAACACACATTTTTTTTTTAATGCATATGGTAAAGACCTGGCTATTACCAATTTAATGGAAGGTCTCTTAGCCAGTTGGATTGGCTGCGTCAGATGTGACCCCGTGGATTTCAGTTACCGCGCTGGAAGCCACAATATTATTACGTGAAACACACAATATTATTAAGCGATGAATATTTCTGGGTCCAAATATCTTGAAACTGCCGATTTTCATCTTTAACCTTGCGTTTTTTACTAGTTCCTGGCTTATCCATATCGAAATTGATATAGATATATTTATTTATTTATTTTATTCTTTATGCATATTAAAAATAGTGTGCAAAAATAGTGTATAAATAAGTGGCAATGGCGGGATTATAGCAGAAGCAATCTCTAACATCCAACCACAACATGTGCTTGGTACGAGTAGAATAGGTACGTAGTAAACCGCCTGAACAAGAAAGTGGAAGGTAGGTACTTAATGCCCCATTTTTATTACTAACAATTCAAAAGTTTCAATAAAAAGTCAAGAAATATTATTACTTACGACTTCCACAGTCGTTATTTCACACAAGGAACTAAAAAAGTAACTATAAATGTTTTTTTTTTAATAATCCTTCGAAAAGCTACAAAAGTAATTAATATTCTTTTGATTTTCCAATATTTTAGCCAATAATTCTAATATCGTCGGCGGGCCGCAGATAACTGACAAAGGCCCGCATGCGGCCCGCGGTTTGTGTATCACTGGTCTAACCAATTTCCCCGCCGGATATACGGCGGGGCTAAGTATGAAATCATGCAGATTTGAATACTAATTTTTTTTTTCCTTAAAACATTTTGGAAACTTAATAATTTTAGTAGAAGTATATGATCTGAAATCTGAAAGTTTTTTTCTTTTATTTGATGTTAGTAAATTGAAAAAAAAAAATATTGGTATATTTTTAACGCAAATAAATAACCGCTACACAGTTTGGGACTAGATGTTTCCATAGCATTAGAATTTTGACTATACCTACTTAATAAAAAATATTATTTTTATTAATTTAACTTTATTAAGTATATTACATTTTAATTTTAATGACGTGCTCATAATAATAGCATGTAATGTATGTAGATATTTGTAATGTACTTACTTAGTTCACATAAAACGATGAGAGGGGCCGACGCCTGCGCGTCGCGACGGTGTTATTTTCATATTTTCAACTTTTCTCCCCGACACACGAATCACTACATTCGAACTGGAAGCGTCTTAAACAATACAGGAATTTTGGGTTATAAAATAAAAATATGTATGTTTCAAGATCATATTGTTTTTTTAATATTTTTTTATTGTCAGTTTTTTACTCGATTAGAGACATAATCAAGAAAGATAGGAACATTTCGTCCTGAGGGAAGGACAAGTCAGAAGTCATTGGTTGACATCTTGACTCAGATTGGATGGAGTGGGATGGAGACTGATCGACTATTACTATATAGTATCGACTACCTATTAAGTCATTAAGTTGATACTATAGTATCGACTACCTATTAAGTCATTAAGTTGATACTAGTCAAACCGACGGCAATGTAGCATGTTGAATAAATGAATAGGGAAACATTTAAAAATTAATTTTATTGGAATTCAGGCCAGCTCTCTTTATCTGTTATTTTCAGCTCCTGAGGCCGAAAATAATATAAGTTCTTATAACAAAATATCTATTATTATTTTGTGGAGTATTTATATATATATAAATTTTTCCATATGAATTTATGGGCTAGATGAGTGAAAACAAATTAAAATTTGATAAAATGGTGGGATTCTTACGGTCTTACGGAAGTCCTAATAAGAATCCCATTCATGGGCGCGAATTTCGACTGTCAAAATCTGGGGTGTGCAGTCTGGTGTGTTGTGGAAAAAGATGGTTTTAGATTTTGGACCATGATTTCAGTATTGCAACCAGTTCTGCCATTTATTTAGTCTCCGATTTATTAATCTTCCATTAAAAAATACTCATGTCGTATTCGGCGCCTAGTTTAGTAAATAAAATCAGTCGAAAATTCATTGAAATCTTCCAGTTTTGATCTCACTAGTTTGTTTAAGAATGTCGTGCTCGGATGTAATTGATGTAATAGTTTATGTAAGCAAATTGTTTTGATCATGGTTACGCCTTCCTCGCATTTTTATCGTTTTCACTAGTCGATATTCGTCGCTTTACGCCATTCCGCTGATGGATGTTTGTTCAAAAATTTTCTAAATTGTTTTTCAAATCTCTTCGCATTATTCCGGGTTCTTTGTTTCTTATTTGTTTGTATTACTTTTGTGTGGATTTAGAAATTTGATAAAAATACAATGAAATAAGTTTCAAGTATATACCTAAGTACTATTTTTGGAATAAAATAACATATTATTATTAATTTCCACAAAATCACTTCACTGCGGTAGATAGGCCTCATTAAATTATATACAAAAAAAAATAGTATGGTTCCATCAAGACTGCATGTTCAATTTGAAATTTGTAAAGTTCTCAGTAAATATAATAGAAACTTCTTACAGAGGAAATTAAGAAGGTCCACTGCCAAAAGGTCCTCTTTCCAACGGGGATATTTCTGTTTTCTCAAAATGATATAAGCCCATTGACCATGTACGGAAGAATGTCACGATGCCGACTAGCAGCGTTGGTGATCCTGTTTGCCTTATATCTGGCAGCGGCAATACTGCTCTCCTCTGTGGCATTACATGAACCAAGATCCTCCCTGGGAACCAACTATAACAGGGTAAGCTGTTTTTTTCATTTGAAATTTAATGTATGTACCTATTCAAAGTTTCATATTTTATTTTCAAAAAATACCTAATTATCATTGTGACTGGTAGTAATTAAAACCATAGACAAAAAAATGCTTATTAAGTATTCTGATACAGCCATGGCATTGACCCTTAAGTTCTCAAAAGAAAGATTATAAAAAAATTAATTCTTTTGTCTACATATTATTTATTTCAGATTTCGAGTGGTGGTGTGGGCCGATTAGGAGGTGTGGGTAGAAACAAAAGGGCCAGACCCCGCTGGTGCCGTCAGTTGAAATATATTTTGCCCCCACATGAGCCCACAGCTCTTGTCTCTTTCCCTGGCAGTGGCAACACCTGGCTAAGATATATGTTACAGCAGGCTACTGGTAAGTCCTTTACAAAAATAGGATATTCAACAAACAAAGCATTGATTTGTTATAAGTTGAAATATGCTGTAGTTTCCATAAGCTAATACATTATTTATTGATTCCTCCATAACTTATAAGAACATAATTTTGAAACGATTCATAAAAAAAACATTACTTTGCTAACCAGTTTTTGAAGGCAATACGTACTTTGGCAATGTACTCAGTAGCCAGATTTCTCAGTTCCTTTCAAATTATTTCTTTTCCTGAAAATAATGAGAAGAAATAGGTATAAAATAAAATGTATGTAAATGGTTTTGCAGGTTTTTTCACTGGTTCGGTGTACATGGACAGTGGTTTATTAAAGAATGGCTTCCCAGCAGAGGGCGTCACCAATGGTTCCGTTATTATTGTAAAGACGCATGAGTGGGGACCAATGGCAAGAGCACCATTCAGCAAGGCTGTTCTTTTGGTTAGAAGTCCGGAAAGAGCAATACAGGTATAGATTTAACAGAATGTCATATCAGTTTATTTTATGTTGCTTACTATAAATCGACACGCCTAAATACCTTAGCTAGATTCTACCTGTCTGATGTCTACAATTTAAATTTGGAGAAAATACCAGCTCCGGGTAGAAATTATTAAATTACTAGCTTTCCCGACAGACGTTGTCCTGTAACTATGAATATTGAATTCGAATTTGTATGGTGATGAGTTAATTATCATTTGACCAATATAATTCCGACTGATGCATCTGTTTTAAACCATGCATATTCCATTCGTATTCTGTTCCTGTCAAAATTTCAAAATTGAATAAAAATTGTATGGTAAAATACTAATAAGATTGCCTACGTAGAGTTTTCTTTCATTTTCTAATTTTCCGTGCATTTTTCTTAATTTTTTCTTCTAAAAAAACCATCTCCTGATAATAGCCTACACGACAAAAAAAGAATTAGCGAAATCGGTCCAGCCGTTTAGGCGTGATGCGATGACATCGGGAAATAGCTCAATATTTTTATATATAAGAAGATACATCAGGGTGACTGGTAATTCAATACATACCTTGAAAGGGGTTATACTAGAGATTTTTTTCCACAATTTTGTTCCCATTAACTAGGGGTCATATGCCGGTGGTTTTCGATTTATTTTTCAGTTTTCCACGTTTTGACCTAAAACTTAAAACTGTGAAAAAGGTACTCCACTTTGGGTACTAAAAATACATTTTTCTAAATAGATTATGAATTATTTTTATAATTTATTTTAAATAAAAAATCATAATGAAAATTTGAATAATGAAATGCCAAAAAAGAAAAAAAAATAAATAACATGCCTTTGACTTATTAAAAAATTACAAGTGATATTATAATGATTTGAAATTAGGTAGGTATTGTACAACAGTTTACAAAAAAATCAAAATGTTAAAATGTCGCTATTTATCAAAAAGTTTTAACACTGAATACATTTTGAATTTTACAGGCAGAGTTCAACAGACAAAGTGGCGGTCATATTGGGTTCGCATCTCCAGATAAATACAGGAGAGCTCACGGGAAATGTTAGTCACTTTATTAGTATTTTTTTATTTATTTCAAAGTAAAATCAGACAATGTATTATTATTCAAAAACTTGGAGATTTTGAGACCAATATTTATAATTTCTAAACTTATTACCTACCTCGGTAGCCTAGTTGTACTAGCGTGGATTTCAGATCCGAGGTTCCGGGTTCCATTCCCGGTCGGGTCAGATTTATTCTAAATGTTTTTTCACTTGAAATTTCTACCTGGGGTTGGCCTGTCTCAGATTGGACGGTACCGGTTGACTGGAAAAAATCGCCTTTGTATAGAAAAGTGTTATATTTATTTCTGAAACTTCATAAATAGTTATTCAATGACGAAATGTTAAGGCAGTAAGTAGGTGAATAAGATGGGTGGCCGATAATTTTAAAATTAAATTCAAAATGGCAGTTTATTTCAAGTGGGGTTTCTTTTCTTCAGATTGGAGAAATTTCGTGGCTGACCAGCTGAACGCATGGAAACAAACAAATATGGATTGGCTCATGAACTTCGTAGGACCCGTACACATTGTTTTTTATGATGATTTGACCAACCATTTGGAAGAGACCTTGAGAAATCTGTTACAATTTTTAAAGATTCCTATAGAAGAGGTAAGCTATGTAGTATTATTTACTTCTAAAATTCAGGCTTCATGTGTCCATTTCTGATGGTAGGCCACTATTAATTTCCACCCATCCCTGCCCTGCATCTGAATTAGGTAAGGTACATCCATCCAGTTGGGGTTTCCCCAATATCATGTGTTATCTGGCTCGAAGGACCAGAAAAAATCATAGATAATTGATGCTGCGTAGAGTCATTTGAATATGGATGTAAAGTCGATGTTTAGAGACCTCTAGTACTGCGTTCCACGAAGCTATCTGACATTTCAAATCCCATACAAATGAAGTTCGGTTTTTTGTTTAACCACAAAGGACGTTTCTAAGATGTTTTTTGCCCCTGTTTGTTTCCATTACAATGATTAGCATTAATCATATTTTATTGTATGAAACATTTTTTTTTTGTGGAACTGATTCCATACAAAATGTATGGAGGATTGGAGCGCGAAGCTATCAAATGACGTCAAACTTTACACACGTATTCAGGCTACTCTATGGAGCTGCAATCCTGTGTCATTAGCAGTCGTCACAATGTTTTGCCTACCTCTGCCCCTTTTTAGCGTCAAAGATGCCATTTTCCATACGCCAGTCTTGCCAAATATTCAATCTGTAACACTCTTTTTTTCCAGTCTTTGCTGCAGTGCGCTTTAGAACGAAAAGAAGGTATCTATAGAAGAAAAGGAAAAATGCTATCATTCGATCCTTTTACTCAAACTATGAAGGAGAGAATAACTGAGGAAGAGGAGACCGTGTATCAGACCCTGCGCCAAATACTCTCTTCCAATCCCTCAACCATGGAGCACATTTCCTCAGACAGATAACACAACATCATTTAAGATGCTTTCCATTCTATTGAAATTTGTTTCTTTTCTCTATTCTTTGATGGTTGTGAGTCAGTATTTGTTTTTATATATAAAAACGATCATTATTTCATCGATCAATCCATTCCTACAGTCATGCCATTTGTGAGTAATCAAGACGATTGGCACAGAAGGATTTTTAAAATTACCAAGAAAGTTAAAAGAGTTGTTGACTAAAGACTTGAGGTAAAAGACTCTAAACGTATGTCAAGGGTCAAATGTTTGGGATTCATCAATCGGTTCCTTTTTCATAGAACAGCATAGGGTATGGTGATACATTTAGGAGTTAACGATTGACAAAATTTTCAGTATTTTTTCATCAGATTTCAAATGAATCAAAAAGACAAACACAATAACACATCTTATGATGTCGTACATTGTTTCTTTCGGGATGGCACAAACTGTAAGAAGAAGTAGTACATTATTTATTGTATGAATTGGCTTTATTAGTATACATAAATATTAGACAGTTGTGTTTTTATACAGGATTCCCAGCTCTCTAGTGTTTTGTTAAGTCAACATTGCAGATAAAGCAGTATTGTAAGGTGTTCGCTCTTTATTTTTATTTAACCACTGGGTGACCCGACCCGTCGAACTTCGACCTAACCCGGAATAAAAATTTTTTACTCCTGATTTATGCAATGTTTGTTACATTTTAACCTTTTCTACTCGTATCTATTCTCCAAGGAGTAGTATTAAACTCATACTCCGCTTAAACTTTCCCGGACATTAGTAGAATAGATCACCAAAGTTTCATTGAAATATGTTCCCTGGTCTTTGAATCCATTGATTACACACACAAATATTCAATTATATGTATAAAGATGGTAAGTTTTAAAAGTAAAGTTGTTTAAATTGTTTTTTTAATAATTCAAATTTTTCATTATGTTTTAGAAGTAAATGAGAGTCTGCATTTTTGTTATTATTCATACTTAATTTTAATTATTGTCTTCCATTTGATAAAAAATTTTTTTGATTAAAATTTTGTTTTATAGGTATCTTTATTTTTAAGGATATCGTTGTTTAATTATTTATATCGTTTGTGATCTTTATAAGAATATTTTAATTTGTAAGTAACCATCAATAAAAGGATGAAATCATTACATTTAGATTAATTCACATTTGTACGAAAAACTGTTTCTCAATATAAAATACTTGCATCTCTCTAAATCTTCCATTTTCTTTGTTTTTTATTTTATTAAACTTTCAAGTCCACTTTCAAAATTCACAACCAAAGTATTTTAAGTATATACTTATAATATGAATGTAATTTTTATAAATATGTTGAAGGTGTAACCATAATAAATGTGCTAATCCAAAAAATATTAGGCCTAAGTAAAAAGACTTCTGTAGCCATTGGCTGTGGATATAAATTTTTCAAGAGTCTAAATGACAATATGGGCTAAAGACAATGCAGTGTGCGCTCATACAAAGTGAGCTCCTTAAAACTGATTAAGTATAATTTAACAGTTATAACTCTATTATAAACTACAATTGCAAGATAACGTACAGAGGGTAAGCTTACACCAAAGTTGCGGCCTCTAATGGTCTGTTTTCCTAGGATTACGCTACTGCTATAAACAGCGGTGAATTTGTCAGTGTAGAACATTAATTTTGTGTGTTACCCTATGGACAAACAATATTGTCACAATTTTGAAAGACGACTTGTCGGGCGACGCATCGCTCCCTAGGAACCCAGCACATAACAACTAACCCAAATACGCGTTTTAATCATTTAAAAAATATTAAATTATCAACACATTTTTTAGATATTTATAATATGAAGAGTGAACTGAATGAACATGCATGATCATATTATCTAGAAGTGGTTGGTAGTCCAGCAGCTACGACACCGGCTTTCCTACTGCTTCGTATCGGAAGTTGTGAGTTCGATCCCAGGTGCCGACCATCTTCCTCTTTCGCGGCACAAGCTTTAAGTAGCCTACTGTGAAAGAGTCAAACTGTGTATTTGTGTTCACTTTAAGTGAGCACAGATTCATTTTATTAAAAAAAAAGTTCGAGTTTGGTACTAGCATGTGTTTAAATTCCATCTGGAAAGTGCAATTTTTTTATTTGCTGTTGATATTTAATGGTGAAAGTTGTTTCTTGCAATTGACTTGTTTCAAACTCTATAATACTCTTCTATCTTCCAAAGTTGTTGTGAAATGTATTTTTTAGATTTTGTCTTCCACCAAATTCTTCAAACATTCTCAGCCGATCTAACTGCTTAAGAGACATACCTTCCATGTATCAAATATAGTCTGCATATATCTATTGCTTGTAATATATTTTTACAACACATTTATGTATAGTATATATGAAAACAAACATGTATACAATTATTCATGCTGTATAAATAACATATTTGGTAGATTTATGTACTTTTCTAGTCACATGTTACCACTTAGAAATAAGTTCAGATCATAAATAAATATATGTCAAAGCGCACTATTGTTTTTTTTTATACTCAACTAGTTTTCCCAACAGTCGTTGTCCTTACTATGATTATTGATTTCAAATTTGTAATTCGTTTATACAAAAAAACGTTTAAAATAATAATTTTTGAAAGCTTGTAAAAAATTCCATCAAAAATATATTTTTTTTATACCCATCACACCGTGTCCCGTAAGGGGTAGGCAGAGAGAACGGGGATTTTTTCCAGTCAACCGGTCTCCTTGTTGTAACCCAGATTCAGTACGCTGTCAACTGATACTGCTGGTCTACCAACCTTATGCAGTGTGTTAATACGGAGGAGCATAACACCGTAAAAATTAACACAATTGTAATTTCTGCCAAATTGAGAGTTTTTAATGTGTTTTATTGCTTAGAAAATAAATACATGATGTTAATTTTTGTTGATTTCAAAAACAAAAAAGCACTTAAATATACTCACACAAAGTGAACACAAATACACTGTTTGACAGTAAGCTGCTTAAAGCTTGTGTCAAAGAGGAAGATGGTGGGCAGTTCATAGTTGTAATAAAATGATTTATTCTTGAGTTTAAAAATAAGATGAATGAAGTTGTTTTTCAAAATAAAATAAGTATAGGATGTTAAGGATCAAAATAATACATGACATTTACAAAATAAAATACTTTTATTTGAGATATTATAGTAGGTAATATGATAAAATGAAGTATAAAAATAATATTATAAGTAAATATGTAAAAAATAAAAATTAAATTGAATACACTCTCTTAAATAAAGGGACATCTTTACGACAAAATTTGGGTATCCTATATGGAACAAAAAAACTAGCGATTGTCAAAATTATAGAAAAAAAAACAGACAATGAGAGAAGAAAATAATAAACAATATCTAGAAAATAATTCAATTTTGTTTTTTGTCACAATGATTTTTTTCTACTGGAAGACATTAGTAGAAACGGAGTGAAAATAATGAAATATTTACTATATAGTTTGAGATTATTATATTTGAAAAAGAGGACAGGTACAAGTAAAAATAGAGGCAAAAGATATAATTGCTATTTCTTTAATCTGATCTGAATATATTCAAACTATTTCAAGAAAAAATATTGATTTGAGCTAATTGCAATAATATGTTGATATTATTTTATTTTACATACAAAGTTCTTTCAGCAAACTTAAAATGTAATTTGACTGTAACATACAAATAAACAATACAAAGTGAGTATAATAGATTCATGTAATCTAATAATACAATAATTAATTAATTATCTTCTAAAATACACACTCTCGAGATATTTTTAACAACAAAGCGCCTACCATCTAATTATTTAAATACATTTATAATATTTATTATTACTCTTCATAAATCTAAATACTATCTACTATGATATTAAATGCAAACACTTCACAAAAACTTTACATTATTAGCTGGCTGTTAAGTAGATATAGACATTTCATGTGTAGGCTGGTGAAGTGTTAGCACTGTAAATCGTCATCATTACAATAATAAATGCATCATAATACTATTTGATAATTATTTGAGATAACGAGACGAAAAAACGTGTATTGCTTCATTATTAGAATAAGTCATGAAAATATTTACAAGAAACGAGATGGGTAAGTACCTAATGCACAACTTTTTGACTCAGATACGTGACTATTCTTCCGAGATTCAAAATCCAAATAAAATAATTTCTTTGGTAAAATGAAAAGCAATTCTGACAAATATTGATCACGTCGATTCATACCTCGAAGCTCTGCACATTTTAAAATTGAAAACGTTACAAATGAGACTGGATGGGTTCACTTCGTCCGGGGACTTATAGTTGTCACGCTCGTACACTATAACTTCATTTTTAGTATACATATTTGGTGGAGTTGATTTGGCTACGACGGTATTTCCGTTTGAATCTTTCATGCTGCAGCAAAAATGTGTTTCCTCGTCCGAATGTGAATTAGGATTGCAATTGATTCTAGCCACCGGCTCCATGTTGAAAGTGACTCTTCTGCAGCTCTTCGGAATGCATTTTTTATTATTATACGAAGATAGATATTTGTTGGCAAAATTATTATGCACACCCGCAATACTTTTATTAGTCGTAGAGTCGGATTCCACAATATTATTAGTGATGAAACCGCAATCTGAAGATTTACAAGGAGTAATCTTGCTGGAGTCAGATATGAGTTTGCACGTGAGGAGTACAGGATTGTTGTCCAGCATCTGGCATGGCTCCGTCTTAATGCTCTCTGGATAGGAGTTGGCGTTTGCGTAGTTAATGGCGGGTTTCAGAATGGTTGTTGGTTCAAAAACACTCTTGTCGAAGATGACATTTATTTTGTCTGGAGTGATAATATCTTCACTCGATTTAAGATTACAGTCAGATGACTTTGTTTCCATTTGAACATCAGCTTCGGACAGACAGTCGTCAATCGAACTAGAGTCCAGAGGATTATCAAGGGGATATTCTTTTGGATTTGCGGAACTTTCTATATTGAGAATGCTTTCCTCCTCAGTGTTTGAAGTTGGATTCTGACAATTTGCAGGATCAAAGATTTGATTTTCAACACAATACTTAATTGTAGGGCTTGACTGATTAGAAGCGAATTGGCACGATTCTGCATTCTGAGAGCTATCTGATTTAGAGGTAGAATCCGAGGAAATTTCAAAAGCGTCAGATTCTATGTTTGGTGTCTCTTTATTTGGGGAATTGAGGACGGGGAGGTGCTGGTTGCTTGTGAATCACGCTTGTCCACCGTGCTGCTTCTGAAGGCTGATCTGTCGTTGCATTTGATCCAACATTTCTTGCATTCGTCGTAGTTCAGCTTCTTTTTCTTGAAGCACCTTGTCACTATCAACACTATCCACAGACCTAAAAAAATAACATTAAAATATTATAAGCTGTAGAATCTCAAGAGACACAGAATATCCTATATTAGGTACAAGTAACTCTTTCAAATTGTTTGTAGTATACCCGAGAGATGAAATTGAGGGATTTGTCAATATCACTGTATCGGTATCAGATGTTATATTTATTGCAACTTGTATGCTGGCATTATTACGTATAAAACTAGTAAAATATAAACTTTGTCTAAAAATGCAACTACCACCAGCACCATTATTGTTTCAGATGTGAATTAAATGGAGATGGAGACTGAACTGATTTTTTCTGAGTTGGTCTCAACATCTAGAGAATAGACGAAATGTGAATACAAATCTCAGATACATGTACCTATCAAGAAACTATAAATATTGATTGATAAGAAGGAAAGTCGTGGAAAGTCCCAAGATTATCTCTTTCTACAATGGTGCTACAGCCCATATCGAGCCTTGCCTTCCCTTAGCATTCGCCTCCAACAAGTTCTGTCTTTTGCCGCCATCCTCCAACTCGCTACCTAGATGATTTGTGCTCTATCCCTTCCCACTTAAGCCGAGGTCTACCCACTTATCTCCGTCCTCTTGGATGTCCACTTAAGATTCTTTTCGGGATGCGTAAATTGGGCATTCGCTGTTCGTGTCCAGCCCAACTCAACCTAAGGAGCTTTATGTTGGTCGAGATGTTTGGGGCCTGATATATTGTATAGCTCTTCATTGGTTCTGATGCGACACTGTTCGCCCTCTCTCAATGGTCCATAGATTCGACGCAGAAACTTCCTTTCAAAGATGTCCAGCATATCTGCCATCCTCACTGTCAGTGTTAGCGCGCCTCATAGGTTAGCACAGTACGTATGACTATTTTATAGATATTTTTGTTTTGTTTTAATTTGAACACTGGCAGCAGGGAGATGTAAGTTTTGTTGGCTGCTGTGATTCTCTTCCGAATTTCTGTTGGTGAGACAAGGTCCCAAATAGATGAACTGTTCTATCACATCGAAAGAGTAGTTATCCTTGTATTGGACGCTGCCTTTTGGTCTGTGTGATGGATTTCTGCCCTAAGATTAAACTAATGACAAAAAGAATATCTTACCCATTCCTTTTGGGTGCTGGCGTGCCTTTGGCAAGTCTCTCGGAACGGTAGTTTTCATAGTGGACCTCTTGAGTCACCTCCTGCAAGTCCTGCATATGTGTGCTGAAGAGACAGTTAAGATGTTAGAAGTGATGACTGTACAGCAGATTAGCCCCAGAGTATCTTACAGAGTAACAAATACTGCTACTTACATGAGCATTGTCCTAAGTTTGATGAAGTCGCAGTGTTCTGGGTTCTCGACTTCAACGACGCCCCACGGGTAAAGACGCCCCCTGACCTTCTTGCCTTTCACCTCCAGCAGAGCGGTGGCCCCGCACACAGCAAAGGGTACAGCCTCTTTCAGTTGTCTGACCTAAAGTGCACATTGTCCATATGAGACACAAATAAAGAAGCACAGATAAAACTTTTGAGTTTAAATCAAAATTAGGTCAAAGTGAAAACAAGATAGAAATATTGATATGGAAGTTAGTGTTTTTGCAAATATGAAAATTAATAATTCGAGATGGTTGGGACTTGTTGAAAGAATGAACCCCGCTTAGGGGTATAGGGAGACAATAAGCGCAGTTTCAATGACTTCCTCCCACACCATATCCACGCAAATAGGATTACAAATGTAATTTTTTAACAGCCCAAGGTGTAAGAAGGCATGCAAGATATGGATTCCATCCTTAAGGAAGACCAGGTCAAAAGCAAAAGAAATACAAGAAGTGGGGTTGGATAGAAATGAGTGGAGGTCCGTTCTCTCTGCTTACTCCATAAAGCACACATTTTAATATAAATAGAAAAATGAGGGGGTGTACTGACTTGTTCCTTATATTCCTCGTCTTCATCGCTATCACAGTCGGGTAGGGGGTATATCTTGATGCCGTTCTCTTCAATCTCGCTCATCACCTAAACACAAATACCAAATAAATTTATTACAAAAGTTTTGATTTATTGCTCGAGGTAATTTTCCATTCTACCAGTCCTCTCCAATGTGATATAAGATGCCTCTACATCATATAAACAATTCTACTGAAAAATATATTAAAATTTCGGGCTCCATCAGGAATCAATGAAATTAACAGCACTGCAAACTTCTTGTGACAAAAAACTATGATCCGAGAATATATTTAATGCTAGTTTAGGATAAACGCAAGTATTTTGAACATAAGTAAGAATTAAAGGAAAAGTTTACAAAACCTTGGAACAACACTTCAAACATAGGAGATAACAGAACAATGCATTTTAAGCAGGCCAAGACTGGAAAAAAGTGATTTTTCTAAAGAGCAGATTTACAAACGGTGGACAAAATTAAATTAACATTTTCAAAAATAAAAAATATTAATAATATATATTATTTTCTCTGAAAAAATGCTTTATTTTATACTTACTTAATGTTTCATTTAATAAATCTCAAAAATAAAAAGCTTCATATAAATATTATTACTATAATAAGCAAATGAAAACAGAAAAAAATTGTAAAACTTTATATGTTGAGTACATTTATGTATTATATTGAGAATGGAGTCTGAAAGTGGTGGACATCTTTTATTGGAGCACTGGTGAATTGTGTAAGAAAATAATTACATACAATAAAAAAAACACAACAACTCACCTTATTTTTAAGCCTTTGAATTTCTTTCTTTGTCAAAACATCGGCTTTGGCAATAACTGGCACAATGTTGACCTTGTTGTGTAGTTGCTTCATGAACTCAATGTCGAGTGGTTTCAGACCGTGTCCAAAGGGAGAGATGAAGTAGAAGCAGCAGTGTATTCTGTTGTCCACAATGTTGCGGCGGTTCAGCCCACTCTCATCTCGGAGGAATCGCTCAAACTGGTCATCGATGTATTGAATGATGGACTAGACCACAAAGAAAATATTATATGTTTTAAGCCTGTAATAAGGAGTAGGTAACTCCCTTTATGCCCCACTCTCATTGCGCTCGATCTTGCCCACACTTACAACCTTCAAAAGGGAGACTTTTTGTGCTTGGGTTTTGATCAGGTGCCAGGATTCACACCCATATAGGAGAAAGGCAACACACACGCATCATGATTGAATACATTTTGTCTCGACACTTAATATTTTAATCATGATGTTAAAGACGCCATTTGCCATACTGATATGTATTGGGAGCTGAGCACCGAAGTAACCAATGGTGGTAATGGTTGCTCCCAGGTACTTAAATTTATCCACCCAGGAGACTTGGTGACCATTAGTTATTGGTAGCTGTTTATCAGGGCAGGGACTATTTGCCATGAGCTCTGTCTTACTGGCATTGACTCGTAGGCCAAGGCGTGCTGTTTCGAGGCAGTCTTGAAACACTGTCGTACTGAACAACGCTAAACGTTGGGATAAGATATTATTATTATTTGTAATGGATATGTTAAAGTTTTCTGAGCATTGAGATGATTGATTTTTTTTCGTGTTACTGGCTAGCCTCAACACAGATTTACACCTATTTCGTTATTAATTTTTGTAAAAAATATTATGATTATAAAACAATAAATGGATGGTGCTATGAGGGGGTACATCCAAGCACCAAAAACCAAATGAAAATATAGAGATATGTTTACCTGAAAGCAATCCGTGTTGTCTATGGCATCCCCATATCCCGGAGTGTCCACTACGGTCAATCTTAGCTTGACACCTCTCTCTTCTATTTCTACAGTGGACGCGTCCAATTTCACTGTCTGATTGGTTTTTTCTGAAATTTACAATTAAATTGCTGTAAAGCCACAATATTGACTATGCCATGTTGTTCAAAAACGCCCAAACCATTATTTAGCATTAAGATAATTTATCTTTTCTTTTCGACCGTAACTATTTTGGTGGAACATATTGCAATAATACAAAATATTATTTAGTTATTTTCAAAATTTCTAATATGCTAACCGGTTTGTGAAGACTAAACATAATTTTAAACAGGCTAACTGATAGTACCTCAGTTACCGGTAGTATAATAAAAATTGTGGAAAAACTACTGTACTAGCTGAAATATAGGTAAATTGACGGCATCAGTTACCGGTAAGTATAATTAAAATTGTGGAAAAACTATCTATTATTACGACATTAGCTGAAATATGACACAATATTTGTTGACAATTTAATTTCTGTTGAAAATTTAACTTGCGTTAGTTAGGGTTTAGCGCGAGTTGATATATTTTGTACCTATGTTTCTGCATATTTACATCTCTTGCGCAATTTATTTCATTGCGTGAGTTGGTAATATTGATATTAATTTAATTTGTGTTTTTACCTAAATTAAGACTTATCCGATTGAATTCTCTTTCGCATCATTACGTCAATATTTGGCCGCCACTAAAGAAAAGTGGAAAGAGTGAAGTGGTTGGTATTGGATGTCGTGGGTTCGACTCCTGGTGGCATTTGTGTTCACTTTGGGTGAGCACAGATTCATAATAACTGTTAACTTGTTAGTGAACTTACCAACTGCATCGGGGATGACTCTTTCAGGGTATAAATCAGTCAGGAACAAGGAATTCACCAGGGTGGACTTTCCCAGCCCACTTTCACCAACCACCATCAAGGTGAACTCAAATCCCTTCTTGACTGATTTGCGGTGCACTTGATTGGGGAGATTGGCAAACCCCACATATCCAGGGGTTTCCAAGCTTGAAAACTGTAAACAAATACAAAATAATTCAATATACCTACTTAGGTTATTTATTTTAAACAAAAATAAACTTTCATGTTTTATTAATCAATCAATCAATTCTCCCTTTTGGACCTCAACTCTTTCTCAGTACTGAGTACCTGTTTATAATATCAAAAAAAGCCTTAATGTACAAATTTTTTCTATCATAAGAACCTTCTCCTGATAAAAGCAAACCCAACAAAAAAAGAATTAGCGAAATTGGTTCCGCCGTTCATGCGAGATAGAATGACCAAGGGATGTGGGGCTATATTTTTATATTATAGAGACGAAACATTAATTTTCATAATATTGTCTATTATTCAAAAAGTTATGGCTTATGTGAAAAAAATGTAAAATTGTAAAATTGGTACTTTGATCTGTATCTTTTTATTTTTGGTGTGCTGCAGAATTTTAAGAAAAATTTTGGTGTGCCTTAGGTGAGAAAAGATTGAGACAACGATAATAAAATTAATTGTTAAATTTGCAATATCTAAAAATAAAAAGCAGAGCAGATTTTAAAAGGATCGGACAACATCATCATCAGCTGCTATCTTTCGGTATTACATAAGTAGGTATATTTTAAATTTTTTTTTCTTGTAACTTTCTCCTTGGGCTATTTTGCAAGATTGTTCAACAGTATACAAAAAAAAAAACAGAAATGATAATGGATTACAGTTTTGGAACTATACATATTACACAATAACTAAACAGCAGAGAAAAGAGTAGAAAGGCCAAGTCCACACTGACTTGTGACTTGTTTAGTCCCTTTATTAGAGAGATTTTTTATAACAAAGCTTATTAAGCAAGTTTCATAATATATGAGGTCCACTTTCTGCCTGTCTACTAAACATAAAATATTATATAGGTCATATTCTTCATAAACGCAGCTCAATTCAGTTTATGTATAGGGTGTGTCTTTAAATAAGCATGTGATTATGATAGAGGCTTGTGAAAAATGAACGAATTATAATTGGAAAAAAATCGTGATGCAAAAATATATACAAGAGTACGGAATAAATAAATCTCAAGGGTATGCAAAAGTTTAAGACATTATTAGACAGAGAAGAAGGTTCTGGAACAAGCGTCAATCCAGAATACAGGGCACAAAAACCGTAAGGGCAGCTTGAGGCATTTCCAATCTGGTAAACTAACAGACAACCACTCGAAATATGGAAACATAGTTGAAGAAGATGGTGAACATTGTTTAAGTGAAGAAGACATTTGTAAGCTCCTAATGTTTCAAATTAAAACAAAAGAATTAATATTATTATAGGACAATCAGGGATGTCAAACTCGTGAGTCGCACATAGACTTCTGCAGCCCGGTCAACTTCTTGGTCCACAATAACGTAAATGATTATAACAAACTGACCCAAAATAAATACTAGGTATATAGGTAAACAATTTATGTTACAACTAATGTCTCTAACAATTCATTACTAATGTTCGATTTTTATTCATTACTACGGGCTTACGACCATCTTCTACTGTTATTTCGAAGGCTGGCTTACCCCTGTATTCACCAAGAAAAAGTGTAAGATCAGCTAAGCGAAAGATTAGCCTATTGTCTCCCTCAGCCTCCCTCAACGCTTATAGCTATTCATCAACGAAAACTTACAAAACTTAGCTGAGCCTAGACTGATCGTGTGTATCCATAGATAAAACTGTCATTTATTTACGGAAGCAGTCAATAAAGTAACTAAAATGTATATTTTTGATTATTTATATAAATATAAATAATTTTTATCTATTAAAAAAATTTATATAATATAATTATGATTTCTTATTTAGTTTAATTCAATGATAACAATAATTTTTATAAACAAAATCCCAACGCGTTCTTTTCAGACGCCATTTATTAGCTGTGTCTTGATCAACGCCATCTATCGATAATAGGCCAAAGCTAAATGAAGTAGATAGTACTTTCTACATTTATATTGTTAAAAAATTAAAATACTTATATGTACATAAGCATTGTAACATGGAGAAAAAAAGGCAGCAGAACTTTTCGGTTATTGATAAGTGTCGATTTGTCGAGCTGATTAATTTACATATAAAATTATTACATGCCTGCTTACAAATATTGAATAAAATACGAAAAAAAAACCGCAAAAAATTGTAAGGAGGCGGCAACAAGTATGGCGGACCCTATAGAATAATTTTGACAGATGGACGCTTAGCGTGATGTAAGCCAGCTCTATAGCCTATCAAAATTTGAGGGAAAGGTTCACTCAAATCACGCTGAGGGAGTGTATAAAATTTTGGTGAATACCAATTTTGACATTGATCGTAATTTGAGTTGATAGTACGCTCAGTTTATCTTGGTGAATACAGGCGTTAGTGTGATCACTTTATGCTAACAACGTTCGCCATTAGGTGGTAATTTTTAAGTCTCCGAAACTCCCAATATAGGTAAATTCCCTCAGCTCTGTCTCGAAGGAACGGAACACGGTACGAGAGGGTCTTCCACAGGATTTGGACATGGTGTGGGAGGTGGTCATAAGCATTGAGCAAGATCGAGCGCAATGGAGAGCTCTTGTTGCCTCCCTATGCTCCTGAGTGGAGTTCAAAGGGAGTTTTGATTTGATTGATTGAACAAAACTTACAAAACAAACTGAATGGAAAAGGGTCATTCATTGTTTGATTGTCCTACGTATCAGTTATGTCGTCCCTTAAAGGTACCCAATTTTACTTAACCACCTTGAGGACTGCGGACAATTTGACATTAGTTTGTTTACCATAAACTTATCAACTTTCGCCTTTGGCATCATTGGTGCATGGACATTGTTTAGTTAATAGAACACTCTGTCTATGTTGCTTGGTAAGATATATGTAGGTAGGTATGGGTAGTAATTGAATAGACAGACATATGTGTGGGCATGGTACAGACCAGATGTGCAGGAAGTGAGTGCACCAGCCACTGCTGACTGACAAATGGTGGTAACTACACTAACACTCATTATGGGAATTCAAGAAGAACACAAAGTCTTTTCAGTTACATTTCACACATAGTATTTTAATACCCTGACTAGTTTCAAGGGTAGTGCAAATATTTTATCGTAAAATTGGTAGCAATGAAATATCCTTATCTTTTAGCATGTGGTGTGCTGTATGCTAGTAAATATTCTAGAGACTAAGAATCTTGGATTCTCCTACCATATAGGACCTATTTTCCACTAGACTACTTATTTTCTTATTGGTGCTAATATTCTTTTTATTGATTGGTTGGCGTCCTCTCTCATTTATCTACGGAATGCGAGCTGCGCATCCTTAGCTTTTTCTGGCACATCACACGAAGAGGGCCGGGTTCCCGGGGGAATGGGTTTATGGTGGGAATGACTGGGGCAGGAGGAGAAGAGGATGATTGCTCACTAAATGGTCCGATCACATCAAGCGGTCAACAGGGACTACACTGCATGAGTCCATAATAAGGGCTGAAGACCGGGAGGGATGGAGGGAGTTGATGAGAATGCACGGGAGTAGTGATCCTCGGGATCAAGAAGATTGATTGTAACTTATTCTATCTAATTTTTAAAGGCGTTTTTGTTGTATGTGTGATTAATGAATAATTAGTAATATTATTTTGTAGTTACAACATTTTGGTACAGTGCAGTGGATAATCACACATCAACCAATGCAGATACACCACGCTATGGTCACATTACTGGGAAACAATGTCATGTCGAAAGAAAAGCAATAAAGTAGATTCTCAATTATCCGGATTGTTCATCTCCGACTACTCTCAGGTTGGATGCAATTTAGACCACTGTTGGAAGTTCTATGCGATTTGAAAATGCCAGTCGAATTAAAAGAAAAAGGCTGTTAGATAATTGTCAGGCCCACACACACTTCTGTATGGCTCCAATGTACAAGAGTAGACATTAGAAAAGCACATGCTAGATGTTCCACTGGTGTGTCCGTAAGTGATAAGATAAGAAGTGCTGCCATTCGTAGAAGTGTAGAGGTGACGGATATTAATAGATAGCTGGAAGAAAGGCAGTAGGGGTGATATGGATAGAGATATATAGAACAATGACTGTAGGAGAGTATTGCCAACAATGTGATAAGCATGGATATCCCGTGTTCAGTAAACAGTAGAGAGAGAACAAAAAAATCCCAGATGGTGCAAAGACATGATCAAATACTAAGATGTGGAGTGGGGGAGTGGTTCAGCAGAGCTAACCCTACATCTATACATATGAAATTGGCAGCAAGTCAGGGGAAAAGAGAGGACTACTCTCATACCCTATTGGTCCAGACATTTGAGCTTCTATTGTATTAAAAATTTATAAACATAACTGCAAAATTGTAATAACATTTACTGTTTCAATGATTAATTGAATTAATACCATATTGTAGCATTTTGTTCATATTCTTTAAAACTGAATGATGTGTTTCAATTTGCTACTTTTTGTGGTAATTGGAACAAATATTTAAAAAAAATTAGACCAATGTGCGGAAAGGGATTGCTGCTGATAATACAGTTTTTTCCCAAGTAGTTTAAGAATTTCGTTAATTCTTACTGCTGAAAGCTTAGGACCGGGACACCAACTACCTTATCCTACTTAGAAGACACTCAACAGATTACGAGTGGGTGAAACTAGATGCAAGAAAAACATGCACAGGCGGGGTTTTAGTGTGGAAGAGGATGTCTCCTGTAGCTGCGGTGACTCAAAATCTCCTCCTTGCCGAGATATGCCTTTGAGGTGTGATAAAGAAGAATTGTATCTATGTGATAAATGGTAATGATGTTGAAGTTACTGAAAACTAGAGTGGATGGGTGCTCGGACTCGTTGAATGAGTAACGTCCCAATGGAGATGCAGTTTGACGGAGTTGTAATTTTTTTATATCGAAATAAAACTGAACTTTGTCACCCCACTTGGGATAGAAAAGCCTTTACACTACCCTAGTGATAAGAATGTTGGAGGACCTGATCGGGCACTTCAAAGACTAAAAGAAGAGAATTTTTGTAGGACCATCAAAGATAGCAGGTTAAATTACAATGTCTTACAAAATCTTTTGCTTTAATTAATTTCTTGTATGGCTATACTTCCTTTCAGTTGTGGTTCCTGATCCAATGTAACATTTTCATCTCTATACGAAGCTGTAAATCAATTTTACCTACAAAATGCACTACACTCATAAATACTAAACTGTAGAATAAGTTGGGTTTGATTTTCTTGATCTGATATGGATTTTTATTGGAAGAAAATATTTCAAATTTATCCTCTTGACACAATCATATTATTTCTATAAAGTGTGAAGGTTTAATATGAAAATAATAATATAGTATTGTAGGATAAAGTGTAATGAACACATACATAAAGTTACAGATTTAATGTAGTAGTGCTGTGAAATGATACATTTTCTTAGAGCGATAACATTTTAAATACACTGCAATAACCGCAAACAATAATATGACTCATTTGGAGCAATGGACACACAAAGAGAAGTATTTCAAAAAAAAAATAAACACCGATGCTCCGTTTCATAGCGGTTTAACTGAATCAGCACATCCTCGTTTGATACCTTGATTGAATACTTGTGGATAATAACAACGTTAGTAGGTTAAATTCCTAATCGTAAACCAAACCGATATTCGTGATTGAAATTTTAAACATTCAAGTGCAAACTAAATAGAACGCCCCTTAATATTTTTTAAGAAACTTACATTCTTCATTGAATCACTAGACATCTTGCGACACAAAACTTCGATGTTGTATTAAACTTGTTTATATAATATGGAATTTGTGAAATCAAAGTAGTTTTTATGAAAACGAGATTTGGTTGTGACAGCCGGTTTACCACGCACCGAGACACGCAACCGCCGCAAAACAGATAAAAAAGTCAACTGAGGTGAAGTTGCAGTTTAATTTTTGATTTCACGGAACGAAAAGTTTTATATCTATGACTTTTCGAAATAAATAGCACTCTGGTAACATTTCAATTATAATTGATCTATGGTCAAAGCTGTCGTTTTCTGACGTTTTGTTTTATAGGTTGTGTATAAGTCTTAGGTCTTCATAATATTTATTTTGTGGTTTTACGTATTGTTTTTTCTCATTGAAAAATGGCTCGCGTTGAAAATGATTCATCAGACAATGATGAAAATGAAGATAAAATAATCGAGGAAGATGATCAAGAATTATTAGACGGTGATAAGGATGACAGCGATGTGCGTGTACACAATATTATTATGTTCCTTTTCAAAACCAACCATACATTTATTTAGACAATATTATAATAGTTCTCTCTAACATCATATCAAAAAAGCTTATTGAAATGCGTTGCTAAGTTTTTTGTATTGTGGTTCATCTGTATACAAGTTTAATCATATCTTTGTAAGATTAGACAATATTTTTCATTCTGTTTAATGTTTTAATTAATTTGATTTAAGGATGAGTCAATAACTTCGGAAGAAGAGGTAGACATGTCAGGCATTGAAGATAAAATATCCAAATTGGAAGAGAAGATATTGGATAACCCATATGATTACAAAAGCCATATTGATCAGCTGTCCTTACTGGGGTAAATATATCCAAAATATGTAATATATTAACATCATCAAAGAAGAATATCCCTGTCATTAGGCTTGCCAGATGATAAAAATTTAGGCTTGGCAGCGATAGAGGCCTTAGGCCTATAAATAATCAATAAAGAACATAAGTAGGTGCTAAAAAAATGTAATTAGAAGTGGTTGGTGGTATAGTGGTTATGACGCCGGCTTTCGCACTGTTTCGTGCGGAGACCGTGGGTTCGATCCCAGGTGCCGACCATCTTCCTCTTTCACGACACAAGCTTTAAGTAGCTTACTGTGAAAGAGTCAATGAGTGTATTTGTGTTCACTTTGAGTGAGCACAGATTAATTTTTGTAAAAAAAAATAAAATAAAACACAATCGAATAATTATTGTAATTAATCAAAACTAATTACCTTGATATTATCGAATTAAGAATGGAAACAAGAAAACACAATTAAAAATAAATTCTTTTACATATAGCACGAGCTATCCATTCAGCATTTCGTCAGTCAAATAATGTGTCAGATATTCACATATTTTACGTCCTTTTTAAATAACTTTAAATTGCCTGTTTATCCTTATGGTAAATGACTTTTTTAGTTGTGTGTCAAATATTATCTGGCTGTGTGATTATAAAAAATGATTATACACGTCTAATGTTCTGTGGACCAACTTAGTTTACCAATAGTTGTATATGGGTGGAAACACGTAGAAAGCCGATTTCGACCCGTGCGGACTGGCACAAAGAATGTTTCTATGCATTTGAATGGGAATACGCACAGTAAAAGTAACAACAATGCCCATTCAAATGCATTGAAACCATAGACAACATTTTTAGAATGTATTTTAAAACAAACTTTGCTAATATCACTTAAATTAATTTACGTGTTTCGTAAGTGTTTCCACCCTATTGTAATATTTCACCCATCGCTATGGTAGGGTTCTGGATCTGTCAAAATGACTACTCATTGAGGATAATCTCCATAGAGATCTCTCAAATAGACTTGTACTGATAGCTTTTTATCTTTTTAGACAAGTAGGTATGAGGAGTCGGCTGCGTTCAGCATATGAACGCCTCATTGACATCTATCCCTTGGAAGCTTCTCAATGGCTGTCTTGGCTGCAGATGGAAGGAGATTCTGTGACTACTCCGGAAGGGAAAGAGAAAATAAATATGTTGTTTCAAAAGGCTTTTCAAGATTGTTTTTGTATGTATTCAACTCAATCGCTTTCATCACAATTATATATTTCATATTCTAATATAGTTTTCATCCGTTCACAGTGAAACTTTGTCAACTCATGCCCGCTCTTGTATAAAATATAAACCATCAAAAATTAATTTGTAAACAAGATTTGGCATTCCTTCTTTAAACAGTTTCACTTATTCCAGCACCTTCTTCTTTTACTTCTGACCATCCCATCATAATCCTCCTCTTCAGGGAGCATGGCTCTGTATTTATGATGTGCCCAAATATAAAGATCATAAAGGATCTAGAGTTTACAGACTCTTTCATCCTTCAATTAACATGGATCAGTCATGTTTTGTACCAGATCTCGAATGTATCATTCCTCCCAATTCAAAAGGGAATATTTGTTTGTCAACCTTTTCCGATTCTAAGCATATATTTTGAAAGTTGATTGTTTCGCCTCATGTAAATCTTTTTTATTGATTTAAGGTGGAGAAATCTATTTGGAATGGTGCACCATGAGTGTCTGTAATGAGGATGAGGCACGTAAAGTGTTGCCTCAGGCCTTGGAGACAGCTGGTGCAGATCCTTTAGATGGGTCACTACTGTGGGACGCAGCTAAAGAATTTGAATTGAATCAATTAGCACTCATTAGGTAAATTTTATTTTATTTTAATTACAAAGATCATTGAGTAAGTAAATTATCGACCACTTCATTGGTAATTCATATATTAATATGTGATAATTTTTATACAAAAATTGCACGGACATTAATTTCGGACTCTTATAGTTTTATATAGAGGAGTGGCGAATGCCAATATTTTTTTAAAATTATGCATAAAAATAGATAAAATCATTAAAAAAACATTACGCACACTACTGAAATGTTATGTATTTGATACTCACACACACTTCGATGTTTTTGACATTGACACAGACGCATGTACTCTTTTGTTTATCCGTGAAATTGAGAATAGATTAATATTGACTGTTATTCTGAAATGAAAAACAGACGATTGAGTTGTGTCGTATCCAATTTTTATTGAAACTTTTGATATTTCTGTATTCTGAAAATGTTTTATCCAATACATTAGTTGTGTAACTACTGGAAACCGATTAAGCAAAGAGTTCCATAAATAGAGGGGCTAATAGGAAGAAAATTCACTTTAAATTTGTGTCCAGTTTGGTGGGAGGGACGGGAGGTGTGCGGGTGATGTTCCAATTGTGTTTAAATAATGCGCCGAAAACATTCATAACGATGACTTAGAAAATTTTAATTTTCGATATAAATGACTTATACTGCGAATGTAATGGAATTCAACCTTTTTACTTAGTGCATTGTTTATATTTCAGTAGATATTTTTTTACTATAGTAACAAACTGTTTACTAAGCAACAATGTTATTATTATGTTGCTATGGTGTCGATACATTGATATACAACATGGATAACTGCATTTTTGACAAAACGATTTACCTAATGATGGTATAAAAATTCTGTATTCAAATACACATTCTTGGTGATTTCGGCAAATCCAACATAATAATAAAATGTCTTAATAACACCTTAAGAAAAATAGGGAAAAATTTGTTAGTATTACAACGTTTAAAATGCACAACTCTATTCTCTATGCAGACCGAGATTGATTGATTGAGATTGAGAATTGTCTTGGATAAATTCAAGATGAAACTGTATACTCATGACATTGATTAAGAAAATCGTTTGATTGAATATCATTACAAGCACAGAATAATGAAGTTTTTTTATTTATTTTAATGTTGTAAGAGATTGCAAGAACATTACGGTCAACAGAATACTCAGATTCTGGTGAAAACTGAGAAATATCAATCTTGTAAAATTAAAAGAAGGAAAATATGTAGCACATAAATTTTCATGGGCCTCAAATTTAAACCAGAAAAAACAGAAATATGAAATACTTGGGCAGAAAATTATACTTAAAACAGAAATAAAGCAAACCTTGGATCACAAATTAAAATGATAAAAAAACAAAAGGGCATGAGGGTACATGAACAACGATTTCATTAAATTATGACTTGAAGAGTTTTTCCATATCTAATAAGTTTGAAGGAAGATGTATATGAAGGAAAGAATTTTTTTCTGTTACTTTCACTTGTGATTGCTAAATGCTAACCTAAGGGTTACGAGACCTGGGCCCCGTTCCAGGTTCCACTTTGCTGATTTTTTTTCAAATTATAGAATCGTTATGTATCAAAATTATGTCGTGTTTTTTATCCAAAAAAGTTATTTTTTTGGAGTTACCCAATTTGCATATTGAGGTATCGATGTGTCAAATAATATTGAAATATATTTTAGAAAATATTATTAATTACTAGCTGACCCGTCGAACTTCGTATCGAAATAAATAATATGGGTACTCTAGGTTTTATGCAACAGAGCTCAAATTCGTATTTTAGTTATTTAACATGAATGACTATTTACTGGCATTAGTAAACCTGCATACCACGCTGCATTCATCGGGTCTGAGTTTATTTTTACATCAAAAACATATAACCTATGTTAATATGATGTGGGAAGAGGTCATCATTGCGCAAGATCGAGTGCAATGGAGAACTCTTATTGCCTCACTTTGCTCCTGAGTGGAGTTCAAAGGGAGTTTTAATTTTGATTGATTTGATGTTAATATGTAAAAAAAAGAATTTAGGTATGTCATTAAATTCGATATTTCAATAATCATTTTGCTCAGTTAAAATAATATTGATTGATTAATCAAAGTACGATAAGGAACTTCTCCGCACCGATTCAAAATACGCATTGAGGTGTAAATACTTATTTTACCGATTATGCTGATTCCCGAAGAGAGTATGGACCTCCATTCTTTCCTATCCAAACTCATTCGCTTCCTCCAAACGCATAACATTCCGCATACATGCTCTTCTATTCCTTTTGCTCCTTACTTGGCCCTCCTGTAAGACGGCACTGATATGGTCGGACCATGTCATTCGAGGTCGGCCTCGTCTGCGTGCACCTATTCTTTCAGATTTATATATCCTTTTAGTCATTCTCTCTTCGTTCATTTTCTTTACATGCCTAAACCTTCTTTCTTTATTCACTTTCATTCTAGTCACTACACTAACATCCACTCCACATTTCTTTCTAATATTATCATTTCTCACCTTATCAATAAGTCCCTTTCCGCATATCCTTCGCAGTGATCTCATTTCCACAGCATTTATTCCAACTTCCAAATTTTTCGTCCATGTCCAAGTTTCACTCCCATTACTCCCATAAATCATGGATAGTATCAGGATTGCATTGTACATCAACTGTCGATTTCAGAGATATCTTCTTAGAGGTCTAAGTGCACCTCCAACCCTTCTCCCAGCCAATTTCCTTCTTTCAATCTCTTTTTCACACCTTGCATCTCTTCTAAATAAATTACCTAAATAGACATACTTCCAAGTTCTCGACATTCACTTTCACACAACATTGCGTTCTTAAATCTTTTCTTTCAAAACAATGTAAATAAATAAAAAGCACATTTAATGCAGTATCTGTGATTTTTTTCTATCTTCTATTACAACATGGTGGAAGTTTAGCAATTTTTATTTTCAAAAAAGAAACAAATGCTAGGTCATTTGCAAATAATATCCAGCTTTTTTTACATATTAACGATGCAGATTATATTTACGTTATATGTAGGTATGTACTCATCCTCTGTAAAAATCAGCCCATAAACGACGAATTGATTTTCAAACAAACAAAAAAAATATCCTATTTGTTCTTCAATATTATCATGTATTCCTTGTGTTAAAACTTATGAAAACTCCTTATAAAATGAACTTCAAAGAAGTACATATAACTCCTTAATAGCAATTTTATATATATACGATTCTGTTTGCTGGCGGTTTTAAAAATCTCTGTAAATAAAGAAAGTTTTCAAAACTCCTTACACTTCATTACAATAATGAATTACTTGTATTAAATCTTACCAAAACTCCTTAAAAAAAATAACTGCAATGAATATTATATGACTTCAATCTATTTCATACGATATATTTTACATTCGCATTCTATCAATTGCAACAACAATCAATCTACTGACAGTTGTTTCAAATGTCAATTAATAAAAATTCAAAAGTAGAAGAAAATTATATTGTAAAAAGTACTAAAAAGATTACCTACTTTCTGTGTTTTCTTTAATTTTCTAATTTCCCATGCATTTTTCTTATTTTTTTCTTCTACATTGTCCTCATAAAAGCCTACACGACAAAAAAGAATTAGCGAAATCGGTCCAGCCGTTTAGGCGTGATGTGATGACATCGGGAAATAGCTCACCATTGTTATAGTTTTCTTAAATTTTCTAATCTATTTCATACGATATATTTTACATTCGCATTCTATCAATTGCAACAACAATCAATCTACTGACAGTTGTTTCAAATGTCAATTAATAAAAATTCAAAAGTAGAAGAAAATTATATTGTAAAAAGTACTAAAAAGATTACCTACTTTCTGTGTTTTCTTTAATTTTCTAATTTCCCATGCATTTTTCTTATTTTTTTCTTCTAAAAGGACATTGTCCTGATAAAAGCCTACACGACAAAAAAAGAATTAGCGAAATCGGTCCAGCCGTTTAGGCGTGATGCGATGACATCGGGAAATAGCTCACCATTGTTATAGTTTTCTTACATTTCCTAATATTCCATGAATTTTTCTTAATTTTTTTCTTCTAAATCAACCTTCTCCCGATAAGAGCCTACACGCCAAAAAAATAATTAGCGAAATCGGTCCAGCCGTTTAGGCGCGATGCGATGACATCGGGAAATAGCTCTCCATTTTTATAGTGTTCTTAAATTTTCTAATTTTCCATGCATTTTTCTTAATTTTTTCTTCTAAATCAACCTTCTCCCGATAAAAGCCTACACGACAAAAAAAGAATAAGCGAATTCGGTCCTACCGTTTAGGCGTGATGCGATGATATCGGGAAAAAAATCTCCATTTTTATAGTTTTCTTAAATTTTCTAATTTCTCATGCATTTTTCTTAATTTTTTTGTTCTAAAAGGACACTCTCCTGATAAAAGCCTATACGATAAAAAAAGAATTAGCGAAATCGGTCCAGCCGTTTAGGCGCCATCCGATGACAACGCGAAATAGCTCTCCATTTTTATATATAAGATTAAATGAAAAAAACATGTAATAAATTGTTTTTAAGGATTAAAAGATACAATATTGTCACTTTTATTATCTTATTGCATAATTGGTGCAGTATCTCATTACACAAGAGGGCAATTATTATGTAAGCAACACGATGCGTCACCTAGCAACGTCTGTGACAGACTGAATTCATAAAAAATACGCAGCGGTTAACTGCCTCATATTGAGAACATAAAATACAAGGCAAGTAAGCCGCTCTATTTATGGAACTCTTTGCGATTAAGTTCTAAGTAAGAGCTAATCAACGATTTAAACTGACTCCATGGCAATCAAAATCCAATAGTTGATAAAATGTTTATTATGGACTAGCTAATGATATTTTATTGTATTTCTATGGAAAAATCATAACAGTTCTGTCAACAGTGTATAACCGGTGCAATCCTTTTTGGCTCACGGTGGTCAATTTCGGAACTACATACAACGTTATCTATGTACAGAAGATCATCACGCTATTCCCAAGTGACAAATAGAATGGTGTTTTATTGGTGTTTGACAATCACAATTCAATAAGCAATGAAATGGTTATTCTGAAAGACAAAAGCAACTTTGGATTCGCACCAACTCTCACTTCACAGAAGTGGACATGCATTCACTTATCTCCTGCAATTTTACTGCGCAACGCGCACTCGCACATACACTTGCTACTTGACAATGTGTGTATGAGCCCTTAATTGAAACAACACCAAAAAAGCTCTTGCATAGAACTCGGTTGGTTGCCAGTAGTAACACAATTGTTTTGTTGGATTAAAATAAATGCACTCAGAATAGGTAGAACTGTCAAAATACGCAACAACTATTGGATACGAGGAATTTTGTTATTGCAGAATAGAAGTTTTGGCTTAGAATTTAATCGGTTGCCAATAGTTACGCAATTAATGTGTTGAATAAAAATATTTTCAGAATAGATAAATGTCAAAAGTCTCAATAAAAATTGGATACGACGCAACTCAATCATCTGTTTTTCATTTCAGAATAATAGTCATTGTTTGTCTTAAATAATAATAGAAAAACCTTTGTTATAGAAAAGACTTATGAACATTTCAAATATGACGTATCCATGTCATTGTTTTTGAAAGATTGAGTAGTTTCCATCGAAAAAAAAAAAAACTAACTTGTGTTTTAAAAAGGTTTTTGAAATTAACTTTTTTTTTATATTTAAAACATTCCTTTGTTCGTAAGAAAAATGTATTTTTAGTTTCCAAAGAGAAGTTCTTTTTTTTTTGAATTTTGGGTAAAAAGGTGGAAAACTGAAAAAAAAAAAAAACTCGAAAACTACTGGCTCTAGCCAAAGCTTTAGTATAATCCCAATCAAAGAATTCATCCTGTATAATATTTAAATGGTGTAATCTTTTTATTTTTACAGTAACTTATCTCCAGATTCGGAGGAATATAAAACACAAGTTGAAAGAATTATGTCCATCTACACCAATCAACTATCCAGACCGCTGTTCAGGGTTGAAGGGATCATGGACGAGTTCAAAGAGTTTGTGACTTCAAAGAGAGACAGCATTGTGGATGTTGACGGCAGGGTTGTTAAGGTCTGCTACTTTTTTTATTACTATTTTTCTTTCAATTATCTAGACTTTTGTGTGTTTTATAATCTTTATTGTTCTGTTTATTCACACAGATTGAGGAATCCTACGCTGCATCCGAAGGTATATTAAAAACTTTGATGGAGTTTGAATATCAACTGGAGTCTTTAGTGGGAAACACCGAAGAGTATGTTATATTTTTATTTTTTACTAGCTTTCCCAACTGATGTTGTCCTGTGTTCCTAACTATGAATATTGAACTCCAATTTGTATAATGATAAACTTATTACTTTTTAACCAATGTACTTTAGATTGATGCATCTGTTTCAAACCAAATATTTTCCATCGAAATTCTGTCGCACCAACTATCAAACAATTAACAGTTTCTGTCAGAGTTTAATTTAATTTCAATTTATCAAATTTGGAATAAAATCTATATTGTTAAAAGTCCTTAGTAAGAAGGTTACCTACTTAGAGTTTTCTTTGGTTTTCTAATTTTCCACGCAACTTTCTTAATTTTTTCTTTCATATGAACCTTCTCCTGATAAAAATATGTCCAGTCCAAAACCGGTGATACGATGACCATGCAAAATAGCTCTCCATTTTTATAGTATAGATTATAGATTTTGATTTTTGTACAGTATGGAACTTCTGTTATTAGTAATTTATTTCAAAAAAACCTTTTCTTACTTTTTTTGGAAGCATCTTAAATAATGACATTAAATGTGCTGAGAAATACAAGATCCGCTGTATAACATTTAAGTCCCGAAATTACAATCTGTAGCTTATCCTGGAGCTTTGAACTTAGATGTAGGGCCAGTCACAATAGTTCTATTATGGGATGCAGTGACGGCGACCTCCTTGGAGGCAGCAGGCCTAATAATAAAATGTCCTGGAGGTTTGGTGAGGGGGCTTAAAAATTAACTGGAGTTAAACGCACACACGAGAATTTCAACAAAATTCTACTAGCTCTTGGCTAAGTTACGCTACCGACCTTTGCTTTAATTATTTACCTAAATTAAGATTCGGCTATAATAGGTTGTGTAAGTTGAGTTCAATATTAAATTAAACCATATATCATACAATATGAAACAAGACTAAAGCAAAATGATCCAGTACATGGGCAAATCAATAATTTAATTGTTCAACAGACAATGTGGCAGGAAAATAATCGAAGAAAGGATTGGTAAAGAAAATATCCAAATAGAAAACATAATAATGGCGCGACTATATGACATTTAAATGTCAGTTTGTAGGATTTGTAGGATAGGATAACGAGTAGGATAAGCCACTAATTTGTGCTAAGGAGACATTGTAATTTGCTCTTTAACGTTAGGGTGGACCTTAAGCCTGTATCGTAATTTCGGGCCCAAGTTGATTATAAAGTGCATTTGTTTCTATAACTCAATTCTGTCTATTTCAGGAAAATCCACGAAAGGTGTGCGGTGTATGGTAAATACATTGAGTGCGTTCGACAGATGATAAAAGATTCGAACAGAGCCAATCTGCATCATTTAGATTCTCTTGTGAATGTTTTGTACAATAGAGCTACGTCGGACTGTTCTGCCGCTTTGTGCAGAATGCTCCCCGAACTTACGACGGATGTTAAAGACATTTGTGCGGACTATGTAGACTTTGCTGTTGCGAACAACTCCTTGGCAGATTGTTTGAAAGTAATAGAAAGAGTAATACGGAGATGTCCTCGAAGCAGTGCGCTTTGGGTAAGGAAGATGAGGCACTTGGAGAGGATGGAATCGGAACTGGATAAGGTATACTTTTTTTTTGTATTAATCTTTATTGTTACCCCAAAGAAACACAGTTTCGCTGAGAGGGGTAAGGCTCAGTTTGCTTTACATAATTTGTAAAATAGCTTAATACTAATTAAAACTAAAATAAACATAAATTAAGACAAAGATGAGCTATAGGCCCAAAATTACAATACAGGCTAAGGTCTACCTTAACGGTGAGGAGCATATTAAGCTTCGCTTACCAATATTATGAAAATTACATTGTCTCCTTAGCACGAATTTGGGGCTTATCCTACTCGTTAAGTTAAGGGATACCCTGGGGTGTCCTCAACAGCGTAAAGCTCGCTTAACTCGCTTATTTTCTTTCTCACTAGGAGGCGCCACAAGTAACTATATGGACAAACTGACATTTAAAATGTCATTATATAGCCGCGCAATTATTACGCTTTTTGAAGATGAAATGTCTAATTAATTATGATTCATTACGTTTATTTGTTCGCTGTTGCTTAGGTTGTTTCACTAGCGATCCTATTTGGATTTATTCGTGACCCTTTCTTTGATTATTTGACCACCACATTGACTTATATACACTGTTCGCTCTGTTTGATAATAATTAGAAGATCGTTTTGCTTTAACCTAGTTGAATGTATGATATATGGTGACAAATGGTGGTGATATATGGTGTAAAGTGACAAACCATTAACATGTCAAAGAAGAATCCTACCCGATTTTCCACATAGCCAGCATCGTCCGGCGATCATCGAGGTTGGTACAAAAATTCCGCTGATATCATCATTCCCAAGACCTAGATGGAACTTCCAAAAGGCTAACTGGCCAGCTTTCACAAAGGACCTTGACAAGTGCCTCAGATGGATACCACCCAAAAGCACTTCTCACAACCGGTTTGTGTGCGCTATCATCAGCACAGCCAAAAAACATATCCCCAGAGGCTACAGAAAACAATATATCCCGGGGTGGAATGTAAAAAGTGAATCCCTATATGAGGAATTTGTCAGGAGCGGTGAAAGAGAAATCGCCGATGAGCTTATTACTAGCCTCGACGCAGCACGTAGACAAAAATGGATCGAAACAGTAGAGTCTATGGATTTCAAAACTTCAAGCCGTAAAGCATGGTCTGAGCTACGTAAACTTGGCGAAGGTGGAAAGATAGGAAGCACTAACTACCCTATCACACCGAATAAAATAGCTGCACACATAGTTCAAACATCTAGAACCCCAATTGACAAAATCCACACAAGAAAAGTAAAATCTGATCTTAGATCCCTAAAGAGATCAACCCAACAAAGGAACCCCCTATCAACGCCCTTCACTGCAAAAGAGACCATAAGAGCAATTAAGGGAATGAAAATTGGCAAGGCGCCCGGATTTGATGGTGTGCATACCGAATTCCTCGCTCACTGCAGTGAATATGCTGTTAAATGGATGAGTCGATTCTTTTCAAACATTCTTTTGTCAGGAAACATACCAGATAAGATGAAGCGTGCCAAAATAATAGCCTTACTAAAGCCTGGTAAATCACCCGATCAACCCAACAGCTACCGACCTATTGCCCTCTTAAGTGCGACTTTCAAGCTTCTGGAGAGGCTCCTGTATAGTAGAATAAGTCCAATTATTTTAGAGAGGGTTCCGGTGGAACAAGCCGGCTTCCGACCGAATCGCAGTTGCACCGACCAAGTCCTCACATTGACCACATATGTTGAAGCAGGATTCGAGAAAAACATGAAAACTTCTGCTGCATTTATAGACCTTTCTGCAGCTTACGATACGGTCTGGAGACATGGCCTAATCTATAAACTTGCTCGTATCATACCGTGCCATAAAATAATTACCCTCGTAGACAATATGCTCACTGGACGAACATTCCAAGTAATAATGGGAAACTCCGAAAGCAGTATCAAAAAATTAAACAATGGCCTTCCTCAGGGATCGGTCCTGGCTCCCCTCCTATTTAGCCTGTATATTTCGGACATGCCTATGACAGCTTCTCGACAGTTTGGATATGCTGACGATTGGACACTTGCGTGCCAATACCGAACATTCAAGGAAGGGGAAACCACCCTTTCATCAGATTTGAACATCCTTAGTCAATATTTCAGAAACTGGAGATTGCAGCCCAACGCATCTAAAACAGAGGTTACATGTTTCCACCTTAACAATAGAGAAGCAAATAAAACATTGAGGGTAGTCTTCGAAGGAAAAACTCTAAACCACAACATGTTTCCTACTTATCTGGGGGTAACGCTTGACAGGACTCTCTCCTTCAAGGAACATTTAACTAAACTTTCTGCCAAAATCAAAACCCGTAACAATATCATCCACAAACTTGCTGGCACCTCCTGGGGATCAACAGCGGAGACTCTGCGCATATCTGCATTGGGTCTTGTGCACTCAGCAGCGGAGTATGCGTCACCTGTTTGGATAAACAGTGCCCACACCAACCTGGTGGATGTGCAGTTGAACGATACTCTTAGGACCATCACGGGCACTCTGAGATCTACTCCAATACACTGGCTGCCGCCTCTGAGTCATATAGCGCCCCATGATCTCAGAAGACAAAATGCCCTCATAATCCAGCTTCGACGTTACGGATGCGTGGAAGGCTGGATGGGAGGAAGCGTCGGGCGCGAGGGGACATGGTCTGCCCTGTATATCTATGAAACCGCCTGGATTTGGTCACCCACGTAAAATTTGGACCGCATTGAATCGAATCCGCACGGGACACGGTAGATGTGCGGACTTTTTCTACAAGTGTGGTCTACTGGAGTCCGCAGAATGCGACTGTGGGGCGGAGAGACAGACTGTGAAGCACATTGTGTCCGAGTGCAGGTTGAGAGCGTATGGAGGGGACTACACCGATTTCTTTTTGTTAAATGAATTGGCAACAGAATACATTCTAAACTTAGACTTAAACATCTGACAATCGAGCTTGCTCGTGCTAATTTTATCAAAGTATGTTAAATGGATAGTGATTGTAATTTTTAACTCTAAGATGTGATGACCATACGATAAATAAATAAATATGATATATGGTTATGTTTATTATTGAACACATCTTTCACTTTCCGTAGCTGTATCTTAATTAAGTTAAATAATCGAAGCAAGGGTCGTAACACATAAATACCAAGCCAGAATCCAAGAGCGAGCATCCATAAAACCAAAACAACAACACAAACAATGAATACGAGCGTAATGCATAGATAAAACCACGATAAAAGACAAGTAGGACTACCAACTTAACCATATATACGGCTTAGCCAAGCCGCAGTTGAATTTTGATTGATATTCTCGTGTGAGCGGTGAGCTCTACTTAACTTGTAAGCTTCCTCAATAAAGCTCCAGGATAAGCTACAAATTGTAATTTTGGCCCTTACTTTTTTGAACTTGCTTGTTTTCTCAAACTCTATTACCATTTGTTTTTAAAAGCGACAAATGTCGCGTTGATGCTTAATGCTTAAGTCATGAAAATTTCTTGAAGTTGAAAAATAACAGCACATTTTGGTGTTACAATAAACAAAGATAAGATAGAATTTTAGGAGTACCGCGGGCTATGAATTCTATAGAAATCAATGATAAACCATTTCAGTAACGTATCACTTCTAGCTTACGACATTTGTGATTACTATTTTTTCTATGGTTTTGATAGCCCAATTTTGACAGGCTAACAAAACCCATAGAAATAAACTCTAGCAAAAACATTTTATTTATAAAAAGGCTTTTTTAAAATGGCGAAAGTAGATTGAAGAATTGTTTGAGTCTTTGAGGACAAAGTTCCTGAAGAGAATATTCACAAATAAATTATATTTCGGCATTTTCAAATAAGTATTTTGTGTATTGGTTTCGGCTACTAAAAATAGCTGTGCTTAAATTGATCGAAACAATGTCAAATTTGCGCGAAATGTTTTCAAGGCACCTAACCTAACCCTTATAAACCCTAAAAGGCCAGTTTTTATTACAACTCTGAGGTCTACCGAAGAAGCATCTATAAAATCTATGTATATTTAAAGTGGCTATCTTTGTTTATTGAAACACTGGTACTAGTAGAGTTGTAACCATAGGCACATCATTGCAACCGGCTGTTAATCAATTTTGTTAAAAATTGTTTGTAATTACCATTTGCAGATCAAGAACGCCTTTGAGAGCTCTCTGTACAGTGGATTCCCAACGGCTGACGATCATGTGTCCATATGGACGTGCTACTTGGAGATACTGAAACGAAAGACTGACTTCAATAGTGAGGAACAAATTGACAGGCTGAGGAAAACTTTCAGACTTGCTTGGGATACTCTTGGGCAGGTGAGCTTATCCAAAATTTATATTATATGTACTTTCCTCCGATTTTCAAGGCTAGAAAATTTAATTAAAATCGCTGTTGTCTCTCAAATGATACATCACGATGTAATGTAATGTAATCATAAGAGATCTTTGAACTATAGAGAAAGGAACTTTCTTAACATCCTACATGAGGACAACAGAACTGTCTGTTGAATGGCATATCTGAGACTACTATAGATACCAAGCTTCCCTAGATTGTCTTTAAGAGACTTAGGAATAACTCCATTCGTCGATATCACTATAGGTATTATGTGGGTGGTTTGTGTATGCCACATATCCTTGATTTCGTGAGCAAGATCAAGATATTTCATTATTTTATCTTGCTCTGCTTTTTTCAAATTTTCGTCATACGGTATAGTGATATCTACGAGATACATTACCCCGTTCCTACGATCAACCAATACAATGTCCGGACGATTTGCGTTAATCGTTCGGTCAGTTTGTATTGGTATATCCCAATATAACTTAGTATTATTGTTTTGCATTACCGAAATTGGGGTGTACCTGTAATAAAGTACTTCAAAATCGAGCAAACCATATTTCAAGGCAAGTTTTTGATGAACTATTTTTGCCACATCGTTATGTCTGTGCATATACTCTGACAAAATGTGTCCGAGTGTTTCTCCTGTTTGACCACATGCACGACATTTGTCTACAATATTAGGTGTTTTCATTCTATTATTATTATTATTAATTTATATATTTTGTTACCCTTTAAAAAATCAATTGTCTATTGACAGTGTGTATCTGTAAGTTTTGACTCTTTGTTATAATTTCCAAAGTTTTATCCATTATGTTACGTTTTGAAAAAATATAATAATTTGTTTACTCAAAAAAACTCTCCGCTGATGGTCGCTTAGTAGGCCAAAAATATATTTCGGAATATAAAGTTATTGTAATACTTCCAAGGTAGTTTTCTTTATAAATTGTTATAATCTATAAGAGCGAATAAACCGGAGATCGGAGACAAGTCTAAAAATAAAGCCCAGAGTCCTCCATAGCCTTGCCCACAATTTTCTTGATGTGTAACTGAGTCAGAGATCTTCAAAGAAGGCAATGCCTAGATTTCTCAAATTCGAGACGCATTCCAGTACATGATTGTCTTATTATGACATGCAACTGTAGAGATATTTATGACTTAATGTTTCAAAAATTGTTCTAACCATTGAATGAATTGTTTTTCTAGGTTTGGGGTGACACGGCCGATACAGAATTTAGTATTTTGCAGTACTGGGCGCGGCTGGAGTACCACCATGTTAAAGATTACACGTATGGCAGAGAATTGTTTGAAGAAATACTCAGTAAGTTTATAGGAAAAATCAAAATACAATCTCAGAATCATAACTAAAAATCTTTTTTTATTTATAATAACATAAGCAAACAATAAAAAGCGATAGGAATATTTTTCATTTTGGAGTCACTCAAAGTGAACACAAATATACTTATGACATCTTTCACATTATGCAAAGTTTGTTTCGTGAATAAGATAGGTGGTCAGCATTGAGATCAAACTAACGACCTTTAGAATGAAAATCAGCGACTGGATCGCTGGACAACCAATCACTTCTGCTTTTTTATACTCACATATTTATTTTAGAAAACTTATGGCTGAAAGCCTGATGTGAGGGATTTATTCATTTCTTGTTATTCAAAATATTGTTAAGTCATTATTTGAAAATTTGGGAATGCGATGGTAAAGAGTTTGAAAACCAGTTGCTTGTTTGTTTATGACAGATTAGAAGGTTTGGTATTTTTACATATTGAATGGATGTACGGGGAAACCATTTTTAGAAAAAATGTTGTTTAAAGAGATTAGTAGAGAAGGTCTTGTTTTGAAATAGTGTATTTGGCCCTCGATAGGACAAATAATTGTTGAAGAAGTTTAGTCTGAATCTACGCTCCGATGGGAGACGTTCTTAAGTTTTGTGTTGAAGTGTTAGAGTATGGAAGTTGAAATATTACATTTGATAAATTCGCGTTTGATAAAACTTAGAGTCTTCTGTGTTGGATTAAGCCTTCTGTTTAATTATTATAATATATTGACTGTATAATTGGGCTGGCCAAAGAGGGAGGACGCGTGGCGGATCGTTAGATTGGACAGCCCCCGTGATAATTTAACTTCAAACTATGAATGTGACATGCTTTATTTTCATTGGTGCTTTGTGCTTTTATTTTGAAAAAAAAATATTTTGAAGGTATGCTGAATTTTGGGTGAGTGACCAGATTTTTTTTGATATTAGAATTTGTATGGACACAGAGAGATGTTTTCTTGTGTGGTATTTTGTTTGTTGCTTGGTTGCCCCGCCAAGCATGCTTATGAGCAAGTTGCTCGATTGGTTTTAGCTGAGAGATATATGGCCGATGCGTTACGGCATTGTTTTGAATATTTGTGATCTCTGTGTGCCATTGGGCTTATTGTATTGCAGCATGTACCTCCCTGTATTGTTTTCACACGTCAAGCACACGTCGCGAATTGCTATATGTCATTCGCGGGTTACCTCCTTTTCTGATACCAGTGGTGTGACCTGTCTTTAATGTTTATTTTTGAATCCGGTTAGGAATTTCATATTTAGAACCTTCTAGTAAGCTTAGTGTAGAATTTTCATTTATAAAAGTAGGTACATTGGTGTTTTTGTTCCCCGTGAGAGTAATTTTATTCAGTCGAGCTATGAATGAGTTTACTAAAAGTTCGCGTCTGTCCGCGCACAGATAGAGTTTGTATTTTAGTTTTCGCCGCCGTGATAAACGTAAAGTTATAAAACCGGTATGTGTAGGAGGGCTGTTGGCGCAAGCTGAAGACCTTCCCCACATGACTGTCTATGAGAATGGGCTGTTGCTGATTTGGACGCTTTTCAGCTCAGTTCATGAGGTTCATTGGCGAAAAGGTCGCGCGCTAAGACCGAAGCAGTTGAGCGATTTGGAATTTCAATGAGGAAGGACTTGCGGTTTAATGACAGCCCGTACGTAATTTGACTAGAAGGTTGATTCGTTCGTCTATATAGTAATTGAACATTTATTTTGATATTGAGATAGATAATCATTAAATACACGCGAGGTAGACAGTAAAATAGTAAATAGGCAGGATCGACTGTAGCTGGCCGTGGCATGATTTTCGCGTAGTAAAATCCTGTTCTATTTTGAATCTTTGCTGGAAGTACGTTTAGGTATTTAGAGTCAAGAGTTACATAGTCAAAAGATAGCTTTCATCCCCTGTGGTCTGTACACCATCAGGAACCTTTTTCAGTTGTATATATACACTATATCTGATAGCGGAATTTCGGCCCCCTTTTTGGTACCTGTTCGAGGCGTGAGGTCGCATCGAAACTGGGCCAGTCTCGGACCTTCGGAGTTTTATTTTTGCCTGAATTTTGGCAAGAAGGTTCATTTGACATGGAAGGCCCTCTTTCGGTGGCTAATTCCTCCCATAGACCTCGAGCTTGCTTATCAAGCCTTTAACATGTAAATTCCAACATTTTCAATCACAATATTACTTCATAACATGTTACAATCAGCACAAAAATAGTTGGTAATACAATTATTATCATACTATAACTCAAACCACGTTAACACAAAACTTGACACGAATATTAAAATATGATGCAATATGAAAACAAAACAAATGGAAATCGATGTTGCATTTAAAATCAAACAAACATTTATCAGAAGATTGAAATATTAACAAAACCTTGGACGAAGGACGAATGATTTCACGCAAGTCAGTATATGGAACACAATTATTAATTGTACGATTATGTGATCTTTGCCAGATGAAAAATTCATGTTTAAATTAAATTAAAATAAATAAAAGACAAGGAACAAGTATAAAAAAAAAAATATATTGGTGTTGATGTGAGTTTTATGTTGATGTTTAGTTATAAAATGTGGATTTTTGTATTGTAGGTTATCCCGAAAATCGTATCAGAGGTGGTTTGTGGTTGGAGTACATAAGCTTGGAGAGGATATCGGGCGGTGTCGCTCGTGCTAGGACGTGTTACAAAAGAGCTGTGAAGAACAGTCCAGATCCTCGAATCCAAAGATCCTGGCTATCCATGGAAAGAGACCATGGCACGTTGGACACACTCACCGAGTGCGAGGCTATATGCGCAGTAAGTATCATTTAAGACTAAATATCTTTCTTACACTTAGAGCTAGTTTTATTTATTGCTAGTTTTCCCGACAGACGTACTGTAGTCCTTGCTGTGAATATTGATTAAGAATTTGTAATTTATACAAAAAATTGTTTGAATGTTAAAAAAATATTTTTGAAAGCTCGAAAGAAATTTTATCAAAAATGTGTGTACCAATGTTTTGAAACTCTATGGTTGTCGAGTAAATAAAAATTGATAAAACATGGGTGTTTATATAAGTGTGGACGATGTGCCTACATGTATGTGTCTTTCTTCCTAGATGCCCATTCTTGTTTACTTAAATATCTGTAAAATTGATAAAACATGGGTGTTTATATAAGTGTGGACGATGTGCCTACATGTATGTGTCTTTCTTCCTAGATGCCCATTCTTGTTTACTTAAATATCTGTAAAATTGATAAAACATGGGTGTTTATATAAGTGTGGACGATGTGCCTACATGTATGTGTCTTTCTTCCTAGATGCCCATTCTTGTTTACTTAAATAAATACATACATACGTTCTCCCTTTAAGGCCCCCCGCACACCGCAAGCAAACCCAACCCGTACAAAACCAACCGTCTAGTTCGATCGAAGCAATTAAACCAAAAAACCGATTCCACACAAATCAAGCCCGCCGCAGATCCCCTCCAAACCAACCCCCAATGCAGGAAGCCTAAACCCCACTTAGGGGCATAGGGAGGCACCAAGAGCTCTTCATTACGCTCGAAGGCGTCTGAGGCTTATGGTGCCTTTTCTGACCGGTCGAGTTTTAAGGACGTGAGGTGGTCAACCTCACAGTCCCAATCTGATTTTTCGATTTCCTGCCTCTTACAGGATGCTCGGAAAACCAGCAAAAAGAGCAGAGGTGCTATTCTTAGCCGGCAACCCCACAGCAATACTCCCTCCACAGCGGCTTAAATAAATATTTATTATTTATTTTATTCTTAATTCACATACTATTATTTCGCCGTGCCCGTAGAAAAAAGGTCCATGTGATCATGGGTCGAAAATGAGTTTTTAATGCAATTTAATTAAGTATTAAAAGCTCTATAAAACTGTATTTTTAGTTTTTTTCTATCGCTAGTAGTTTCTGAGATATTTTTTTATAAAACGTCCTATGTGAAAACATCTCCGAAGAAAAAAGTGACATGTGCACTTAAGCAGTTTTATTGTGCTCATTTTCATACCAACGATGCATAACTGTACGACCCATGTACACATGCACACTTGTTCGTCGGAGTCTATACGATGCGAACGGTCATATATTTCTCATGAATCTTTTTAACGCAAAATTGTTTTGTATCCACATTTTTTTAAATATTTATCAGAGTTTACAATGTTAGTTACACTTGCGATATTTTAAGATACAAAAGAAAACAAAATTTGTATTATAAATGTCTTATGAATACTATTTTGGTACAAAGGATTGGTTCAGCGAAACCGACTAAAGTATTGATAATTATTAACTTCAGATGAGAATCAAGTTAAAAATTGATTGGAGAAGTAGAAATTAAACATTATTTTATAAACTATTTAAAATAATTAAAATTTAACCAAAATATGTGATGTTATAATTTATTTTAACAATATTCCATTCAAAAACTTCCGTTGTGCACATAGGATAATTAAAATGTGTATTTTTTAAAAACATCGTTATCCACCTTTTTTGAGTTGTATTCATTGTTTTGATTGAAAATATCGTAATATTTTTACCGCTGGAGAATTATATATTTTTTGCAATTTTTATGTCCTAAGTGCAGATGACCCGTTTTTCTAGGGATACCCCACTACCCAATGTGTAGATGTTCCTTTGTTCTACGGAATTGTTTTCCATTTTCATAGTCCTATCTTCATAACGACCTTTTTTCTACGGACAAATTTTAACGTACACCTTTTTTCTACTAACTATTTCCGTTATTATATATATTTTTAAGAATGTTTTTATATGAAAACTTGTATATTGGTGGGGTGTTTCATTGAGATAAACTTTTTTTTTACAAATTCAAACGCATTTAATATATTTTATAATTTATATACAATATTTTATGAAACAAATCACTCGTATGATGCTGCAACTAAAATTTCGTAAATATGTGCTATCAAGCTACTAAATACATTTGAATATATATACGGTTCATAAAAAGGTACTAACATAAGCCTAAGTTAATTTATATGAATACGTGGTAGTTTTTAAGACACTTACTTTAATAATTTTAATTAAATTTAATGTTATACGTTTTGTTTCTTTTTTTTAATATGTTATTTTAGAATAAATATTTATTAAAACATTCCACGAAAAGCTAAATCTATTTAAAATGCTTGAAATATAAACAATACCTAAAACTAGGGCTTAAAAATGCATCAGAAGTAGAAAAATAATATGAGTATATTGTGAAATTACAACTGGTCCTATAAATACATAAATCCTGTTGAAAACACAGTTTAATCAAAAAATTACATCATATTTTATTCGAATAAGTATAAGAAGTATTAGCAGTCTGGAAATGTTTAATTGTACAGTGACTGATGAATCAAATACCTAATCGTTAGAATTAATTCAAATCTAAACACTAAAATAGTTTCCATATAAATGCTAACTTTCATAAATGGTGCAGAAACACCAAAATAAAAATATCCTATGGAGGAGAAAATCTAAATTAAGCACATCACTGATTAAATAAGAGTACTTAGATAATATATTGCATCTCAATTGTAAACTATCTACGCGAACATAGCTTTAAACCTTACTGTTAACATAAAATACTTACAAAATTTGTAAATATGCAAAAGGATTCATCATAATACACATTTCATGTGGAGAAGCTTTGTGAAACAAGAAGTACGTAATTTAGAGTGTTGCTGATGTTAATATGACGTGATTCTTTAGTAAATAAGGTTCCAAAGAGTTATGACTTAAGTCATATACTTTATTGTTTTCCTTCCAATATCATAACGATGAGGTAATAGTTTTCACCATGAGTCCTCATTCCTGTTGAAAGCAGTGTGCCAAATCACCCTTTCCAAAAGCAAAAGGTGTAGATTCAGTAATTAAATATAAATGCCTATGTTTTTCAGAATCATATGCAGATAAAGTAGATACTTAACACCAGAAATAAAAAAAATCTTATAAAATGGACCAAATATGTACACTGTATGAACAGAAAGAGAATAATTAGATTCCATACATTTAAAATATTAATTACAACTTGAAAGTATATATAACGAATAGCTAGAAACATTTTTTGAACATGAATAAGCCCCTAATTAATGCAATATATTTATTTATTGTATTATTAATAAAAAAATAATTTGTGTTTGACATCCTGAAAGCATTACTGGTACCATAACTGGTATTCCACCATTCATATCCATTGGATAGCATCGAGGAAAATATACTTGAAATAAAGTACCTCCATTTATAATACGTTTTTATCTTTAATGGTTCTCGTGTTAACTTTATTATATTTTTTTTAATTTCTGTAATTCCACTCACAATTGAGTAATTTATATTTATTTATTTATATTTTATACCTTTTGAAAATGTAGAAACCCATCTATTAGGTAGTGTATATCCGCGAAGGGGTTATCTAAACAAAACAACAGATCACCAGGTTCCAAAAAAAGAAGAAGAAGACTTTTCTAAAATTAACACACATTTAAAACCTGATATTTTTCAAAAAATAACATGCTTATAAAAGTGATATGGTATATTATGTGTTGCATCATTTTATTTCAATACATATATATTTTTTGCTATTTTATATGCGCGTTTGATAAAAAATAACCAAATCATAATGTGAGTATTATTAAAAGTACGATATTTTATGTTTATTTTAAAGAAAACGATAATTGTTGTACTTAGGACTGAACAAATAAACAAATATTTCCGTAGAATAAAGGTACGTCGTAACATAGGAACGAGATTTACGAGACGAAGTCCGTAGAAAAAAGGAACATCTTCACATAGGCTGAAAAATTTCCCTAGAATAACTGCCTATGTGATTTTTCTAGAAAAGTATACACGTTAGGGAATTTTTTAAGATGCTTAATATTAAATAGTTTTATTTCTATTACAAATTTTAAGTTTGAAGAATATAGCTCAAATAGTTATGAAGGAATCTCAAAAAATATGTATTGGAATCTTTAAACTGCTCTCCTGTAAAATGGACAAAAGTCACATAGGCATTTTTTCTACGGACCCGACGATTTGTATACTAGCCATTCAGTGATGTGCAAAATGGGTACCAAATGTAAAATGGTTTTTAGAAAAGCATTTCAAATGCAAAATGGAAAATACCTATTTTCAAAATGCATTAAAAATGCAAAATGGTTTTTTAGGTCAAACATGAAAAGAGTAAAACAACAACCTTAATAATAATGAAATGTTTTATTATTGATGCAAAAAAAATATACAAAAATGAATCATTGAAAATAAATAAAGTTATTCAGACGTGGAATCTCACCATCTTCCCATGTTAATAAAATAACATAACTAAACCAGCAAAATAAATAAAACATTGTGATATAAAAATAAAACTTATATCGAAATACAAAAAAATAAACCATCGTCCATCATGTACCTTCTTAATTATAAAATATGATGATGAAGTGAAGAAGTTTTATGGGGACATCAGCGGTATACTAAACATCCATAAAAATAATTATTTCATAACAACAATTCAATCAAATTTGTATTTGGCGATTTCAAAGAAATAAATAGGTCAAGGATTAAGATCTAGCTCGGTTGGAAAGTTTGGGCTGCGATATGGGAATTAGAGAATAGACAGATAATATTATGAGAGAGGTCTCATTATTGGTTATTGCAAATTTATGGTTCATACTGACTGTGTAATAGACTTTGTACACTTTGAAAACTCTACAAAAAAAAAAAAACTGTACAAATGATTTTGAAAATTCCTTTTCGTATTTTTCGTCGCCGTTTTTCGTTTTGAGTAACCTAAACGGCGATAAATCGCATACGTTGGCAACTGCACCACGCGTGAAAAAGACGAACTCCTATTTGGACCATGATCATAGTAGCCGGATATTGCCGAACCAATTTTTACAAAACAGACCACAGAAAAAACAATATTTCTTTTATATGCACTTATGAAACTTTCTTTTCACCAAACTCTTTTCTCTCTTTGCTCATGAGAAGCTCCACGAGCGGCTCGAGACAGAACCACGGCCACCAATAGAAATCCATTATTAATAAATAAATAAATAACACTCTTCTATACATTGGTGTCAGTATAGCCGGCGGAACTTAATGCTTGAAACATTCTCTACCAGTCAACCGGTCCCGTCCAATCTGAGACAGGATTCCAACCCCGAGTAGAAATTTCAAGTGAAAAAACACATTGAAAATTTCTGACCCGACCGGGAATCGAACCCGGGACCTCTTGATCTGAAGTCGGAGCCTTTGCCACTAGGCTACCGAGGTCGGTTATTATTACGCATGCGCGTAAAGGGTAACAAAATTTTAAAAATTTGGCGGGTTGGAGGGTTCTGTTAAAAAAAAATGTACGTTTTTCACTAACTTCCTCCGTGACTTTTCGTCCGAGTGAAGTTTGCTGTTATTTTTTACTATAAAATTATCAACATGAATAAATGCGAGGATTGCGAACGAGTATTTTCTTTTAGGATAAATTTGGTAAGCCACCAAAAACGTAAGTGTGGAAAAAAATGTGGCCATTAGAGAGATCTCCTCACTTAAAAGGTAGTAGAAAGAATCACACTTCCTCGAATTGCAGGAACACGTAACTTTATTTTTTTCGTAACTTAATTTTTTCTCATTTAACAAAAAAAAACAATAAAATATGGAAGTGGTTGGTAGACTAGCGGTTACGACGCTGGCTTTCGCATTGCTTCCTGCAGAGGTCGTGGGTTCAATCCCAGGATTCCCAAGTGCCGACCATCTTCCTCTTTCACGAGAAACTTTCACTTGGGGGGGGGGGGGGGGGGCAATTGAACCCAGTCATAGGATATTCTCCCTATATCCTATATTATGGAGGATGAGAAATATATGAATTTGAAGTATAGTCATGAGTATGAAGATTTTTTAGGATTTAACGGCAAAGCACGGTCTTAGAACTTTGGTTGCTTTGCAGTTGCCTACATTTTAAAATCTCTAGGGGGGGGGGGGCAGCTGCACCCCCTTGGCGACGCCCTTGCTGTGAAAGAGTCAATTATTGTATTTGTGTTAACTTAGGTAACAAATTATAACAACAAATTCATTGATATAAAAATTAAATATATTATAATATGCTCCGACGACAAAAAATGAAACTATTACTATTTGGCGCTGCAAATTAATAAATGTGTTACGAGTAAAAAACGACGATAAATTTGAAAGCATGAATTTTTTTAAACATTCAATGAAGCCTTCCACCGGAAAAACGTCACATATTATTATTATTATACGATAATTTGAATTGAATTTTGACATTGCTTTTCAGTACAAAACAATACGAAGTAGGCCACCACTAGGCTTTGAGCAATTTTTTTTAACAGATCCCTCCAACCCGCCTAATTTTTAAAAATTTATACCCTTTACGCGCATGCGTAATAATAATGGAATCCTATTGATGGCCGTGGTTCTGTCTCGAGCCGCTCGTAGAAGCTCCACAGAGAAGCTCTTGAGCGTGAACAAATGACATTGACAGATTTTTTCATAATCTATGTTTTTTCTATGCACGACGAAAAATAGAAACTGCGATGAGATTCCAAAAAAGCATTTAGGTTCCAAAAAAAGCATTTAAAATGAAAATGTATTGAGAAAAGCATTTAAAATGTAAATGGAAATGGGTGAAAAAAGAAACCATTTAAAATGCAAAATGGAAATGTACATTTTGCATTTCCATTTGAAATGGTTTTATTTGAAATGCATCACATCCCTGCCATTCACATACTAACAGAATATACAAATAAAATAGTTACATAATGAAAGTGCTGTGCAATGGAGGGATAATCTGCTTAACACCAATCTCTTACATCTAACCATTAGCTTACGTAGATTGGACGAATTTGATTTGCTTAAAATAATCTTTTTTGTTTTCAGGAGAAGGCCAAAGAATGGCAAGTAGAACAGCAAGCCATCAAAGAGAGTAAAGCAACAAGCTTTCAGAAGAATTACAAAAACAGTGGCAAGAAACAAACAAACGAGAGGAACGGAACAACAGCGGCCGGAAGCAGTCAGCATGGGACAGCGGCCAGGAAGAACAAGGGGAAGAAACCAGTCAATAGCGCCCCATCACACAGTGGCGACCAACAGAAGGGGCAGAAGGGGAAGAAGTACACCAGCGACAAAACAAGTAGGGACATGTCTAAAAGAAAGTTGGATTCTCCGGGAGAGTCTTGTGCCAGTCCTGCCAAAGTGAGTCGAAATGTGGAAGATGTGACCATGAAGGATGTGAGTGTGGGAGGCAAGAGGAAGATTGAAGCAGAAGGTGTGGCAAATCTTTCAATCTATTTTTGACTAACTTCCCGACTCGCTAGGTGTTTGAATAGAAACCACTGAACAATAAATTATTGTAAAACTTCTAGTCATCTTTAAGCAGAATTTAGTTATATAGTGAAACCTCTCATAACGAGCTAAATAAAATGTGAAAATTTTGCTTCCATAACGAGTGAAATTTCGCATAACGAGTCCCTAATTTGAGTCAGATTGGGTTGTGAGCAATTAGATTGCGTTTAATGCTCGTCGCTTTAATTTTGTTTCCAAATTTGTATTCAGGCATTGAATAGGTACTCAAATTTATTTACACGCAAAGTCACCTAATTATCCTTGAAACAAAGTAAAAACCACAAGAAGACAGCCAACTTATAATCATTGAATAGTTTCGCCAAAATAACAAGGTGGCAAAAAATGATATGCTGTAACACATTTTTGACAAATTTTGAAGATCCCGAAGTAGTCATCCTTTAAAGAAGTTTGTGCTACCAATTACTTTACATTTCAAACTTATTTGTTATAAATTCATATTTTTAATTCCTTTTTATCAAATCTTAACTGAATTCCAAGTTGTTTCTTAAAAATGTATAAGAAAGTTTAGCTTTTAATGTAGACTTTACTATAAATAGTTATTTTTCTGCATGTATCTGAGAAAAATTGCTTTGAATAATGAGTAAGATTCTGGAATGAATTATGCTTGTATAAGAGGTTTTACAGTATTAGTTTTTTACTACTATTCATATGAAATTAAAATATAAAATTTTTAAATTGTCAAACCGTGTATGGAATAATTAAATTGTTTTTTTTTCTCTTTTCAGAAAGTCCAACAAAACGATTAAAATCAGACACAAATAAAGGTGATATAATAATGGGACCACCTCCCGGGTATGAGAAGGCGGCGACACGACTCGGAGCTGCAACAGACCCAATGGACGATGATAAGGAGCGAACTGACAGGACTGTTTTCATCAGTAACTTGGACTATCTGTGAGTTTGTTGAATATTTATATTGTAAATGACATAAGCCTCATTGTGTTATTAAACTAGCTTGCACCCTGCCTGGAATAGAAGCTTCAGCAGAATTGGATTGTTCATGACTTTTTTTCTTTGTATTCAATTCTGTTAAGTATTGTTTTTACATTTAAAGTGAAATGTACATGACAAACATAACCTCACTTAACCTTCTCATTGTGTGACAGATATCAGTGAATCTGTTACTCTTTTTTTTTCCATAGAGAAATAATTTAAAATTCAGGGTTTGGCTCTCCTGCGTTTTGGCAGACTGGTGGTTTTCGTCAGCCTCCGGCCAAAGAAACTTCTATAAAAATGTAATTTGTGGCTTCTCATCGTATTGTTCCGAGGCCTTCAATTCTTAATTTCACATAAAAAAGTGGCATTATTTGTGTCTTAACGGCCTGTTATAAATTTAGTCTTTTGATAGTGATCACAACTTCCAACAGCTGATGTCTAAACATGTCGATTAAAAAATATTATTTACCTACAAGCTGAATAATACACCTAACAAAGAAGGAATAAACATGGGCAGTTGATCCAGTGACTAGGATCTCTTGAGATTGAACATGTAAATTATTTTCATTATGGGAAGTTGGGTGATTTAAAGTACCGATTACCGAGCCAGCTTTCGAAATATTATTTGCAGTTGTCCAAAAATATTAAGATTAAACTAATGTAATAATTATGATTATTCTCTTTTGTTTTATATTTGAAGAGTTGAGGAGGAAGAGGTTAAAAAGAAACTAGATTCCTATGGCGAAGTTGAAGAGTTGCGATGGGCAAAGGGTCCTTATGGCAGAATATGCTACTGTGTATACAAAGAAATAGTAAGTAGAAACATGGTTTGAAAAATTTGCATAATCTATATTTTAATATGTGAAGCAAAATCTTTGCACATCTTTTTATAAAAATTGCACGGACAGGGGAGTATGAAATTTCGCACACTTATAGTTTACATAAAGAAGGAGTGGCGAATGCTAATATTTTTTTTAAATTATGCATAAAAAATACATTAAAGCTATAAATAAAACGTTACAAACACTACTGTTATGATATGTATTTGATACTCACACACACCTCCATGTATTTGACACAGATGCATATATTTTTTTATTTATCCATGGTCAGAATAGATCAATATTATTTGTCTTTGATAATAATAGAAAAAAACTTACATATCAACCTTTCAAATTTAATGACTGGTATTCTCAAATTCACGTTCCAACTCAACGCAAGAAGCTCTTGCTTAGAACCTAGTCGGTTGCCAGTAGTTACGCAACTAATGTATTGGATAAAACATTTTCAGAATAGAGAAATGTCAAAAGTCTCAATAAAAATTGGATACGACTCAATTGTCTGTTTTTTATTTCAGAATAATAGTCAATATCCATGCCATTGTTTTTGAAAGAAAATTGTAAAATAGCCCTCGCTCAGTCTTTGACAATGGAACCTTAATAATGTTCAAACTTAATTGAAATTAGTTATGGTAGAATTTCGAGCACTGGTCGACCACTAGTGTATTTAACTGGATAACCCACCCTTCACCCCTCAATAACAAATTGTTGTGTTAACTTCTGTTCCTTTTTCCGACTTCTAAAGTAAAGAAATTAGGAAAATAATAAATCCCTAAGCAACACTATTTCTGATAAATGACATAACTGAATCTCTAACAGTATGAATACAGTGTTGTTTGCTGGTTTCGGTTATCCTAGTAGACGACAATTTATGTTTACTTCATAAAACACGGAATTCAATTCAACAAATATGTTAAAACAATTTTTGATTGTGAGATCTGCGGGACGAAGTTTAACGAGTTAGCTACGATTGAAAAACTTTTTTTTTTCAAGAGATGGAGGTGTAGTAGAAAATAAGTCACATATTATGAAATATATTAAGTTATTTTAAATAGTAGTTATGTTCAATTATTTCAAAACTAATATAGAGTTTTAATAACAATACAATTTTACAATTCACATTAGTCTAGTCACGACATGGCCCTTTCTCGTGACAGGAGTCCGGTGGGTAACCGCCCAATGTTCATCTCATCCTACAACCCAACCAAAGAGAAGAGGAAGACACACTTCACCTATTCCACATCCATCGAACGGAACAAATTGTTTGTCAAGAATATCTCTTTCAATTGTTGCACTAAAGAAAAATTGACAGAGGTCTTTGAAAAATATGGCTCTTTGAAAGATATCAGGATTGTCACGTACAGGTAAATTCTAATCTTAATTTATTAATTTTATTACACTTTTCATTATTTATGTTTTGGCACAACACTCACACCAATTGCATATTGTATGATTTGAGGTTTTATTATATGTAACACTTGTTTTATTTATGTTACCGTCGTGACCCCTAACTTCGCCTGTGGTACCTAACTTCGCCTGTTTTGCTAAAATTCAATATTTTTGTATTTTTATCTATAATACGATCTTCATTTAATATTTGAATGAAAGTTTTATTCATAATGGCAATACTTTTCCTTAAATTTGGTGCTAACTTCATGCGAATACGTCAGATGGTTGGTTTCAAGTTGGCGCGAAGGCAGCGTTCATTGTATTGTTATGCGAAACTTTCACTTTAACAAAAATCTGTCAAAGATAGGTTCCTGTATTGGAATTATTACTAGGAATAGATTACAAAAAGAATCTAATGTTTATAATAAAAATCGGTAGAACACTATCTATTATAGTTTATAATTTATTTAAATAAATATTCACTGAGGCGGGTTACCTCCAAAAATGATCCAATCTTCGCCTACCTATAGGGTTGTCACAACACACTTTTTTTTGGAACATGGAAACAAAAATTTGGTTAAGTTGTAATAAAATGTCCTAATAAAATGTATAGGATAGCCTTATGATAACAAAACTGTTTTTTTATTCTTAAATTTTTAAGAATAACTGTTCTTACAATTTGCGTTGTAGGTAATGTATAAAAAAATGTAACATGAATTCTAGTTTTTTTTTGACAACCCTGACTAAAGTTTGTCAAATGTATGGAAACAGATTTAAATGTGTACCTAACTTCGCCTAGTGGAAATATATTGCTAAAAAATACCTTAGGGGGCGTTCAAGTATTACGTAACGCAATTTGGGGGGGAGGGGGGGTCTTGCAAAACGTTACTGTGCGTTACGAGGGCGGGAGGGGGGGGTTTGAACAACTCGTTACGTAACGGTATTTTTTTTTCTTAAATAAAAAAAATTGGGAAATAAATCTTCCAAGTTGGGCAATCCTTTTCGTTTATGTTTTACGGGGAATCCCTCGATTGTACTGTACGTCATTTTTGTTTTTTTTTCTCCGAAGTTGGGCACCCTTTTCGTTTATGTTTTACGGGAAGTCCCTCGATTGTACTGTACATCATTTTTTTTCTCCGAAGTTAGCAAAGGAACCCTTTTCGACAATGTTTTACGGGAAGTCCCTCGATTGTACCGTACGTCATTTTTATTTTGTTCTCCGATGTTAAAGCTTTTGGTGGAAACACGTAGAATGCCGAATCCGACCCGCGCCGACCGGCGCAAAGAATGTTTCTATGCAGTTGAATGGGGATACGCACAGCAAAAGCAGAAACCTGCTTTCCGGCATGCCCATTTAAATGCATTGAAACCATAGACAACATTCTTTGCGCCGGTCGGAATCGGCTTTCTACGTGTTTTCACCCTAAGCGTAAGAATTTTTCGCTCTGCGTAAAAAGGAACCTTTTTCGTTTAAGTCTTACGGGGAGTCCCTCGACTGCATTGTATGTAATTTTTATTTCGCCCTCCCAAGTTAGCAAATCTTTTATTTTTTACGGGGAATCCCTCGACTGTATTATACTTACGTCATTTTTATTTTATTTTCGTTGTCAGCATTCGTTAGTGGTCAAAAGGGGGGATTTACATCATCAACTGGACTTGCCAACGCAGCTATGCCAAAATTTGGAAAACAGCAAAAGAAAAAATAAAGATAAATTTATGGAACATATAAATAGTATTTTTTTTTCTCCGAAATTAGCAAAGGAACCCTTTGAAACCCTTTTATTTTTTACGAGAGTTCAGTAAAAAAATAGTCTCTTGGGTGTTACGTAACATTTAGGGGGGGGGGGAGGGGGGGGTACAGAAAAACGTTACGGCGCGTTACATGGGGGGGAGGGGGGGTCAAAAATCTTCAAAAATTGCGTTACGTAATACTTGAACGCCCCCTTATTGTATTCTCGTTATGGTTCATATTGCTTTGTATGATGTTCACAACACAACTGTATTATTTTTATATGTCTGTGGTGCACACTTTAATACTTACACGTGGTAGGCGAAGTTAGGTAAAAGTTCCCTAACTTCGCCTGCCGTCTTTAAATGCTAATAAAATGGTAATTATTATAAAATACAGGTATTTATCATGACATTCCTTTAGAATTCTTCTTATTGAATATTATTTTCAATACCAATTCGTCCAGTACTATTCTATTTTGGAGCTATTAAAAAAAAACTTCTGAAAACCAGACGAAGTTCGGGGTCACGACGGTATAGATACTATTAAATTTTTTTTAAATTTAGTTTATTCACACAATATCTACGAACAAAATTTTAGCCTGCTTTATTTTTTGTCAAATCTAAATTTCTAAACTCTTGTATCAATTTCAGAACTGGAAATCCAAAAGGGCTGGCTTATATTGAATATTTGGATGAAAAGAGTGCTGCAACTGCCTTACAAGCGACAGACGGTTTAGAAGTGGATGGCAGGGCTCTCAGCGTAGCATTCAGTGCCCCTCCGCCTAAGAAACAAGAATCTCTACCAGGAACTACTGCACCAGCACCACCATCAACTTCGTTAGTTACTTCTCTTTATTTCATCTCAGTTCATTATTTCTCCTAAGAATTTGTTTATGGCAACTCTTAATTACATTTGCTGTGGCCTTTTTATAAAGTGAAAAGAAATTTCAATTATTTTATCTATGGAAAACATGGTCCTTTTGAAAATTTTATTGTCTATTATTAGTCAATGTTATTAAGACTTAATCCTGATTTAATTACTCCAGTTGTATTTAAAAGTTGATAATTGTACGAACACTCCATAAAGGGATGATTTTCAGGTAAAAGAAGTGTATCAATTTTATTTTCATCTACGGCAACTATCTAATGTGCATACATACGGCCATGCAATAACAAACGATGGTAGATTTTTTTTAGGTTAATGTTTAAACTACATTTTATAAGACTACAATATTCAATGTGTGTCTTTTGAGTTGATACTGTTTGTTTCATTAAATTTTATGAATTTGACAAGAGATGTTCATTGTGAAGTTTCTAAATTTCCATTGCCATGTATCAGCATAACCAGCAAAGCATTCCAACACGTTACAGGTTGATTTGCATTTAATGTAAACGAATACATGCTTATCTTAAAAATTGGTTTTGTCGGATACACACCTTTGTCTCTGAGCCACTCAAATTATGAATTAATTTACCCCAAGTTACATATGAAATTTTTCCCGTAAATATTATTTGTTCCAGGAGAGGACACGCTAAAACCATGCTCTTTGTGCCTAGCTCCGTTAAACAAAATATGCTGCAGAAAGCCTCCAACAATGTAAAAGAAGATTCTGTTTCTGATAAACCAACTAAGCTATCCAATACAGACTTTAGAAATATGCTCTTGAATAAAAAATAATAACTGTCATTATAATAATTCTATTATATAATTTTATTATGTAATTAATAATTAAAATTAATTTTTTAAATGTGGCTTTTATTTCATTCAGCCTACTTTCACAGTTCTTACACTTACTTAATTAAACCATGAACTGGTGTTTAGGGACAACCATCTAACCGAACAAATTTAAGTGTATGTTTTGTACAATTTTTTCTAGTCAACCGGTTCTGTCGAATCTTAGACAGGCACCTAGTAGAAATTTCAAGTGATCTGAAGTCCACGCCTCTACCTACATACTACTAGGTAACCAAGGTCGGTTTTTCTTTTTGACGATGACCTGTTTATGGCGAAAATGGATATACTTTATCACTTTTGTTTTCTTCTTTTCGCTTCCTCCAAAATGAGCAGGCAATTCTCAAAGAAAGGAAATAAAGAATTTCTATAAAACTTAAGAAGCTAAAGCCCAGAAACAAGCCTAGGATTCCTCCTGTGTTGGCTGCAAAGATAACATTTCTTTATTAGGAATCTGTACATAGTATCAGAATTCATAAATAATAACAATACGTGTTATACTTGCATAGAAAATCTGTGAAGCCATATATTTCTCCTTTGGTGTATCTTGTAAATGATTTCTCAGCAAAAAACACATGGACGATTGCCATATTCTTCCTGAAATAAGGAATATTATAGTACATGAAAAAGTGGCTTTTATAGGCCTGTAAGTAGTAATAAGATAGAAAACATATTATGTAAGGACTTGGGAGCAGCACTGGTATTCATGAAAAAGGTGAGTTCAAACTAAACATATTCTTTAATTAAGGGTCATCATAAGGCTGAAAAGAAATCATTTTTAATGAAGATTAATTATACAATTATTATTATCAAGATTAATCATTTATTAAATGAATCGTAGTAATCCAATTATTTTTAAGATGTTTTCATTCACATTTTTATTTATTTGTTTAATTAATTCTTTATACATAAATTAAAAAAAGTGTATAAAAATAGTGTTAATGGCGGTATTATAGCCGAAGTAATTTCTAACATCCAACCACATTTTTCTGCATCTATACATATAAAATTTTTAAAGTTATGGATCGAGAAAAAAATTGAGAGGTGTTCCAGAAAAACAAAAATACTTATTCAAAAGGCATCCAGCTAAAACTATTAAATTAAAATTGATTATACAATAAAACAGAAATTTATGTTTTCTATGTTAAGGACTTGTGGAATCATTAAGTAAATTCAATAAAGTAAAAGTGCAAAATCGGGTGTTTACGTGTAACGCACCCTAAGTATCAAATATTTGACTAGTTCTAAATTGAAAGTTTTCGTGAATTACTCTGCAGTTTGATACAAGGGGATGAGCTATGTACATCATAGATATTGAGAAAAGGGTTTTCCCTATACCCGAGGCTTAAATATGCCGTTATTTGAATTGAACAACGAAGCACAACCTCCACCTTATAAGCAAACCTTCATCTTGGAATGTTTTCCTAGATAAATTGAGATTTTGGTACTAACTTGAAGTATTTGAGGGTTTTGCCATCCAGCAATTCCTCCCGTATATTGAACTTGTCAGACAGAGTTGCCATGGAAGTGTCATGGACGTACCCCAGTTCATAACAACCAGGAAAGCACTCGTCACAGTTTAACTTTCTCAGAATATCTGTTCCATTATCATCTATCATGTCTTCGATGGCAACTGAAATGTACCATACATATTAGAATGTAAATATTAACTACTAGCAGACCCGCCCGTCGAACTTCGACCTAAACCAGAAAATTTTTTTTTTTTACTTATTACATGAATTAAATACAGTTTATGACATAAAAACGTAATTAAATTTGGCTAATAATTTATTGCATTATGTAATATTATGCAGGATGAAGTTCGATGGGTCATAAGTTTGCAATGAAAACAATATCTCTATAATTGCATAACTTTAAAAAAAATCCAAGAGATGGCGGTGTAGTAGGAAATAATAATATGGCACATTTGAAACACGTTACGTTATTGTATATGTTGTTGAAAGAATAGACTCCATTAAAACCAAATTTTGCTAAATGCTGAATTATTACAGTAATTGTTTTATTTATGTAAAAACTAGCTTTCCCGACAGTCATTGTCCTGTGATTTAACTATGAATATAAAATTGTGTGTAAAGTGTGACGTCATGTGACAGCTTTGCGCTCCACTTTTCCATACATTTTGTATGGAATCAGTTCCAGAAAAATTAATTGTTTCTTAGAGAAACAAAAAATAGGGTTAATGCTAATGATTGTACTGGAAACAAACAGGGGGTAAAACATCTTAAAAACGTTGTTTATAGTTAAAAAAAATTTAACAAAAAACTAGAGATGAAACGGATAGCATTTTTGCCGGATACCGGATATTCGGCCAACTAAGCAGCCGAATACCGGATAACCGGCCACCGGATATCCGGCGTATGTATATGATTAATTGGTGCATCATTGGGATCATTGTAGAAAAAAACATCAACCGCAGAGGTTCCCAATCTGTTTAGGTTTACGGCTCCCTTTATATCCAATCCAATCCAAACTCCCTTTACGCTCCACGTAGGCCCAAAGCATCAATATGTAGATAAAAGTTGTTGGTGGCCATCTTTAATATAAAGTTATACAGTGGATAAAGTGATGGAAAGAATCTGATGATCGCATCAATTGAAAACTATCCAATAGATGGATATCTAGAAGATAACAGTGTTACTACGCTGAAATCTATTGATTTCTATGGAATTTTCTATGGATTCCATATAAATTTCTATGGATTTGCTTTTTCGCGCCAGATTCAATGTCAGATGAAGTCTTGTTTTGACAATTAATGCGTATTGAATCAAATATTTAGGTTAGGTTCTAATGTTGTTTTTTGTTTCGCATATTATAATTTTGTAATATTATTTCTAAAACTTGAAACTTTACAATGATGTAACAAAAAGTTAGAGAGTGTACCAACATTTCTATCACTATTAACTCTTTGTCACTATTTAGATTTTTTATTCCAGATCGTTTGTTTGAAAACCGGCAAATTGATATCTTTTGTCAATCGAAGTTGAAGAAAAATATCATTTGTTCGAAGCTTCAAAATGATAATTCATTATTATATGTATATTTTCTCGTTATGTTTAATGAGGATGTATGTAGTTATTATTTTGGTTTATTGAAAAACAAGTCGAAAGTTCTTCACATTCACGACGTTACGGGAGTGTATAAACGTCAGTGAACGCTATTTTGACAGCCATCCTAGAGATAAATAATTATCCAACAGTAGGTACCTCTTGTTAAAATTGGCGTCGTATATCCTATACATAAGCGATATCTACACATTGACGCGGCAAAATATCTCAAGGAAAGGCTTTTCTGTAAGATATATTTATATATCCACTGATTGATGCGTTGGGCCTTAGGAGCATAGGGAGGCAACAAGACCTCTCCATTGCGCTTGATCTTGCGCAATGTTTATGACCTCCTCACACACCATGTCCAGATTCCTCAGCTCTGCTTCGAAGGAGCGGAAGACGAGGAAGACCCTCTCGGTATGAGAGGGTCTTCCTTGTCTTCGGGACCCAGATGGGAGAAAGAACAGAGCTCCCCTTAAATTATCTGTGTTTTTTTTTTTCAAAATTTATAAAATTCGCTGAATGCTAAAGAAGTCTTTAGTGGAGCCCGGACAGTGCTTGAATTACCGTGGGTACAACGCATGAATTACGCTTACGTAGGCGGCATAATATACCAATGGGACTGACTCCGTTTGCCGGAACGAGTTCCAAAAATCGCGGAATCTATCTGCATCTTCCAGCAGAATGATATATGACGAAACGTATTTATTTAAACCTTCCTTATTTACGGAGACAATCGAAGCCGCTTATTACCTCTATTTAAAGAAATAAGTATTCATTCTCCATAATTTACCCTTATTGCATTATGTTTGCTAATCAATTTTCTAAGTTGTAGAATTTTTCTTGTGATTACGAGGTGTATTTCTAAATTGATTCTTACTAAATAAATCAATTTGTTAACCAAACATTATGCTTTTTTAACTATCCGGTATCCGGCCGGATAGGTGCTGGTTATCCGGTATTCGGCCGGAGCCGGTAAGAGCCGGATAGGCCGGATACCGGATAGTCGCCGGATATCCGTTTCATCTCTACAAAAAACCCAATTTCATTAGTATGGGAATTTGTATGGGATTTAAAATGTCAGATAGCTTCGTGGAGCGCGGCTGTAGATGTCTCTATACATTGACTTTACACCCGGATTCGAATTTAAAAGAATGAGAAAAATGACTTTTGACCAATGTCATTCCGATCGATGAATCTGTTTTAAACCACTTATTCTCCATCCGTATTCTGTCAATCGCATCAACTATCAACAACTGATAGTTTTGATTTTAAAATTAGATTAATTCACTTTTCGAGTTTTAATTTAAAAAAAATGCACATCAATGTTAAGCAATCGGAAAAAAAACTTGAAAAAATCCATCAAAAATCTGCGTGCCAATATTTTCAATGTAAATGGTTGTCAGGTAAATTAAAATTCTGTTTCTATAGAATTTTTCGAGTTATAAGACGTTAGTATTCGAACTAACCCGACTTTCTTTTATATCTTTAAATGTTACCTACTTGTGATGAAATATACTCACTTTTGACTCCCGTGTAACAGTTGTAATCTCGCATGCCACAAATGCGTACCGAACTATTTTCTGGAATAGAAGAAACATAGATAAAGAATGCCTTCAGCAAGGTTTATTCAGGATGTGTTACCTATGTTTAGTATAGGGTTGGAAAGTGTGTAAAAGAAATCTAGCTAAGGAATGTGGCTGGTAGCAGTGGTAGCAGGGTGGGCGGTGCACTGGGATCTATTATCAGAAACAACAATGTCTCACTACAAACCAAACACAGTTAGTAAGCTAACGCAATCCTGTTGTTATCATTGATGTATGGATGTGAAACGTGGACAAGAAAGAGGAGAGGAGGACTCTGTGGGACATGGAAAGGAATGAGGAAGGAGTATCGTATTGGCCCAAACAGCCAAGATAGAGCGGCGTGGAAAGAGATGCAGGAGGCCTTAGTCCAGGAGTGAACGGGAATAGGACGAAAAGAAGACGAAGGTATTGAAAGATAATAAGTTGAGATGAAATAATCGATGCAAATGGGATTACAAAAAGAATTTATAAGGTTCCAGGAAGGCCAGTAGGGCTATTCTCGTTCAATCGCTTTTAAAAATCACTTAACGATAAGATTAAGACACGATCGCAAGCAGTCGTATTCACAAAACTATCGGAATCTAATCTTAATCCTATCTTAAACTGGATCATTTACATACTTATATTTCAAGCATAACGAATTTTTAAGATATCTACTAGATATCTTGTTTTGTGAATACCAATCCGCCATTTTATGATTGTCAATCAAGATAAGAGCGTATTAAGACCGCTACGAGAATAAGGGCACAGGTCTTAAGCAAAAGAAATAAGAGAGGTCAAGAGAGAGAAAATTACTATTGTTAACTTACTGGGCATATAGTACTGGGAGCAGTTGCACCTCTCTATTGTCAGTCTCGTTTCGCATTCTTGAGCGCAGTTTCTCGGGGTGTAGATCCTAAACCAGGCATAAATTGTTTCATTATAGGTAAGTACTGGAGATAGACCGACTAGTCGGGAACACCGAATATTCGAGTCGCGTATACCGAGCCAAGCGTGACTTGAACTGGGTTCAATATGCGGCGAGCCTTAAGCCCCCCATTCACTATCACTCCATCCATCCAAAATGAGCGATGTGCTTCCAAGAATATGACAGTGAGTGGGGAAAACCAAATGGACGATGTGGAGTGATAGGTTGAGTCGAATATCCATCAGTCCAAAATTCGATTGCTTCAAGCCATTCGTCCATCACTCCAAACGGCTCGTCGAAGGGGAAACTCGAGTGGGCGTGGTCTAAGCTAAGTCGTCACTTCACTTGATTGTCAGTGTTAAAAACTTGGACCTAATTTGTCTCATTTTGTTATAATCCTTCCATAAGGGTACGCGTGTTGCTGTTTTTCAATGTAATAGTAGCAAAATGTGAATTAAATAACACACAGTTGCGCTTTCACAAAATTTATATTGAATCTCGAGCGCTTTCGTCCAACTACAGCGATTTTTATGTATTTCGAGGGTTTCAAGGCCTAATCTACGGTAGACACTTATTGTATTCCCCCGAGTGTAAAATTATCTTCACAAATTTTAATACTAAATACATGGTTATGTTCAACGCATTTTTTTTAAATCGCTTGACAATGACGGCTATTCTGAAATTCACGTTCCATCTCAACGCAAGGTTGAGTTGAGTTATAACTAATTATCGGTTGCCAGTAGTTACGCATAAAAAGTATTGAATAAAACAATTTCAGAAAAGCTAAATGTCAAATCCCTCAATAAAAATTGGATACGACGCAACTCAATCGTCTGGTTTTCATTTCAGAATAACTGTCAATGTCTGCGTGAGTAGACAAAAGCGCTCGAGATTCAATACAAATTTTGTGAAAGTGCAACTGTGTGTTATTTAATTCATAATAATGAACTTTCACTACCTACGTAAATACACAAACACTCCAAAAATACAGCAAAATTTGTGTACCGACGTAGTAAAATTTCGTTAAAATAATTAAAGTTTTACGTATGCGACCCCGTTCCATTTCGACAGGATAGAGTGATGGTGAGTAAAGGGATTTAGGTAGGTATGTAAAATAATGAAAAAATAATAATTATTTCTTTATTACTTGTAGAACATTAGCTTTTTCTCATCCGCAAAGAAACATTTCCTCTGATGTATCGCGATGTTTCTCAAAGAAGATGTAAAGTCGGTGATCTTTGGTCGCACCGCCAGCCGGACCTCGAACCCTGGTGGTATCAGGTTGCCGTAGTCTGTTATCTTGGGCGCTTCTGCTGGATTGTGAAGAAGGATCTAAATACATAAAAGTTCTTAATCATAGTTCTGTATCGAGTTCCGAGTAGACGGCCCGTTAGTTAAAGTGATTCCGTCAAACATATTTTGTTAAAATTTAATGGTGTTATCAAATAATAAACATGAATTGCAGCGAAACCTTAAATCCTGCGCTACTTGTGGAAGCACAGTAGTACTCCTCAATTTCAGCATTCAGAACTATTGTAAGGCCCATGGAAGTTATCAAATAACAAACATGAATTGCAGCCAAACCTTAAATCCTGCGCTACTTGTGGAAGCGCAGTAGTACTCCTCAATTTCAGCATTCAGAACTATTGTAAGGCCCATGGAAGTTATCAAATAACAAACATGAATTGCAGCCAAACCTTAAATCTTGCGCTACTTGTGGAAGCGCAGTAGTACTCCTCAATTTCAGCATTCAGAACTATTGTAAGGCCCATGGAAGTTATCAAATAACAAACATGAATTGCAGCCAAACCTTAAATCCTGCGCTACTTGTGGAAGCGCAGTAGTACTCCTCAATTTCAGCATTCAGAACTATTGTAAGGCCCATGGAAGTTATCAAATAACAAACATGAATTGCAGCCAAACCTTAAATCCTGCGCTACTTGTGGAAGCGCAGTAGTATTCCTCAATTTCAGCATTCAGAACTATTGTAAGGCCCATGGAAATTATCAAATAACAAACATGAATTGCAGCCAAACCTTAAATCCTGCGCTACTTGTGGAAGCACAGTAATACTCCTCAATTTCAACATTCAGAACTATTGTAAGGCCCATGGAAGTTATCAAATAACAAACATGAATTGCAGCCAAACCTTAAATCCTGCGCTACTTGTGGAAGCGCAGTAGTATTCCTCAATTTCAGCATTCAGAACTATCGTAAGGCCCATGGAAGTTATCAAATAACAAACATGAATTGCAGCCAAACCTTAAATCCTGCGCTACTTGTGGAAGCGCAGTAGTACTCCTCAATTTCAGCATTCAGAACTATTGTAAGGCCCATAGAAGTTATCAAATAACAAACATGAATTGCAGCCAAACCTTAAATCCTGCGCTACTTGTGGAAGCGCAGTAGTACTCCTCAATTTCAGCATTCAGAACTATTGTAAGGCCCATGGAAGTTATCAAATAACAAACATGAATTGCAGCCAAACCTTAAATCCTGCGCTACTTGTGGAAGCGCAGTAGTACTCCTCAATTTCAGCATTCAGAACTATTGTAAGGCCCATGGAAGTTATCAAATAACAAACATGAATTGCAGCCAAACCTTAAATCCTGCGCTACTTGTGGAAGCGCAGTAGTACTCCTCAATTTCAGCATTCAGAACTATTGTAAGGCCATGGAAGTTATCAAATAACAAACATGAATTGCAGCCAAACCTTAAATCCTGCGCTACTTGTGGAAGCGCAGTAGTACTCCTCAATTTCAGCATTCAGAACTATCGTAAGGCCCATGGAAGTTATCAAATAACAAACATGAATTGCATCCAAACCTTAAATCCTGCGCTACTTGTGGAAGCGCATTAGTACTCTTCAATTTCAAGGGCCCATGGAAGTTATCAAATAGCAAACATGAATTGCAGCCAAACCTTAAATCCTGCGCTACTTGTGGAAGCGCAGTAGTACTCCTCAATTTCAGCATTCAGAACTATCGTAAGGCCCATGGAAGTTATCAAATAACAAACATGAATTGCAGCCAAACCTTAAATCCTGCGCTACTTGTGGAAGCGCATTAGTACTCCTCAATTTCAGAGGGCTCATGGAAGTTATCAAATAACAAACATGAATTGCAGCCAAACTTTAAATCCTGCGCTACTTGTGGAAGCGCAGTAGTACTCCTCAATTTCAGCATTCAGAACTATCGTAAGGCCGATGGAAGTTATCAAATAACAAACATGAATTGCAGCCAAACCTTAAATCCTGCGCTACTTGTGGAAGCGCAGTAGTACTCCTCAATTTCAGCATTCAGAACTATTGTAAGGCCCATGGAAGTTATCAAATAACAAACATGAATTGCAGCCAAACCTTAAATCCTGCGCTACTTGTGGAAGCGCAGTAGTACTCCTCAATTTCAGCATTCAGAACTATTGTAAGGCCCATGGAAGTTATCAAATAACAAACATGAATTGCAGCCAAACCTTAAATCCTGCGCTACTTGTGGAAGCGCATTAGTACTCCTCAATTTCAGAGGGCCCATGGAAGTTATCAAATAACAAACATGAATTGCAGCCAAACCTTAAATCCTGCGCTACTTGTGGAAGCGCAGTAGTACTCCTCAATTTCAGCATTCAGAACTATTGTAAGGCCCATGGAAGTTCCCGAACCTGAAATCAGCAAGATTGATGTGAACGAACAATCCCTCTACGTACTTCTTTCTTATGAAAACCTAAGGAAGTTAAGTACCTGTTGGTCTCCAGGGGAACCCATCTGGCGGTGTTCCAGGCGGATATCCGGATTCTGGAGTCCAGTTGACAGCTTGGTAGGGAAATGTTATATTCAAATCCGTTATATCTTTGCTGTAAAGTTGTTGCGGTTTTAGGATATATTTTGAATTCATTGAAATTTTTCATTGAAATTCATTGAATCTCTTCATTGAAAATGAAGAGCAAATCCGAATAAAAGGCATTAGAAAAACAAAGACTGACTCACAAACAGCGACAGTAACACTAGTATCTGAACTCGCTGATAAACTCATAAAAAGGGGCAAGGTGAGAATAGGCCTGACAGAATGCCGTATTATTGAAAGAACAGAAGTCAACCAATGCTTCAGGTGCTGGGAATATGGACATAATGCCAATATATGTAAAGGAGAAGACAGATCTCAAATGTGCCGAAGATGTACTGAGGTCGGGCATAAATCAAAGGATTGTACCACAAACAATCCCTTTTGTCAACTTTGTAATTCACACGAACACCAGATGGGAAGTGGCGTATGCAAGGCATTTAAAACAGCCCTTGCAAAAATGAAAGAAAAAAAGAAAAAATAACCAAAATAAAGCTTCTGCAAATAAACGCAAACAGAAGCATCGCAGCTCACGATTTAGCTGTAGTTACAGCAGCAAAGGGTAACTTCGATTTTATTCTATATACTGAAGCAAACCTCAGAAAATGTGCGAACGCGAACAAATACAGCAGCAAATCCAAAGACGCGATGATTGAGAATTTTAGTCGAAAATATAAAGTAGTTACATACACAAAATCAGAAAGTCACGTAAAAATCGAAACAGAAGAGTTCATAATATATAGCACGTACATAACGCCAAACTGTTCTTTTGAAGAATATATTGAAAAACTTGATGCTCTCAAATCTGAAATAATGAAACAAGCAACCCGAAAGAAACTGATTGTAACTGGTGACTTTAACGCTAAAAACTCTTGCTGGGGCGGCAAAATTACAAACAGACGGGGAAAAGAACTGCTGGAATGGGCAAACGCACTAGAACTCAACGTTCTAAACGATGGCCTCACACCAACGCTTGTACGCTCAAATGGTACATCTTTCATCGATATGACGATGGTATGTGACGGTACTGTAGCAGATCTGCCTACATGGAAAGTCCTAGATGAAATAACTATGAGTGATCATAAATACGTAAGTATCACAGTTAAAAGCCAAAATGAAAAGCGAAAATATATACATACCTTTGGTCACACAAATATGGATACCTTGAAGGCAATTTTCAATGAAATTAATAACAATCATGAATATAACCCAACAGAGTGTACTAAACACATATTAGAGGCTTACAAAAGAAGTACCCCACATGTCAGATGCCTAGATAACCAAAAATTGCCCTACTGGTTCACAGAGGATATTCAAAATATGATCACTTTAACCAAAAAGAAGAGAAAAGAATTTCAGAGATGCCGTCATCAAATAGATCGTGACAACAAAAGAGAAATGTTCAAAGAACAGAAAAGAAAGCTTAAAAACGCAATTTTTAAGGCTAAAAAGCTAGCATGGGATACACTATGTAACAAATTGGATACCGATATCTTTGGTGAGGCATATAAGATAGTGAAATCACAGCTGAAGCAGGCCACACCCAAAACAGCGCTACCTCTAAAGGTAAACTAAAGGTCTAAACAAGAAAAGAAAAATATTCGAAGAACTCTTCATAACCGAGACTGTGGACGTATACTGCCATCCAGGACCGGAGACTGATTCAGAAAATACTGAAGAGCCTATGGAGTTCACGGAAGACGAAATTGTGCAAGTCGGCAAAGGGATAAAACTAGGTAAGGCCCCTGGACCAGATAGACTCCCACCGGAGGTAATAAAGACCCTTATCGTTAATAACTCGTCATACTTTACAAGATTTTATAACAATCTGCTCTTTAGAGGAGAATTTCCCGATTGCTGGAAGATAGCAAAGCTGGTTTTAATCGAGAAGCCACAAAAGCATCAAAATGAAATCATCAAATATAGACCCATCTGCCTGATTGATGTGATAGCAAAAACTTACGAAAGCCTCATAAATAAAAAGCTAATAGAAGAAATTGATAGATGTGGAGGACTAAATGACAGACAATATGGCTTCCGAAAAGGGAAAACAACTGTAAATGCCATTGAAAATGTGATAAAGCATGCAGAAGATGCCAATAGAAGGGGCGAATGGAACTGTGTTATGCTCATTGATATAAAAAATGCATTCAATGCTGCATCTTGGTCAATTATAGTACAGAAACTAAAAGAAAGAAATATAAACACACAAATAACAAAAGTTATAACGGCATATTTCAATAGAAGAAAAATACTTCTAGAAAAAGGAGTCAGCGCTGACATAGAGGGGGGTGTCCCTCAGGGCTCGGTGCTGGGGCCAACGCTGTGGAACATCCTCTACGATGGCGTAATGAGCGTGGACGTGCCTGAAGGGGTAAGTCTGATATGCTATGCGGACGACCTTGCAGTTTCTGTCACAGCGGGGGACTCGGCGGAGATGATGGCAAAAGCCAATGAATCCCTACACGCAGTATCAATATGGATGAAGAAACATAAATTGGAGATTGCAACTGAAAAAACAGTGGCAATTATCATGAATCGGAAAAGAAAAATAAACAACATAAAGTTTCGAATAGGAGGAGCAACGATATATCCATCTCCAACAGTAGTATATCTTGGAATGACACTAGATCGGGGCCGCTCATTCAACAAGCATATTGAGGCAGTCACCCTCAAGGCAAAAAAGACAATGAAGGCCCTCTGCGCCCTGCTCCCAAACTCGAAAGGCCCACGAGCGCATAGACGTCGTGTACTAGCCATGGCGATACAATCAATCATGCTGTATGGTGCACCCATATGGGAACCAGCGATGAGAAGCGCCAGGAACAAAAGAATGGTGTTGAGCACCCAAAGAGTCATGGCCTTGAGAGTATGCTCTGCGTACAGAACAGTGTCGACTGCGGCAGCGCTGGTATTGGCGGGACTTGTGCCTATTCACCTCCTAGCAGATGAAAGAAAGAGACTCTACTACTCCATTCAAACTTCGGAAACAAAGAAGATCGAAAGGGAAGTTACCATGAATAAATGGCAGGAAGAGTGGGATGGCGAGACCGTAGGCAGATGGACTCATCGCCTTATTAAAGACATTAAATCATGGATGGCGAGACCACACGGTGAAGTGACGTTCCGCTTGACTCAGGTTCTAACCGGCCATGGCGTGTTTATGAAATTCGTCCATAGGATCGGGAAGAGAGAAAACTCCCAATGCCTATATTGCGAAGAGGAAGATGATGCGGAGCACACACTATTCATGTGCACGAGGTGGGAGATAGAGCGACAGGCTATGAACTGTGCCTTGGGAACTCTTGTAACTGCGGAAAATATGATACGTATAATGACCAGAGATAGAGACTCCTGGAAGGCCATAGCTGACACAGTCGAAAGAATTATGAGCACAAAGGAATTAGATGAGCGGCGAAGATAAGGAGACTACTGCGCAAGGTATATGCTGTTCAACGGCGGGGATCATGCGCAGTAAGGAGCAAAGAGAGGTTTTTTAGCCGGTAGGAGTCCGGCACTACCCTTATGGGTGTCCATGAAGGATTTTTCCTCTCGATATATAAAAAAAAAAAAGGATATATTTTGAATGAATCCATCCACTAACAAATTGCAAATGAGAGGGTCGCAGCGAGGACAGTAAATAAGTTTGCGCCCGCTACAAAAATCAAACATATCGCTACGCTTTCAAATTTTATTTTTTAACTTCCTCTCGACTGTCAACATTTTCTACATCATCACTACTTCACAAAGTCATAGCTCCCTGGTTTACGCAGCGATAATTTTGCATATCAAATTTATAGATATTTTTTTTATTTCATCACGAATACTCGATTTTTTAATAATCAATAGGTACAGGCAAAAATCATTCCATGTGGAATGCAATTTCTGATAATTGCGAAGAAAAAAATACTGGAATTTATCCCCCATCTGTATTTGGTACCTGAAGTGTACGCACACAATTGTCCCGCCCTCGCTACGGCTCTGAGCGGATCATCGTTTCCAACTAGAAACTTTTGAATAATCCTAGGATTATTTTTTATGACAATCCTAGGATTATTTAGCACAGGATTTGACTCTATCCATTATCACACTGATGATGAAAGGGTCATATAGAACTTACGGATTCCAAAACATCATGTCTTTTGGTAGGTTGTTGAATGTGCAGCAAATCCCTTCATCAGTCAGGGCAGCGTTGAAGATATTAAAACAGGGAACAGAATTTGATAGCCATTGGCAAGCAGCTAGTAGTTGTGTGCAAGGCTGCGTCACCTACATGATAAAACAGTCCACTGTAAATGTGCCGAAACACTTCAGAAAGTTATCTAGTTAGAGTACTATATATTAAGACTACTATCAAAAACTGTAAGTATAAGCTGCTAGAGCATCTAGAGATTTACTCTAAAAAATCTAGAGATTTACTCAACAAGTGTACAAAACACGAATAAAGAGATGTATAATAGAGTATTCTAGCGAGAGTAAAAGAAACATGTGTAATAGTGATGTTCCGTATGCAGTTTTTTTGACATCCTCGGATGTGGATCATTCAAGTCAGACATCCGCGGATGCGGAGCTCAGTATAAAAAATGATACCGTATAATAGGGGTGTAAAACCTAAGAAATAAAACGACTTTTTTAACGAAGGGCCGCTTTTTCACAGAATAAAATAGTTTTGTACAGTTTCTTTTTCTTCTTCTTCGTCAGTCTGTCTCCGTCCATTGCTGAACATAGGCCTCCCCCCTGCATGTGCGGCCTGCAATCTTTGCGATGTCGTCCGCCCATCTGGCCTGGGACATGCCGACATTCCTTGTCTAGGTTGCCACTCCACGTACAGTTTATAAGCATTCATTAAAAAATCAATAACAATACGAGGATCTTATTCTACACGTAAGAAATAAAATGTCTTTTTTGAAAGTGCATGTACGTGATGCGAGGCGCCTCCACGCCGATCGGTGAAGGCCAAAAACTGGAGAGGAAAAAAGGAGAAAGTCCGACTTACCCCAAGATCTTCTTTTCTTCTCCAGTTGCACAAAGGAACAATGAACTGTATAATTTTTAACTTTCTTTGATGATTCACGTTTCACTTATTGTTCTCGATTGAACAATGCAACACAACCTTCTCGCGCGAGGTATCCAATTAACACACTGAACCCGGTGACCTGTAAGTCGTACCAGAAGGGACTTCTAGGCGGGATAGGTGACAACAAATTAGGGTGTAGGTAGGACTGGAGCCATGGACTATAAAGGATAATCTACGTAGGTTCGCACCCAACAGTGCACTTCATTTTCAAAGTTAGTCTTAATAAGTCCAGACTCCAGACAAGAACTAACACTTTCTAATATGGCACTTGAAGAAAGCTCAGTATTTAACGCTCTCCACGACCTTTACTTGCACAATAGATCTTCCTTTTGAGATAAGAACACTATTGCATATCTTAATTTCGTGTCGCGACTTGCTCTAGCGGTACATCCGCATCCGCAACAACACTCGCATTAATTAATGCGGAATGCGGATGTGTTTATGAAAATTGATACGGATGCTCCGTCTATGCGGATGCGAGTATCCGCAACATCCCTAATGTGTAATACTAGTACTGTACCCATATTCTAAGTTCCCGTGACATTTACACTGACGCTGGCGCGAAGAAACAAAATTTTGTTTTGAAACGTGTATATCACCTCTACAGAATACTCCGGAAAGCTCCGCAGCAAACACAAAATTACCGTGAGTTTCTCACTTACGTGAGTGAGTAAACTTCGGAATGGGGATAGAGTATTGCTAGAATTCTCTACCTGGTGAATGAGCGGTTTCTTATATAATTGACAACCATTTGAACCATTAGTGTCAGAATACCAGGCGGAAATTAATACTCAGTTTTTTCCACTATTCAACCGGTATAGTCCAATCTGAGACACAGAAATTTCAAGCGATAAAAAAACCACATAGAATATTTATTTTCTGACCCGACCGGAAGTCTTGATCAGAAGTCGGAGCCTAACCACTATAGATCAAATTAATCTACTGTATATCGGCGTTATTTTCGAAAAATCTACCTACATATTTACAGACTTGCAAAAGGGATGTGTCTGACCAAGATAAGGGTAATCGATGTGCGAGAAAATTAGCAAAGTGAGTGCATGTACGAGCAAGAACAGTAGGTAGGTACTAACGTTGATCAGAAAATGCTTGAAGTAACTCCAGTCGGCCGCTTGGTTATTGTCAATATCCAGGGTAGACTCGTTGTTATTGTTGCATAACACTTTCAGTAGTTTTTGCTCGTTGACCAATCTGGAAGACAGTGAGCAGTCATTTGACTTATTTTATCTATCACACATACTTACACACTATCCTTAAAGGAGTAAGCAGAGAAAACGGACTTACCTACTCTCTTCTATTCTACGTCATTCTTAGTCAGCCATCATACATTATTATATTCATTATTATTGTTTTAAGTAAGCATGCACCCTATCGAAAGATGCAATATTTTATTGAAAACTAGCTTTCCCGACAGACGTTGTCCTGTGGTTCTAGCCCGAAGTGGCCCGTTAATATGTACATGATGTGCACTGCGCCCCCGTTAAACAATACAAAATTAATTCGATTGAGTTAAGCTAATAAAATAATAACATTAAACTATTTCTGAAACATCCATATTTCATTCGTATTCAAAGCTCTGGAGGGAACAACTTGAGGGTAATGCGCTCGCGCACACACCCTACCTCGCCTATTACTAAAACGAATGTGCCTGATAATATTGTTGACTTTGTATGAAAATGTGGAGTAAGTGGGATGGGCAACTGTAAGAGCGTATGCGAGAATGAGAGGGAACTACGTGCGATGTCGTGGGCGCGTCCCAGGTAACCGTTCCATACAAACTTAAACATTGTATTTTACATCATTTCTTATCCATTTTTTAACTTTTTAAAATTATTAGTTATTCTGTTATCCGGAGCGGAGAAGAATCCAATAAATCAAACATCAGAAGAATCTGTTCAGCCGGTCTCGAGTTATAAGTGTTGGCACTAACCCGACTTTAATTTATATTAGAGATGTCGATTATTTTGATTTGCTATTATAATCTAAAGATATAAAAGAAAGTCTGGTTAGTTCAACCAATTATAACTCGAGATCGGCTGAACAGATTTTTATCATGTTTGGTTTATAAGATTCTTCGCCGCTCCGTATAACAGAATAAATATTAGTTCAAAAAATGGATAGAAAATAATATAAAAATATAATATTAAATTATGTATGGAACGAATTTCCTTACAAAAACGCCATCTATGAAAAATTACATTAGAACAAATTTTTTATTTACCTGATAGAAGATTGGTTAGCAGATTATTGATATAATTTCCTTCAAGTTTTCGCAAAAAAAAAATAATTTTAATCGAAAGATAAACTTGGAATGACTGAATACAGCATCGCATGTAGGCTCTGTTCTGGTACATAACGCCACTAAATAGACAAATAAATAAAGGAAATTCAGCTATCTTACAATATACCTAATATCTACAATATTTTATTTATTCTGAGGCGGTACAAAGTTTGACGGGTCAGCTAGTACCTATGTGAATAAAACAAACAAAATACATTTCAACAAGACATGGAACTCTAAAATTCATAACAATTATTTGAAAAAAAAATCGAGAATAATCCAAAAAGGTTCTATTATCTTCTATATTATAAAAATGGAGAGCTATTTTCCGATGGCATCGCATCACGCCTTAGCGGCTGGACCGATTTCGTTTAACTTTTTTTGTCGTGTTGGCTTTTATCAGGGGAAGGTTCTTACGAAAGGAAAAATTAAGAAAGTTGCGTGGAAAATTAGAAAATTAAAGAGAACTCTAAGAAGGTAACCTTCTCAGTACTTTTATAGATTTTATTCCAAATTTGAAAAATTTAAAATAAATTACAGTTTGACAGGAACTTTCAGTTGTTTGAAACAGATGCATCGATCTAAAATTATTACATTGGTTAAAAAGCTAATCCATATATAAGACTTTTTTTAGAAATTCAAAACAATTGTGTGTTTTTTCTTAAAAAAAGTAAAATATTTATAGATATAACTACTTGTTCCACTAATACAATGTGCACAACAAAACAAACCTGAAAAAAGAAACGACATTAAGTGTAATGAATTTACAATGTTCAATCAATCAATTCTCCCTTTTACACCCCACTCAGGGGCATAGGGAGGCAACAAGAGCTCTCCATTGCGCTCGATCTTGCGCAATGTTTATGACCTCCTCCCACACCATGTCCATGTCCCTCAGCTCTGCTTCGAAGGAGCGGAACACAGTGTGAGAGGGTCTTCCTCGTCTTCGGGACCCTGATGGGAGGAAGAACAGCGCTCTCCTCGGCCAACTGTCATTCGGCATCCTTAACACATGTCCCAGCCAAGTCCATCTCCTCCCCACAATGGTAGAGGTGATGGGCTCACGCTGGGTGCGCCGGCGTATAGCGTCGTTCGTGATGCGGTGGTACCATCTTACACCCAGAATTCTCCTTAGGCACTTCATTTCAAAAGCTGAGACTTTTTGTGCCTGGGCTTTGGTCAGGTGCCAGGACTCACACCCATAGAGGAGAATGGGCAACACACACGCATCAAACAGTTTACAATGTTAAAATAAAATAAATAAAATTTGAAATAAAATAACTCTTTACATTGAAATAATATCTTGTAAGTAAGTACCGATATGACAGCCAGCAGCCCGATTCACGGAAAAGTTTAAGTCTAAGTTTAGTTCGAAGTTCGAACGAAGTTCGATTCAAACCCTCCGTGAATAGGTACATAGACTGTAGATAGTCGCCGCCTACAATTATTATTACCAGCAGCCCTATTCACGGAAAAGTTTGAATCGAACTTCGTTCGAACTTCGAACTAAACTTAGACTTAAACTTTTCCGTGAATCGGGCTGCAGATGTCATATCTTGCATTTGCCTATAAAAATTTGAAATTATTCTAAATGAATGAAAATTATAATTTTCTTTTCAAATTCAATATTCATACTTAGGAACACGGGACAACCTCTGTCGAGAAAGTTAGTTACGAATAATCAGCTATCACGATGATTGGTTGGTAGTGAAGCTCAGCGTGAATAATAATTTTGGCTCAGATTTCTTAGTGGTCTGTCGCCAACTGGGCAAACGCATTGAACACCATAAGATTCTTAAGGTAATGCCGGCCCCGGAGAAGCTCCTTTTGAGTTTTGAGGCATCATCGGGATTTATTTTATTCAAAAAGTGCAACGGCATAATTGAACACAACTGTCATTGCTCAGCGACGACTTAGAAGAACTTCTCTCTATGATAAAAGAACTCCATGACGCTTCCCTAAAGATCGGTCTAGAGATGAACATCAGTAAGACTAAAATCATGAGCCCATCCAACAGCAACATCACCATGGATAATAAAACAATAGAAGCTGTTGAGGAATATATTTATCTCGGACATAAAATCAAATTAGAGAAAGAAAACCAAATAGCAGAAATCCCCAGGAGAATAGGATTGGGATGGGCAGCCTTCTGAAAAATGAAGGATATACTAAAAAATAAAGATATACCAATGAATCTGAATAGAAGGGTATATGAACAATGTATCCTCCCTGTAATCACCTATGGCCTGGAAACCATTACGCTCACAGCCAATACTGTACATAAATTAAAATGCACACAAAGGTCCATGGAAAGACAGATGTTAGGCGTGAGTCTAAAAGACAAAATAAGAAATGAAGAAATAAGATGCAGAACTAAAGTCATAGACATCATGGACCTTGTTGCTAAACAGAAATGGCAGTGGGCGGGACATGTCGCCAGACAGGGAACGGAGCGATGGGCACCCAGAATCCTGAAATGGAGACCGTGGGATAAAAGAAGAGGAGTGGGCCGACCCCAAAAAAGATGAGCCGATGATATTATCCCAGTCGCGAGCAGGGGGTGGATAAGAAAAGCCCAGGATAGAGGAGAGTGGAAAGAAATGGAAGAGGCCTATATCCAGCAGTGTAGAGATGGCTGATGAAGAAGAAGTCATTGCGAGAGGAGCTCCAGAGGTAAAGTCCTCCGCACATCATCCATTTGGTTTACCCCACTCACGCTCATATTTTGGAAAGACATAGCTTCATTTGGATGGATGGAATGATTGTGAATGACGGGACAATTTTATGCCACAATCATTCCTGAGTAGAACTCTCTTGACTTACCCTTCTGAAATGATCCGTTCAGCAACAGACTTTCTCACTAAATTATTGTTGCACACTGTGATGGCCGGGAACGGTATGCCAGTGATGGGCAGACGATCAGGTCCTAGACTGATGATGACACTGCCCCATCGCACGTACAACACCGTTATGAAGTAAGTGGCGAACAGCACGGCAGCCACGATGGAACTTATCCAGAAAATTCTAAAATCAACGCCGTTTAAGGAGATAGCCTTTTTTAAAGATCTAACAGCATTTTTTTTTTAAAAGGAGACATTAGGGCACCTTTCGATTGCTGTCAAATATCTGTCTCCTATGTACTTCATTCCATGCAGAGTGCTCCTTTGGAGGTAGTAGTGGAAGTTGGCGTCACATCCATGCCCGTGTTTGTCTGAAATGGCGCCCCAAGTGTCATCCAAATCCACTGCAACTTTGTCCTTTTCATTCTCCGGATACCAACTCAAAATCCCTTTGGAGTTTTGTAAACTCTGGTTTTTTATCTCACCCTTTTGATTTTTTCTCATTTTAACATGCGTCAATGTATTTCCATAATATTTTGCCATTCTAACCGAATCTGATGTGATAATTCACTCATAAATGTCACTCGAACTAACATTCAACATTTTAATGGCATAAGGTTTTATACTACAGCTTATTTTATAGATTAGTGCGAGGGAGGTGACTGATTGTCCTCATGTTGATTTTTTAAATGGATTGGATCGTTGAGGACATGGCTGGTCATAGGAGTCAACATTACTGTAATTAATATCAGATAATTATTATTGAATACTTTCAGGCAGTTCTGGAAGATTCGCCCTCGGAATAACAATCACAATTGAGGATTTTCGAGATAGAAATCATTCTTCAGCAAATGGTTGAAGTATATGGTTGATCTTTACTAGTATTCGGAAAATAATACAGAATCATCCCTGCGAGAGGCATTTTTGTAATTGGAGTCATTGGCCAAAAGAGTGGGACTCCGAAGTAAATGAAGCAAAAACAAAGTACATCAGCCAGTCACAATGTTAGCCGGTATTAGCTATTCCACAATAATTATTACTATGTAATTACGCTTTTGAAACAGTTGGAAGAGTTCACACATCTTGGCTCCGTTATCACTAACGATACTAATATGACTGTTGAGATTCTACTCCAAAAGCCTCGAAAAAACATATTTTTTATATTTTAATATCATTTTCAGCACTATGGAATAAAATGATCTTCCACCCTAAAATAGCCTTTTCCCATGCAAATGTTTCAGTATTGCCGGCAGAATCACTGCCTAACAGCATTTTTTGCCAGACAACCAGTATATTGTTGAAGCCGGCATTTCACTATTCATTTTAATAGGTAATACCACATTTTGATCAACATTTGGCAACTCCGCGACCACACATTCCTGTGATTGGTATTCTCACACTTACACTTTACACCGATCTACTTATGAGATATTTTGTATCCACATTAAGCTGAAATAGAATGATTAGAAAGTAGTGGGCCATCCCTAAACAACCTTTCATGACGTGGATGTGGTATCGATTTGATGTAATCTAACTTGTTATTTTCTTGAGTAAACAAACCAGCCGTGTTATTGCTTCGTGCAGTTATTCAATTGCATCAGGTCGTCCACACGATCAGTGGATTGGCTATCTCCATCACGCCTAGTCTCTTAAGCGATGGACTGGAAAAAATGCAATGCAGTCAACTCTTTTCTTTCCAGGCATACTTCCCTTGTTACCATTTCTTTCACAGTCTAGTCTTTTTTTCACTTTTGATCTGGTCGTGTTTGAGGACGGATATTATGTATTCAATTACCTATCGTAGTTCTTGGTTCATCCAGCAATTGATCACCTTTAATTTTAACCAATTTTAGCCTCTTCTTCTTTAACCTCTTTCTATAACCCTGTGGATTTGTTTTAGTCGTCTTCTCGAGAAGTCGACTGCCAATTGTCTTTTCATTGTTTTAGTGGTCTTCTCGGGAGTCTTCTTCCTTCTTGGCTCGAAGTCCGACATTGTGTTCACGTGTTCATTACAGTATCGCTTTGGTAGCCTTAACCTATTTGGCAGTGTGGCACATGCTGCGGATGTTCATCTTCTATATGCGTCACACTCCAATTCTTATTCTTCATGAAGTCAGGTCCCTCCGATATTGTCTATCACTTGGGCAAATACCTCCCTGTCTCTAGCTGCATGAATCAGTTCCCCGGCAGTTTGGATTCCAGTCCACGACCTTATGTTTCAAATCCGTGACATCTGTTTTCTACCCACACCTCCTCTTTCCTCGATCTTGCCCTTATTGTAATAATTATGTACATTCGTTTTAAACGTGGCTAAATCACTCTTGACTTTCATCGTTTGTTGCGTTTACTTTATGTCATATTATTTTTAAATATTTATTTATTTATTTTAACAAAACACATTACAGAGGACAACTATACATTAAAAGTAGAAACAGAATTAATTTATGACCTTAAACTAAGTTGACCTCCATCGAGATGTGTCACATGTTACATTATTTATTGTTGAGTGAAACAGGTACAACACGTTCCAGAGAGAAAAAAAAAATATCAATAGGAATACTACTAGTGTAAGTAAATATTCTCATCTTCTGACATTTTTACCATGTCCACGTTTCTTATCCGTACATTATTCTTGGTTACAGGATTATTGTATGCACCATAATGTACTGCCTTGTTAGCTTGTTACACAATTTACACTGGTACTGGTCAATATTGATAGTCAATTTATTTGAATTTTTTATTTTGTTTTCAACCATTTCAACCATTTAGGTACCTACAACTATCAAAATGATTCAACTCACCTGGTTTATTTTATTAATAATTTCTTACTGTAAGCCAGCAATTATTTCTTTCAATAAAGATATTGTTGTCGTTTGTATTTTTATGAAAAAAAATGACACTTCCTCTAAAATAGTAACTAAATAAATAAAAGTGGCGATATGAAATGGAAACTTAGTGAACAAATATTTTTATAAAATTTTGTAGAATATTTTTTTTTTGCGTTTTTTATTAAATTTTATAAATAATTCTACGGATTCTCAAAAATAACAATTGAGGTAATTATCTCTTTTTATTATTGTGATGTTTACCGCCAAAGTTGACGAGAACAACACAATAATAATAAAAAAAAATGTTTAAGTTCCCCCCCCTGGAGTTGAACAGCGAACACCCAATAACCTACGTTTATATTTTGTATTATCTTCTAGATTTTTGTTGTTGTCTAAGTTTGGGTTGGAACAAAAATAAACATTGATGAATTTCACACGAAATTGTTTTATTCATTATCTTATATTACACGTATCCTTGGGAAAGTGTATCATTTTCAAAACTATATACAAATACGCCAAAACATAATATAAAAGATTATAAACGATACATATATAAATAATATAGTAAGAAATAAAATTTAAATAAAAAAAAAAGTTTTTTTTTTTAAATAAAAAAAATGTACAAAACAAAAAGCATACAATATAAAACAAAAATAAATATATAATACATAAAAATACATTCTAATATATTTGTTCGGTCGAGACACAACGTCGATTTGTTTCTTTTTCTATATAAATTTAAAAAAAACCATCAAATACTGTTCCTAACGGACTAGCACACGAGCCCCAAGAAAAAACAAGAACATTAAATATTTTTATTTATAGAAGGAACTTAATAAAATATAATATGATGTGTTCTAAAGAAGTGAAAAGGAACACACGAGGAGCTGGGAATAGGAGGTTGTCTTGAGGGCCAATAGGTGGGGGCCTTCAAGACAAAAGAAAGACAGACAGCTAGAAAGAAAAGACAGTCAATGGCACATAGATGTTAGGTTAAAGAATAGAGAAAGAAAGGCATGCACACAGATGGGAAGACAAAACAGTGAGAAGGAAAAGAAAATGAAAACAAATGAAGAAATAGAGTGAACGAGGAGCGACGTCCAATCGATTAAACTATATCACATTGTCGCGAGGAAAGGTGAGGATAGTGCAGAGAGGCTTTACCAGTGAGCTGGGGCTGGTGCACCATGGGCTGAAGCGGCGGCATGAGCGGCTGCGTGGGCAGCTTTAGCTTGAGCTACTTCTGGGGTATCGGCAACTGGGGCTGGGGCGTGTCCAGCGGCGTTCCATGCTGGGGCTGGAGCGGCGTTCCATTGTGGGGCTGGAGCCGACCATTGTGGGGCAGCTGGGGCAGAGTGCCATGATGGAGCACCGTTCCATTGTTGGGAGTGGGCAGCTGGGTCTGGGTTGGCAGCGGCGGCTCTTTGGGCGGCGGAGTAAGCGGCGGCATGGGCAGCTTTAGCTTGGGCTACTTCTGGGGTGTCGGCAACTGGGGCTGGGGCGTGTCCAGCGGCGTTCCATGCTGGAGCTGGGGCGGCGTTCCATTGTGGGGCTGGAGCGGCGTTCCATTGAGGGGCGGCTGGGGCAGACCATTGAGGGGCAGCTGGGGCAGCATTCCACTGTGGAGCAGCAGGGGCAACTTGTACGTTAGCATGAGCGGCAAGGTGGGCGGCTCTTGCTTGGGCTACTTCGGGTGTGTCGAGAACGAAGTGTCCGTCATTGGAGAGGGCGATGTTAGCTGGAGCGTGGGTGGGGTTAGCATTCCATTGTTGAGCTGGGGCTGACCATGTTTGAGCTGGGCCGGACCATTGCTGTTGGGCTGGTGCTGCCCACTGCTGTTGGGCTGGAGCGGACCACTGTTGAGCTGGAGCGGCCCATTGTTGAGCTGGGGCAGCGTTCCATTGGTTGGGATTGTCGTATGAGTCTTTCTCCCACCTGCTGTCGTATGATCCATCGTCTTGTCCACGGTCTGGTCCAGCGTTGGAGGCAGCTTGTTGCAAAGCAGCCAAATGGGCAGCACGAGCTTGAGCTACTTCGGGGGTGTCGAGAACATTTTTGCCGTCCTGGCTGAGGGCGATGTTAGCAGGAGCGGCGGCCCAGTTGTATGATGGGGCGCACAGGGCGGGGGCGGCCAGAGCCAAAGCAACAATTAAGAACTGAAACGAGAAAAACAAAAACATGAAAATGAATGTTGATTCGGAGGCACCAACATCACTTTTGGAGGGTTCAACGAGACGACCTCGTCAAATACGATGGGGTTAATTGGAACCAAAAAGCCCAAAACAGAGCGGCGTGGAAGGAGATGGAGGAGGCCTTTGTCCAGGAGTGGACGGGAATAGGCTGAGAAGAAGAACATCATTTGTTTTCGAGTGATTCGGCACAATGTTTCTACTTTTCCGTTTCAAATTTTGAAACTAAACAACTTGCAAGTTGCTATTAAAGCTTCTGATTTGTTCGAAGAATATCGTCGAAAGCAACAGTAAAAGATACCTTGTCACATTATGTCGATAATTTTATACTTTTTTGTTCCTAAGAAATGATACGCCAAACGCACGCTAATACCAACAAGTAAATATAAAAAAGATACAATTTTATGTAAGCGAAAGAATAATAAAATAATAACAGTTACATAATTTGTAATGGCTGTGATTTATTTTATAAAAAAAAAAATCGGAAAAGCGATCGACGGGTGACCATAAATTTTTCATCCAAATGCTTGAAATATTAAATTGGATTAGTTTGATTGATTGACAACAACATTATTGATCAAGGGTCACCCTAGTGAACAAATGACATTAGATCAATATACCTAATTCAAACTAGATTATAACAATAAGAACATGGCGAATTCTTTTGTTTATTTTTTTCAATATGCGGAAAATAGCCACTCAGCTGTCGTCCTTGAGATACTTGAACATATTTCCATCCGGTCACCATGCATTTACATTTTAAACAGCGATTCTAAAATACAAGCTCACACTAAAATATCTAAACGTTTAAAATTATGTAGTGATTATATTTTTGCGGTAACCATTTGATTGTTATAAGTAGGTAGGTACACAAAAACTACCGCGTTTCTTTTACGAGCCATTACTCGCCATTCCATAGATTATTAATTATTCATCTACAAAGGTTGAGAATCGCTTGAATGTGCGCGGTGACTTTACCCACGCTGTGGTAATTGAATCAAGTTGGCGGGAAATTGAAAGCAAGGCTATATTATTTTATGTGACACAATGTTCTATTTTTAATTTCGTGTCAAATACCTATTTAAATGTCGGTGTTGCTAGCAGGGAAAGCGGCCCAACAAAGGGAAAAAGCATTTTTATCTTAAAAGTGATTTTTGTAGAACGACAACCATAGGTTAAATTAGTAACATGACAATACGTTGCTTCTAACAAATTTTCGATTTTAATATTGCAAATAGTTTGATGCCCTTTCGATCAAATTTTGTCAAAAAACTTAATCACACAAAAAATAGTTCAATTTAGGTATTCCGACAGAACGAGTTTAAAAAAAAAATGTAAAAAAAGAAAGCAATAAAATCGAATAACGTATAGAAAAGTATTTAGTTATAACACCGACCTCGGTAGCCTAGTTGTACTGATTTCTGATCACGAGGTGCCGGATTCGTTTCCCGGTCGGGTCAGAGTTTTTCTAAGTGTTTTTCACTTGAAATTTCTACCCGGGGTTGGCCTGTCTCAGATTGGACGGGACCGGTTGACTGGAAAAAATTTCCTCAGGCAATATGTTCCGCCGGCTATACTATACTGACACCTTTGTATGGAAAAGTGTAATATTATTATTATTATATTTTGATTTCCATGGCAAATTAGCTATTTTCTATGTTCTGCTTTTTCGAACAAGAGATTCCTGTTCTATTATAACATTATAAAAAACTTATTTTCTAAAATTGAAAAAGTAGGCAATTCATTTCGCGGATCGAAGTTTGAAAAATTAAAAAAACATAGATTTTACAAAACATTGACCTGAATGTTTTAACTATAATAACAACTCATCTGTAATGAAAACATTCCCTTATAAATGTCAGTGCTTCCGTCAACCTAGATTTATCATAATATTAGATTTACATAGCAACACTTTGACAACTGCTGGTTAATATAACGAAGGCGGTACCTACTTACGCGTGTAATTACTTTGTCTATGGTTTAATTTAAGCGTTGTAGGCTAGTTACATAATGGGTGTATAGCTACGGGTAATATGTCCCGTGACATATTGACAGACGGAAAATAGAAATACCTGATATTGCGGTGAACGATAAAGTAAACCAACCCCTTACAGTATGCAATTAAATGTATCTAGTAGGTAGCTACTTGTGTCAGGTAATGAGGGCAGGTTTAATTATCTATCGATATCGACTGAAACGTATCTAGCTCATAGTTAAATTACTGGTTATACCAGGGGTTAAGCCTTTTGGCATGATTGAGCCGAAACAGAAACAAAATAAGATTTTTAATAATGCAACCTAACTGACGAGAAAGAATCCGAACAGTTAAAATGGAGTAGGTATTTTACACAAATTTTTAGTTGATATGAGTGTTTTTCAGAATTTAAAATAGGTAAGTAAATAAATACCTACAATACAATACAATTCTCCCTTTTACACCCCACTGAGGGGCATAGGGAGGCAACAAGAGCTCTCCATTGCGCTCGATCTTGCTCAATGTTTATGTCCTCCTCCCACACCATGTCCAAATCCCTCAGCTCTGCTTCGAAGGAGCGGAGCACAGTGTGAGAGGGTCTTCCTCGTCTTCGGGACCCTGATGGGAGGAAGAACAGCGAACAGAGGCATTATCTACCAGTCAACCGGTCCCGTCGCGTTTTGTTAAAAAAATACGTTCATATAGCAATGTTTAGGTATGTTGTAGAATCTACAATGTTTTGAATTTATAAAAAAGTTTAAAAACAACTGCAGTGCTGCTTAAGAGGGCTCTACAAAAAGATCTAAAAGAAATTAAAGAAAGTGTTACAAAAATAAGGTGTTACAAAATTTCTGCAAATTTAAAACGGTGAACTTGGCAATGGGGTTAACATTATGAATATTTTAAATAAGACAACTAAAGTGCTTTGTCAAAAAAGCAATACGTATATTCATGAATATACCGTAATTATACGCTATACCGAATTAGTCTGTTGAGTAAATTTCGGTATATTTAATGACGTAATTTTTTCATTGGTATGCAATGAAATCGAGCGGACAGCGTTTAAACGCAACCTTCCCAAGGTTGATTATTTCTTGTTTGAAAGAAAGATAAGGTGCTGACTTCCTATGAAGAATTCATGCATATTATGGTAATTTAGGTTCCACTTGAATTCCCTGGCAAAGACCTTGCTTGAATTCCACTACAGAACTACCAACCATTTCGTAAGCTACCTGGCATAACAGTATGGATGACAATTGAAGGTATGAACATAATCCCATTTTCGCTTTAGCATACTGCAAAGAAATGGGCATGTCTTTTGATAGAAGAAGATGTTTCAAATAGTCAAACGAACCATTGACTTATCAATCCTTTAACCATTGACTTACCTTACCAACTGTTTTAGTAAAACATCACATAACATCTGCCTTTAACGGCGGAATATAAGTATTCTCTAACAGTCAATTGGCCTCATCCAATCTAAGACAGGATTTCAACTACGTGTACAAATTCAATGAGAAATAAACAATTGTTGGAAAAAACTAACCCGAAAGGGAATCGAATCTGGCACAAGTAGGTTGCCTAGTTATCCTAAAGTCACAGTTAATGTAGGTACTTAATTAATTCTTTCCCAATATTGGCTAAATCGAAAGTATTTTCTGAATGTGGAAGTTTTCTTAAATCAGCCTAGTATTTTAAATGTTTAGAATTCTGGCCCTAAATTTAAGGAAAATACCAAAACTTCTAAGTGGCACCCGAATTAAATCTCATGTTTGAGAACAGTAAGTGATACCGAATACGGTATAATTTAAGATGACAACAAATAAATTATTGTACAAAAATGATTCATCATTACAGGAGTGTATAAGCAGTAAGTATAGAAAAAAAACGAAAAAAGTAAAAAAAAAAAATAATTAATGTAAAAATATGCGTTGTCAAAACCGTTTGTTGTATACTTTTATAGGGAAATTCCCAGTAAAAGAAAAATTTAAATCAACAATGAGAAAAATCACCGAGCCAAAAAAAAAAAGTTTTCAGACCACGAAAATATTTCATCTAAAAATTAAATTTTGATAAAAGTAGACTCAAATAAAAACATTGAAAATTATAATATTTCACAATAGTGAATTTGAAATGAATGTTTAAATTCATGTTAAATTATTTAAATTTGAATCACAATAATAGTTGATTTATTTATTTGAAACGTCCGAAATGACAATTATTATTATTTATCTATGGCACTGTCACTTAGGGGTTTAAAAAAATCCACTTCGATCGATGTGCGCACTGCAGACTGGATGTTACTAACAAAATCATCGAATAGACACAACTCGACATTATCACTCTAACACTAAGAATTCTTGAAATACGTGATTTGAAAAATGAACAATAGAACACTCTGATACGAACAAAAGAAAAGCACGGTTCACATTTTCATTAAGTAAAAGATCGTTCCAAAATACAAACTCACCGCGTTCATTTTTATAAATTTTTGAAACAATTCGTCGTTTTTCTTCTCTCTTGAATTTCACTCGTTTCAGCCAAGTAGTGCTCCTGAACAAGACAGAACTCACCACTGCTCTAGACAAAATGTGGATTAGTTTCAAAGGAGCAATATCTTTTATACCTCTCACAGAGACCCGCGACCAAGGACATTTGTGTTTCGTTTTATTGTGGATTGGATAGTAGATTTATAAAAAAACGAATGCCCGCGACCGTTGCGAGTATACACGCCATATCTTTTTAGTGTAACCAGACTCGAAGTAACCAGCGATTTGTACACAACCTTATATGTCTAGATTCATGTGTACATTTTAAGGACTAGATCTTAACGAATATAATATTATATCAAAAACTAATGATTCACTAATATTGTTCAATTTTTAAATGGTATGACCAACCCTTACTGGGTTTTCACCGTAAAAAGATGAGACCACAACAAAAATGGATATATACATAATGACATCAGCTATCTATTGAAAGTTGCTTGCTCTATATCTCATTGACAACTACTTGTTATATACACGTTGGCTTCTTTTTTGGCACACTTCCTGTCAGTTGGCCCAGTGGTTATCGACTCTGCATCGGACGATGGGGGAAGCGGGTTCGAATCCTGCCAGGGGCATGCGTTTTTTTCCACATGTTGAAAATTCTCATAATAATTATCGAGGATTTGAACAATGCCACCTAATGGCGAACGTTGTTAATGTAAAGCACCACAATAAGCCTGCCTTTGAAATAACAGTAGAAGACGGTTGTGTGTAAGCCCGTGGGTAGAAAAAACGGAAAACCTTAGTTTATTATTCGGTTTCTGCTTATAGAATTATGGAGTTTTCATATGTTGAATACGTTTAAGATCATTTTGTGGCTGCATCATCCAAAAATGGGTGCAAGACAATACTTTTTAGACCAATGTGATTTAGGACCAAGTAGACACTAAAATATAACGGGGTGAAATTTTCATTAAATTTTCATTTTCACTAATTATGGTAAATTTATTGATGCATTTTTTTTTATCCAAAAATACCAATGTCCGTTTTTAAACCTTTTAAATAACAGGTAACATTTAAAATGTGTTAGGGATGCCAAATGTCAATTGATTGAGAAAAGCCTGGTTGCAAAACAGGGAGATCGCATTTTTGTCGCTTTTATGCAGAGCTGAAAAATTTGGCGAAGATTTCGGAGGAAATCAATATTCAATACTAAGCAAGATAGAACAGTGGAGAGCTCCTGTTGCTTATCTAAACCCTTTACGTACACAGAGAATTGATTGATTTATTTATTCGATTAAAAAAAAACACAACATGGATCTTCATAAAAGCAAATAAATATTATAAGTAGTGTATAAATATAATTTATTTCCCGACCACGCGATCAATTATCAATTAGTAATAAAAATAAGCAATAAAATAAATAATGTTTATTTATTCTATAAAGTGTCCCACCATATATGCAGCTTATCGAAATTATTATAGTTTTATTTCATGACCAGGGCAAGGAGTGCCCCAAGGCGTCGTCAGACCTCAGAGAAATTACAAGCGATGCTAAATACTCGTACTTGGGTACAAGATGATCGCACGCTCACTTCTGTGCTGCGCTAACTGCATATTTTTTTACGAATCTGCTTAAAAACTTTACACTTTGATCGCTTTCACATAAATCAAAGCTTGTAAGTGAAATAGGAAGATGGTCGGATGGATCGAACCCGCGACATTAAGGCTGAAAGTCGTTGACGCTAAGAATCATAAACTCAACTGACTAGCTTTTTTTTTAAATGTGTATTTTATGACGTCTTTCATTCATCAGAGTATATAATAAATAAATAATAAATAACACTCTTCTATACATAGGTGTCATCAGTATAGCTGGCGGAACTAAATGCTTAAAGTATTCTCTACCAGTCAACCGGTCCCGTCCAATCTGAGACAGGATTCCAACCCCGAGTAGAATTTTCAAGAGAAAAAAACGCATTGAAAAATTCTGACGAATCGAACCCGGGACCTCTTGATCTGAAGTCGGAGTCTTGAGAGTAGGAACACAACAGTAAAGAGTAAAAAAATTGAAATATGTAAGAGAAATTTCAAAGGGTTTTGACACGATATGTACCTACGGAATAAAAGTTTTCTTTAATTTTCAAATTAAGAAAGTTCAAATTTACAGTCGAGCGATTTTATTTAAATGATTTATTTTATATTTTTGAGTTAAAAAATGAATTGAATTAATTTAACGATGATAAGAACTCGTTACATAATTGAATTTTGAATAATTGTTTGAAGGTTTACTAAAAATGAAGGATTAAAAGTACCAAAAACTAACAACAACTATGGTGATCGCACTCTAGAGTGCTTAGTTCCGAAAATGTTTAACTCATTGCCAATGAAAATAAAAAATGTAAAAAATTATTTATTATTACTAAGGGATTGGCTGTGTAAAAATAAAAATATGTATTTATAACCAAACCATAGTATAATTAGTATTAAATAGATATGTAAGTACCTATTTGTAGATATAATGCGGTAAACTGAAGGTGGAAGTGAGTTGCGCTGTTTCTGTGTAAAATATTGTGTAAATAAGTTTCTTATTGTATCTTTCTGTTTGCTTGTGTATATTTATTTATTTAATAAAAGTTTAATTAAAAAAAAAAAAAAACACACATATGATTTATTCCTGGTCACGAAGTTCATAAGGTTTTTCCTATTTCTCTTGGTATTAATCCAGTAGGGCAATATTTTTTATTCTAAAAAACCAGTCATGGTGACCATATTTCTTTTTACGGCACAAAATCGCTTAAAATGTGTAGTATAGTCAAAATAAACGTGTGTGTTAAAATAAACTTAGAGTGAGCTCAGATTTATATATGAGGAGAAGTTGGTTTGGTGGGTATGATGAAAGAATGGATGTGTAAAAGAAGTATGAAGCTAATCTTGACAGAAAAAAGAGTGTAAATTCGTTCTCTTTGTATTCTTTAAAACGGATATGGTTTGTTTTTGTTCAAATAAAATTCTGGTACATAATTTAAAACCTATTTATGTATATGTAAACTTATAACCGGTGAATATCCGACATCTTCAAGGAATTTTTAACACAATTGACGGAAACCTATGAAAAATTTTAACTTTTCGTAATATTAAAATTATTAGAGATGGTTGGATAATTGGGAGTCGATATCGCATGAGGCTAGCCCCACCTCTTAATAACATGTCTTCAGGCATAGAAAAAGAAGAAGAAGAAAATATTAGTGTTAAAAGTCTGTATTATGCGCCAATTTCACGCCAATGTTTGTTTTATGAAACAGGTTGTAAGGTTTTCGAGTTTTTGTATAAGGAACATTGATTGACAGATTTTTTTGTATTTTGTAGATATAGATAGATGATCGACGCTAGAACAACCTACATCAAAGGATACTATGGACCGAAATGTTTAGAACATTATTCACTTCAAATTTATTTAAATAAAATAAAAATAATGTTAGAACATCTTAGACGTCGATTTGTGATGTTGCCGTGGTGTGTAGTTAGTATTCATACATGTAAGGATATTAGGTATATTCAATAATAATGATTATAATGTATAATAATATTTACGCAAAGAAAATTTACGATTTTATGTACCGTGTGGGCACCCAACTGCCTCGGCATAATATGATCTTATTTCATACCATTTCACTTGGACCATATTTCACCGATAAACGTGATCCATGCGTGTTAACATGAACACTATATTGTTTACTACCGGACGGAGCATAAGCCTATTATTAATTGTTATACAAAAAAAAAATCATCACAGTGATACATTTAAGAAAGTCTTTAAATCGTTCCACAGTTTCCATATAGGCATGTAAACCAATTAAAAATACAATAGTTTCGTTTTTAATATATGTTAATACTTTGAGACTGGTCTCCTGAGAGTGTTCTAATATTAGCTCAATAACACTTTCATTTGACCTTTTCTCTGAAATGATTTGTAAAAATTATTAAAATTTGATGCCCATAACTTATTTTGAACACTGTCATAGAAAAAGTTATACATTTTTTCTTCTTTTTCATGAATTAGACTGACCCGTTAGTCAAGAGTGAAGTAAAGATGGACCTTACTTTTCAGAAATTTTGCAGAAGAAAGCATATTTGTTGACATTCCTGAAATACATAATTGTTATAATATATTCTAGCTCTAAGATACTTTAATTTATTCAACATACATATTAAATGTTTGTTTTTAAATATAACTTCTATTGACAAAAACAAATATACGTATGCAAACAAAAAAAAAATACAATAAAGAGATCTAAATACAGATATTTACACAAAATAGCGCAATAAATGAACAATTCATGGACTATTCTGCTCGAAATCATCAGTGCCCATTTACAAAAAACGAACACATGTAGAGCCGAATCTAGAAACAGAGCATACTTTCATTTATTGTTGATATTGACAGATTAGTGTCCATACCAACGATCAAGAAAAAATACTCCAGCTTTTGATTTAAATGTACCCTTCAATATATTGTTACAAAAACAGCTACATAGATTAAAGTTGGATTTGCATATAGCGCTGTGGTAGAATCAATATCCTGTATCCAAATGTGTCGAGATTAAAATCCTTATGGCCTCTGATATCAAAATTGTAGTGTTTAGAAGTCTTAGGGAGCACGAGACCAAGCCAATTTGACAAATGATTAATACGAAATTGATGCTACACATATTTTTTTATTCCTTGTTAGTTTCTTGAGAAGACGTTTGCCTGAATTCAGAGTCATCCCCTAACCTTATAAAAGAAACCGCTATATTTAGAATGATCATCTTACAGCCAGCTTTAAATTTCGGTGTAAATACGAAATGTGTGATGTGAAAAATGGTTTTTGATAAAAATTAAAATACGTACTTATTACACAATCATTTGTTAAGCTCTATCCACGTTGATTGAACGTATCCATGGGTCATGGGTGTCCATCTGACAAGATGACGGTAGGTACCAGTATACTATATATTATATTTACATACATAAATTTAATTAGAGACTAGATATTATATTGTATAACATTACTTATTTTTATTTATTATTTATTAAAAAATGTCAGACTTGTCAGACATAATTGTTTTTGACAGTTTTATTTTTATCATGCAGTTATATACACACCAACTATTAAACTATTAGGTGTATACGTATAGGTATACTTTGCAAATTAATAAATTATTGTCTTTAAAAATAGCGAGAATTTTGTGATTTTTTAAGCGGTTTTGAAAAGTTCAAGACCCAATTAAAACTAAAAAAAATATAAATTTGTTGTAAGCGTAAACATATTATGGACACAGAATAGAAGAGATTACGATTTTGCAATTAGAAAGCGCAATTTAACACTGGCGGCAAAAAGGCATACACAGAAGGCAAAAAGAGAAAGTAGTCACTACGATATAAACAGATAAAGTAAAAGAAGAATGTCAATATCGCTGTTCAGAGACAAGAAATAAAAAAAGTCATTGTCTCCTACAAAAAAGTTGTCTAGCTAAAAATATGTCAAAAGTTTACTTGTGTTCACATTGAGTGAACCCGGATTCATTTGAAAATTATGTATAAAGAAAATTATAAAAAAAAAAAAATATACTTGTTTCATACATGAGAGTTTTCGACATGTTGAACATGTTGAGAATTCTCATGATTAAGAGTTTCGGAGACAAGCATTACCACCTAATGGCGAACGTTGTTAACGTAAAGTGATCACACTAAGCCAGCCTTCGAAATAACAGTAGAAGACGGTCGTAAGCCCGTAGTGGTTTGTTCCATTTAAAAATCGAACATTAGTAATGAATTTTTAGAGTCGTTAGTTGTTATTTTTCCTTTAAGATCTAGTCCTGAAAAGTTCACAAGAATCTAAACATAATTAGAACGTTGTGCACCAACAAAGCCAATAGGCAATAAATATGAGACAGTAACAAAAATGGATATAGTCATATCCTGGCGCCAAATATATGACAGCAGTCGCAGTCTTTAAATTTGGTTGCTCTCTTGTTCTCAATAATTTCCAACTTTTCTTCTCTATTTTTCATTAATTATTAAATTTCTACTTGTTTCATACATGAGAGTTTTCGACATGTTGAACATGTTGAGAATTCTCATGATTAAGAGTTTCGGAGACAAGCATTACCACCTAATGGCGAACGTTGTTAACGTAAAGTGATCACACTAAGCCAGCCTTCGAAATAACAGTAGAAGACGGTCGTAAGCCCGTAGTGGTTTGTTCCATTTAAAAATCGAACATTAGTAATGAATTTTTAGAGTCGTTAGTTGTTATTTTTCCTTTAAGATCTAGTCCTGAAAAGTTCACAAGAATCTAAACATAATTAGAACGTTGTGCACCAACAAAGCCAATAGGCAATAAATATGAGACAGTAACAAAAATGGATATAGTCATATCCTGGCGCCAAATATATGACAGCAGTCGCAGTCTTTAAATTTGGTTGCTCTCTTGTTCTCAATAATTTCCAACTTTTCTTCTCTATTTTTCATTAATTATTAAATTTCTACTTGTTTCATACATGAGAGTTTTCGACATGTTGAACATGTTGAGAATTCTCATGATTAAGAGTTTCGGAGACAAGCATTACCACCTAATGGCGAACGTTGTTAACGTAAAGTGATCACACTAAGCCAGCCTTCGAAATAACAGTAGAAGACGGTCGTAAGCCCGTAGTGGTTTGTTCCATTTAAAAATCGAACATTAGTAATGAATTTTTAGAGTCGTTAGTTGTTATTTTTCCTTTAAGATCTAGTCCTGAAAAGTTCACAAGAATCTAAACATAATTAGAACGTTGTGCACCAACAAAGCCAATAGGCAATAAATATGAGACAGTAACAAAAATGGATATAGTCATATCCTGGCGCCAAATATATGACAGCAGTCGCAGTCTTTAAATTTGGTTGCTCTCTTGTTCTCAATAATTTCCAACTTTTCTTCTCTATTTTTCATTAATTATTAAATTTCTACTTGTTTCATACATGAGAGTTTTCGACATGTTGAACATGTTGAGAATTCTCATGATTAAGAGTTTCGGAGACAAGCATTACCACCTAATGGCGAACGTTGTTAACGTAAAGTGATCACACTAAGCCAGCCTTCGAAATAACAGTAGAAGACGGTCGTAAGCCCGTAGTGGTTTGTTCCATTTAAAAATCGAACATTAGTAATGAATTTTTAGAGTCGTTAGTTGTTATTTTTCCTTTAAGATCTAGTCCTGAAAAGTTCACAAGAATCTAAACATAATTAGAACGTTGTGCACCAACAAAGCCAATAGGCAATAAATATGAGACAGTAACAAAAATGGATATAGTCATATCCTGGCGCCAAATATATGACAGCAGTCGCAGTCTTTAAATTTGGTTGCTCTCTTGTTCTCAATAATTTCCAACTTTTCTTCTCTATTTTTCATTAATTATTAAATTTCTACTTGTTTCATACATGAGAGTTTTCGACATGTTGAACATGTTGAGAATTCTCATGATTAAGAGTTTCGGAGACAAGCATTACCACCTAATGGCGAACGTTGTTAACGTAAAGTGATCACACTAAGCCAGCCTTCGAAATAACAGTAGAAGACGGTCGTAAGCCCGTAGTGGTTTGTTCCATTTAAAAATCGAACATTAGTAATGAATTTTTAGAGTCGTTAGTTGTTATTTTTCCTTTAAGAAAATTAATATGTGCTCAAAGTGAACACAAATACATTCTTTGACTCCTTCACAGTAAACTACTTAAAGTGAAAGAGGAAGATGATTGGGACCTGGGATTGAAACCATATTCCATCAAATAGTTCATTCTTTAAAAAGAGGAAAAGGGTGCAAGAGTCCATTTATGCCTCTGGTTCTTCTTTGTCAGCCGTCCCTCCACTGCTGGCTGGAGGCCTCTTTTAAAGTTTTCCACCTTTTTCTATTTGTGCTGTTTTTTCCAAATCGTGCATACTCATCTCTTTTTTGGAGTCTCCCAATTGGCCTCTTAATCTCATAGGGGTGCCATTTTGCAATTCTGGGTGTCCATCTTTCATTTCTCTGTCTCGCTACATGTCCAAACCATTGCCATTTTTGTTTCGCGACCCGGTATATCATGTCTGCGACTCTTGTTCGTCGTCTTTATTCTGGCCGCTAGTATAATAGTAGATGTAGGTATTATTATGTTCAGGTTGAAGGGCCTGTCCTACTATTATAGAATAACATGTTCCAAACTCGGCGAGGACATTAATGTCGCTACTAGATAATAATTCAGGGAGTGGACAGTGAAACTGGTGACATTTGCAAAGGTAGGTACTCTGCAGAGGTAGTAAGGGGACTCAGACCGCCAACACAGCGTAGATAAAGTCCGGGCAGTGTTGTGAATGGGCGGCCTATTCCCAACACATGCCTCACTCCTTATCTTATAGGCATAAATTGACTCTTATGCCTCCCATTCACTATCACTCCAGCCGCCCAAATGAAGCGATATCAGTCCAAAAAATAACCGTCATTAGTGAAAACTAACAAGATTATGTGTAACAATAGGGTGAGTCGGATATCCATGCATCAGTCCAAATTCAATCACGTCAAGTCATTTGTTAATTACTCCAAAAGGCTCGTCTATGGGGAAAGTTGATTTGGAGTGGTCCTTTAGTCATTACGTCACTTGATTGTTAGTGTTTAAATCAAATCAATCAAAACTCCCTTTGAACTCTACTCAGGAGCATATAGGGAGGCAACAAGAGCTCTCCACTGCGCTCGATCTTGCGCACCATACGTGTTTAAAACATGGTCCAAATTCGTCTCTTTTTTCGTCACAATCCTTCCATCAGCGTACACAATGCAATAATAGCAAAATACGTGTATTGACACAGTGAAATTTCTTTAAAATGATTGAACCGCAATATTTCACATCTGTCACAATAGAGTGATATCTCTCTATTTGTACGGATGCAGTGATTGTGAATTGGAAAATTATTTTGGATGTCGTCCAATAGGTGCCGTCCATTTGTTGTGATAGTGAATGGGGAGTTTTACCATGCGAACAAAGGGTGTGTTTTCCAGGGATCTATTTATGTCTTGTTTATCATATTGTATTTAATTTTTATTAATTTATTCTCGTCCTAAAGCCTTTTTAGGCACTTGGAAACCTTAAGATTACACAATAAATACAAATTATTTGAAAGTAACTCAAAATATTATATAAAATACAATACATATACCTACTTAAAATACGTATATGTACTGGTGTTTCGCTATTTAGAAGTAGAGTTGAGGGATTTGGACCTAATACGGTGAACGTGATGAACGCTAATTAATGTTCTGTTTTCCAAAGAATACGGTACTGCTTTAAACAGAGTGAATGTATCAATCAGTTTAGAACATTGTGAATATTGTTACAGTAGTAACAAAAAAAATTGTCATAATTTTCAAAAAACAGCTGTCTTGTCAGACGATGGCATCGCTCCCTAGGAAACCGGTGCATAAGTGATGTAACTTTAGTATTAATGGTCGAAAAAAAAAACATAATTTAAGTTTTAAACGATTTGAAGTACAGCGTGGGGCAAAATGCACTCCACCCCACCCTGTATAAACAAAAAAGGTCTGCATGCATGGTGACAAAGCAAACCCGACCACCGAATACTAGCATTATTCTATTCCAAAAGTGTATCAAAGTGGTTTATGACTAAAGCAGGTAGGTACCATGAATGAAAATGTCCATTGGCATACAACTTGCTCTACGGACATAGTCTTTGACCATGAATCAAACGTCAAACCGGTGTTTGTCTGAAGTGGACTGCAGAAGGGAGTCATCACGTTGAGTCGAACTCGAGGACCAAAAAATGTTGTAAAACAATGCGCATGGTGGTTCCTGCATTATATTTGCATGATTGTGTATGACAATTGATAATAAAAATTAAATAAAGAACAATAGTAAAAAAAACACTTATTTCTTTTTATATTAAAATTGATTCGCTTTCTCGACAGACGTTGTCTTGTAGTCCTTACTATGAATATTGATTTCTAATTTGTAATTTATACAAAAAAATATGTTTAAAATGTTTTCGAATGTTGAAAAATTATTTTTGAAATATCGAAAGAAATTCTATCAAAAATCTGCGTACCGATGTTTTGAAACTCACTGGTTTCTAGTAAATAAATATTGTATCGTTATGGAATTTTTAACAGATGGCGTTGTTGTCAATAAAACTCTATTTAAAAATGTTAAAAAAAAATATTTTTTTTCATTAAGTACTTTGAACATCTTTAAATAAAGATTCGTACAGTAGGTACACTTTCATACAGTACTTATTCCCGATAAATAAATAAATACATTTTACATATCATACTACTTCACCACGACAACGCCCTCAGTCTGTGCAAGCTATGTACATTGTAAATACCACAGAATGTCTTGTAACATTTACATTGCCGATGCAATGGTTTCCTAGAAAAGCGGACCCGCAATCGAACGGCCGTAATACGAAGATAATCCTATTAAGTATCAATATTAGGTAATAACTAACATTGCAAAATAATTTGAATTCAACCTTTTTTATATAAATAAATATGTGCTCACTCTTTTATTTGGTTAATGCTTTTAATAATTTCAATGGGCGTATTTTTTATTGCGGTATACAAGCTATGGATGTATCTTGAATTAATAAATGACGCTATGCACTGGGAACCTAGAGAGTGGACCGTCGTCTGACAAGACGGCTGTCTTTTAAAAACGCAAAAAGTAACCACATAGATAATGTTCTTCACTGACACGTTCACCGTTGTTTATATCAGTACCGTATTCCTAGGAAAACATAATATTACACTGTCTCAGTGAAAGAGATAACATAGAATGCTTTGAACTTGCCTCAAAGAATGTTGTGCTCGTAATATTACGACCTTTTTTCTTTATCTAGGAAATTATAACATAACTGTAGCGATTGTTGGACTGACCACTTCGACCAGTCGGTCTACGGAGTAATGGGTATAACACCCGTCATGTCACGGATACCAGCTCCTCACACAAAGGCTGTTTGTTATGACTTATGAGGCGTTGTCTCGACATTTTGCTTCCCACTAGAAGTGCTTGTGCTGTGGCTGAAGGTGTACATTCTTCTTCTTTCTCAGGTCTGGCAACCTGTTTTTACTGTAGAGGGGTTTTTGAGGGAGCTATCTCTTGGAGGATCTTCCCGGTTGGCGATTTCCCATCGGAATGTTGTAGGCTACTACCTGAGAAAGTCCACCGCAGTCACATAGGATTCATTTTTATAAAAAAAGAAAGTTCACGATTATCTATTTATTTATTAAAGTTCAAATAAAAGATTGTATAACTTTTCCACAATTTTTTTATTATCCTGACTAGTTTCGTAGGTACACGTCCTTCATGGTCACATCAGGAGACGAAGAAACAACTAAGTTTCTTAAGTCTCCTGTGAGTCCTGTGATCATGTAGGACGTGTGCCTACGAAACTAGTCAAAATAATAATTTGTGGAAAAGTTATACAATTTTTTATTTGAACTTTATTTTCAAATAAACTCCACCAAGAAATGCATGTTCGTCAGTTAGTACATTCTATTTATTTATCCATTTTTCATACTAACGGGACAACTTATGAACTAAGGATTAATACAATATTTATTTATTTCTAACAAATTATACAGCAATAACTCCTTTAAACATACACATAAGAACAAAGTCACAAATCACTCGATATGGGGTGGATTGCCTTTGATTGAAAAAAAAAAAAATAAGAAGAAAGTGAATCCGAAAAAACAATAATAATTTATAATATAAACTAGTTTTCCCGACAGACGTTGTCCTGTAGTCCTTACTATGAATATTGATTTTGAATTTGGAATTTATACAAAAATACGTTTGAAGATTATTTCTAAAAGCTTGAAAAAAAATCTGTCAAAATCTTGTACCGATGTTTTGAAACTTAATGGTTGTCAAGTAAATAAAAATTATGTTGTTACGGAATTTTTTACAGATGACGTTGTTGTCAGTAAATCCGTTCCAAACTTACTTTAATGTTATTTTTTTATATCGTTTGCGCTAGAGCTGGGTTTGCGGAAAGTGAGATAAAGAAAAATAATTTGGGTTGGAAAAAGTATGAATCCTACCTCACATTGTGGATTTTTCTCTCTCCTTCCTTCTTCTTCTATCACTGGATTCACTGGCGTGGTTTTACTGATGCGATAATTATGGTCTAAAGATGAATATTTCCCATTATTGGCGAAGATGCGTTTTAAGACGTGTTGATGCGGCGAGTTTGACACAAGAGATGAAGCAGGAAACAAAAGCGATTGTTTGGAATCTAGGTAATTTGAAAAGCGTTTTGCCAAAAATATAATTGTAAGTAGGAACGGGGAAAACGGCGCAAACAGCTATCCATTTTTAGAATTTGCAATAGTTATTCCGTTATCCGGAGAGGAGAAGAATCCAATAAACCAAGCATCATAAAAATCTGTTCAGTCGATCTCGAGTTATAAGTGTTCGCACGAACCCATCTTTCTTTTATATTATAGAAGAATATACAAACATTACTGATAAAGTTGTGTGCTCTGGGGGGTGAGTACGTAAGGGCTATAGCACGGCTGACTACTTCCTAGTGTAGTTAGCGCGAGTACGTAACGTTACAAATGTAGTTAGTTGTGCGTTTCAGCGTGGTTATTATGTAGTTAAGCCGTGGTTATGAGTAGTTAGATTGATGTGTGGTTAGTCGTGCTATAGCAAAAGTTACGTACTCACTACCCAGGTCGGATTATCGTCGAAGAACGATCTCTACCATACCACCTAACGATCATAATTTTTATATAATATTCAATTAATGCGTATAAAAAAAACGTTTGTTTTTCAGTTACTGTTAAGATATGATGGGTCATTGAATCAAAGATTATATATATTTGTATAAGACACTTTATATTTTTCACCTTGCACCATGACAGGAAATCCATCGATTCAACCATAGACATAATTAGACATAGACATATTAATAATTAAGCATAGACACCTTACATCTCCCTTTTTATAATTGAAGTCGATCTGGTGGTTTAACCGTCCTTCCAGATCTGGTTACATAATATTTGTCAGATTGGACATCTTGGATTTCTTCCACCCGTCCATCGTCCCCCACACGCCCCGAAGAAGAAGAGGACGACACATCAAAAGAATCCATGACCAAGTCACCAGACCTCGCTCGTAGGTGCACTCTATTTCGCCTATACACTTTGCCATACACATCCTGTATAATATACGATCTGTTACATTCCAATCTTTCTAAAACGCTACCTGGGAGCCAATCAGATTTGACATTCTTTTTAAAGTATATTTTCTCCCCTTTCTCAAAAACTGATAGATTTTTCTTATTTCTGTTATAATAATATGCACTTTGTCTTTTATCTTTATAAAAAAATTTCTTATAATCTTTGAATTTCACTAGTTTAGGACTTAATTTAATGTCTACTATGGGTAAATTCATTCTTAATGTTCTAGAGTATAATAATTGAGCTGGTGATGGTAAATTGTTTTTAGGGGTATTTCTATAATGTAAAAGTGCAATATATGGATCTGAATTGGACTCATCACATTTTTTTAATATATTTTTTATGATTTTAACAGAGCTCTCTGCTTGACCATTAGATCTAGCAAGATATGGTGAAGAGACTATGTGTTCTATGTCCCAATTAAAAAGAAAATTTTTGAACTCTACCGATTGAAATGGTGGACCACCATCAGAAACCAAAGACATTGGAATGCCATGTCGAGCGAAAATGGACTTTAAATGTATTATTACATTTGTTGCATTGTAATTATTATTTAATAAAGCTATTTCAATAAATTTGGAATAGTAATCCGTCACTACTAAATAAGTACAATTATCATAATACATAAAATCAATACCAACTTTCTGCCATGGATATTTAGTTATATTATGACTCTGTAAAGTTTCATTTTGATTTGAGGGCATATATTTATTGCAAATTGAACATTGATCTATTAAATTTTTTAATTGACTTGACATATTTGGCCAATAGAAAATATCTCTTGCAATATTTAAACATTTATTTATACCTTGATGACCTGCATGGACTTTTTGCAACATTTCTTTTTGCAATGACTGAGGTACAATTAATTTATTTCCTTTGAACAACAAATTATTCATGACATGTATTTCACTTTGTATATTCCAAAACGTCTTTAATGAATTTACGACTTGATCTTTAGAATTAGGCCATCCATTATAATAATATATTTTTAACATCTGCAAATCCTGATCTGACTTTGTCTCATCAATTAATTTGTTGGTATAATCTTGACTTAAAGCTAAATTAGAGTAAACAAGATTAATATGACATGCCATATCTGATTCATATTCAGGTACATAGCATTCTTTCAATGCCGCTCTGGATAATGTATCGGAAATATACATCTCCTTACCAGGCACAAATCTTACATCTACATCATATGCTTGCAAAGTGAGCATCAGTCTTTGCAACCTTGCTGGAACATCATGCAATGGTTTTTTGAACAAAAATACTAGTGGTTTGTGATCAGTTTGTACAATTATTCTTCGACCAAAAATATACTGATGGAATTTTGTGCACCCAAATTGAATTGCAAACAACTCTTTTTCTATTTGTGCATAATTTTGTTGTGAAGTTGTTAAGGTTTTTGAACTGTATGCAATGGGCTTATTATTTTGTAATATAACTGCTCCTATAGCAGACTTTGATGAATCTACAGACAATACTAATGGTAAATTTACATCATAATGTGTTAATACTGGTGCATTACATATATCATTTTTTAAACTATCAAAACATTTTTGAAAATTTTCATCCCAAAACCATTGAGAATTTTTCTTTAATAAGTTTCTTAATATGACTGTTTTCTCAGACAAATCTTTAATAAATGAACCCAGGTATGTGATCATACCTAAAAATCTTTGCAAATCTTTGACATTAGAAGGTTTTGGCATATCTTTTATTGCTTTGACTTTTTCTATATCTACTTTTACCCCTTCATGACTAAAAATGTAACCCAAGAAACAGATTTCATTTACCAAAAACTTGCATTTCGATTTATTAAATTTTAAATTTACTTCTCTAGCTCTTTCAAAAAGTTTTTGTAATCTATGATTATGAATCTCTTCAGTTTCGCCATAAACTAAAAAATCATCTATGTATATTAATACACCTTCTAAATCTGAAAATAAATTTGTTATGACTCTATGAAATGTCTCTGTTGCTGAACATATACCATATGGTAGCCTTAAATATTTATACCTCCCAAATGGAGTATTAAAAGTACACAAATTTGAACTATATTCATCCAATTTAATCATCCAAAAACCTGAGTATGCATCTAAATGAGAAAAATATTTTGCTCCTTTCAATTTTGATCTTATATCATCAATAGTACTGATGGGATAATGTTCCCTTATTATACATTTGTTTAAATTTCGAGGATCTACGCAAATTCTTAAGCTATTATTTTTCTTTTTAGTGATTACAATAGAGTTCACCCACTCAGTAGGCCCAGTGACTTGCTCTATAACCTTCTTCTCAACCATGTAATCCAATTCTTTCTTCAGATCATCATGTAAAGCAAATGGTACCTTGCGTAGAGCATCCACACACGGTTTTGCTTCTGTTTGTAGCTTGAGACGACAGACTGTTGGAAGACATCCTAGTCCCTGAAACACATCATTATATTTCATCATTAAATCCTCACAATTCAAACAATCAATATTAAATACTCTTTTTATGACATTAATTTTTTGACACGTTACTAAACCGATTATTGTCGAACAATCTATGTTTGTTAATATAAATTCTATATGTTCTGTGACATTATTTACAAAACATTTTAATATGCATTTTCCAATTATTGGAATTTCTTTATTCCCAAACCCAAAAACATTTAATTGACACTCAGTTATATACTTTTTTGAAATTTTAAGTTTGTTATATGTATTTATCGACATTATATTTATATCTGCTCCAGTATCTAAAATACATTTAACCTGAATGTTATTAATACTAATATTTAAATACCATGATGTACTTGGTGTATTATCTTCGACAGCTTTCTCAACACTCCCAACAAAATGTCTTTCAGCACACTGATTACTAGTAATCATATCATCATCAAGACTATTTTGAATGCTTCTTACTTGTTTTTTATATTTACAATATTTAGCAAAGTGACCAAAAAAATGGCATGACCTGCATTTCACTCCGATTGCTGGACATCTGTAGTTATGCTGTTGCCCACATTTGTGACATGCTCCAGACTGCCGACTTGTAAATGAGCTTGATGACATGGACGGTTGACTCAAATTTTGCGTTGACTTCCTTCTTGGTGACCAATTATTAGACTGGATTTTATTCACTGAATTATGTTCTGATTCACTGACATGAAGAATTGACGACTGATTGAATACATTAGCATTTTTATTTGCTAAGATAATAGACGAGACTATTTCGACTGCTTTGTCCAATTCCAATTCATTTTCTTGCAATAATCTTTGCCTTATGTTATTATGTTTTTGTGACATATTAGCTATTAATAAATCTCTTACTAGAGATGTTCTGAGTGTACCAAACTCACATTGAAGACTCAAATTTTCATCCCACTTCTGACACCATGTTAAGATATGATGGGTCATTGAATCAAAGATTATATATATTTGTATAAGACACTTTATATTTTTCACCTTGCACCATGACAGGAAATCCATCGATTCAACCATAGACATAATTAGACATAGACATATTAATAATTAAGCATAGACACCTTACAGTTACAAAAACCTTTTACATCGGAACGACGTAAAACGGCGTCGCCTGGTATCCTCATTGTTGAATAACCAACATTTTTCTATTGTGTGTAAGGTGAACCGCTACAGCTTTTTCATTTTGCTGATTAGCGACTTGGTTTTAGGCTGAGAATTATTATTTAAGACACGAATGATTGGTAGAAATCACCCTCTAGTTATAAAAAAATCAACTTTTTAAAAATTGTCAGGGTGGACTGGTTTTTTAGGTAGGTTCTTTCCAAATGTAATTCATGTTGTATTACTCATTTATCTTGAAATAATAGATATATCCTATTGTATTGAGAAATCATATTCTCGTGTGTATGTCAACTTAAATATTATGTACCTAAACTATAGTCATTAATTATTCTGTATTTATATCCAAACAATATATTACTAATAATAGAAATCTAGTCCACAAAAAAAACTTGCTTTGATACATGGCTTGCTCAATTTGAAGGGCTTGACTTTATTGTCTGTTTTTTCGTTCGCAAAATGGGAAATTCCTATATAGACCGTAACTTTCAGTACATACAACAATGACAACACTTGACAGTATAACGTCATAGATTTTTATATTTAACTATACCTAGATGGTGGACCGCTATATTTCTTCATAGTAAAAAAGTTAAGCCGATTTGACCGGTAATTTTGACAGTACGTGGTGGTGAAAACGGAACGTAAAAAATTATGTTAACATATTATATAATATACTTAAAAATAATCATATTTCACTTATTTCAACGTAAAAATCGTTTTATTGTAAAAAAAAACACGAGAAAACAACTGAATAAATATACGCCGTACCACGTTCTTTTTGGAACCAAACTGTCAAAAGTTGCAATATTTTGGTTTCACTTTTGAACGCGAGTCGGGATTCTAGGTTATGTATTGAATTCTGTGTATAACATAGAGAGAATGACAATAAGTCATCGTTACCATGCATCTGGTTGCTATTATTGAACACTTGCGTTACGGTAACGCTAGTTAGTAGAGTAACCAAAGTAAAACAGTGAAGGCTGTTCAGATTTTTTACAGAGACACTCTAAGATCTATTCAAAATAGAAGTTGGATTGATGATACCAAGTAAGTACAAAGAATCTATATAGGTACTCTTCATGACTAAATTTTTTAATAATTTACCTTAAAATAAAATCTATCACACATGTTACTCACCAAACCCCACAACTCGCACTACCATATCTCACAATGCATCAATGATATCCACATTACTCACAATCCACTGTCTCATAAGAATCTTCATCTCACCTAGTCTTTGGGTATCTTTAATATTCTGAGATAGCATATTTAATACTTTGGAAATCAGATATTCTAGGCTTCGCATACCATTCTAGGGTTCGCATACATACTTGAAATTGAAAGGATTAATTTATATGCATTGAAAATCATATGTAACAGTCTAAAAAATTGAATTGGTTTGGACATGCGCAATCGCAGTGTATCTTGCTGAGGTCAGTAACTAAATAATTTAAAAGTAGATCCAATTTTGGAATCATGCATAAATAATTATTTTAATTATTTATCGACCTCCTAGCTAATGTCCAAATTAATAATCCACAAACAAACATTGATTTTACTATATATTTTTTTATGATACGCTATCTATAATAATTTAGGAATAAATATAATTATAGTTTTCAATTACCACTTACGTACAGTTGCCTCAAGCTATAATATATGAAATGAAGTTATCTAAATCACATTAGAGCATTGGTACATGGCGTCGAGTTAGTAGGTACCTACTTACTAACCAAAGGTAATACAGGTCAAATCTCTTTATAGCGAATACCGAAGTAACCAAATTTCCAGTATAACGAATCGTCAATTTGTCCCCGAAAAACTTCCATATAAAATGTACTGAACCAAAATTTATTGTTACGAAGTCGATCTCAGTATAACGAACTTTTTTGTTTTACAATTTTAAAATCATGACGTGGTTGGTAGACCAGTGGTATCAGCAACGTACAGCGTATTGGAGGTCGTGGGTTCGAATCCCGGTGCTGACCATTTCCAATTTCACAACAAAAGCTTTGCTTTATGTGAAAGATGTCGAAAGTGTAGGTATGTACATTTTGGGCGAGCCAAGATTAAGTTTGGTTTTAAAAACTATTATATACTCGCTATTTGATTCGGATGAGTCCATATTGTTATGTACAGTATGTTATGTCACTAACTAGTTGCAAATTTAAATAACGCTAATTAAGTTGGTAAAAGATTGAAACGAATAAAGATTTTCCGCAGTTTTTTTCTGACATGTTTCATAGGTACCTACACGATCTATTTATATAATAACACAGCTGCAAAAAAACCAATATTTTCGTATAAAATCTTACATTACATATTTTAATGGAGTCTATTCTTCCAACAACATAATATACGTAACGTAACGTGTTTCATATTGTGACTTATTTCCTACTACACCGCCATCTCTCGGATTTTTTAAAGTTACGAAACTGAGGAGGAATCAATAATTGTTTTTATTACAAACTTATGAAACTGAGGAGGAATCAATAATTGTTTTTATTACAAACTTATGAAACTGAGGAGGAATCAATAATTGTTTTTATTACAAACTTATGAAACTGAGGAGGAATCAATAATTGTTTTTATTACAAACTTATGAAACTGAGGAGGAATCAATAATTGTTTTTATTACAAACTTATGAAACTGAGGAGGAATCAACAATTATTGTTTTTATTACAAACTTATGAAACTGAGGAGGAATCAATAATTGTTTTTATTACAAACTTATGAAACTGAGGAGGAATCAATAATTGTTTTTATTACAAACTTATGAAACTGAGGAGGAATCAATAATTGTTTTTATTACAAACTTATGAAACTGAGGAGGAATCAATAATTGTTTTTATTACAAACTTATGAAACTGAGGAGGAATCAATAATTGTTTTTATTACAAACTTATGAAACTGAGGAGGAATCAATAATTGTTTTTATTACAAACTTATGAAACTGAGGAGGAATCAACAATTATTGTTTTTATTACAAACTTATGAAACTGAGGAGGAATCAATAATTGTTTTTATTACAAACTTATGAAACTGAGGAGGAATCAATAATTGTTTTTATTACAAACTTATGAAACTGAGGAGGAATCAACAATTATTGTTTTTATTACAAACTTATGAAACTGAGGAGGAATCAATAATTGTTTTTATTACAAACTTATGAAACTGAGGAGGAATCAATAATTGTTTTTATTACAAACTTATGAAACTGAGGAGGAATCAATAATTGTTTTTATTACAAACTTATGAAACTGAGGAGGAATCAATAATTGTTTTTATTACAAACTTATGAAACTGAGGAGGAATCAATAATTGTTTTTATTACAAACTTATGAAACTGAGGAGGAATCAATAATTGTTTTTATTACAAACTTATGAAACTGAGGAGGAATCAATAATTGTTTTTATTACAAACTTATGAAACTGAGGAGGAATCAATAATTGTTTTTATTACAAACTTATGAAACTGAGGAGGAATCAACAATTATTGTTTTTATTACAAACTTATGAAACTGAGGAGGAATCAATAATTGTTTTTATTACAAACTTATGAAACTGAGGAGGAATCAATAATTGTTTTTATTACAAACTTATGAAACTGAGGAGGAATCAATAATTGTTTTTATTACAAACTTATGAAACTGAGGAGGAATCAATAATTGTTTTTATTACAAACTTATGAAACTGAGGAGGAATCAACAATTATTGTTTTTATTACAAACTTATGAAACTGAGGAGGAATCAATAATTGTTTTTATTACAAACTTATGAAACTGAGGAGGAATCAATAATTGTTTTTATTACAAACTTATGAAACTGAGGAGGAATCAATAATTGTTTTTATTACAAACTTATGAAACTGAGGAGGAATCAATAATTGTTTTTATTACAAACTTATGACTTCGCGATTTTCATCCCGCATCCAAATCACCATAATGCAGTAAATCATTAGCTTAATTTAATAGTAGCTCTAGTATAAGTTTTCGATGATCGAATATCGAAACGATCATCGAATGAGTTTCGAAAAAATTTCATACTAAAATGATCGAACGATTCGATAGTTTGATTTAAGAACACTATTTGCACGTTAATAAGCGCTTATTTGCGTGCAATTAGCTTTCGATAAAACTCGTACTAGCCCCACAGTTTTTATTTACACGTAGTGGGGAGACAGACACCTAAAATTTAGTCGAGTAGATTAGCCGGCAGTTTAGAAATTGCCACTTGGCAATTAGCCCGCCCTTTGTATACAAAGCAACGTATGTGATCGATATAGTGTATTTTATTTTATTTATGTTATTTAAGAAATAAATAAATACAAATAGTGATGTTCCGATTTCCGTCACGTCCCACACACATACTAGTCACAGGTACTGCCCTAACCGTAATAACACCAAGTTAAGGACATTAATAATTATTGCATTTCATTCAATTGTACAGAATTGCATTTTTAGTTCTTGTAAAGTACATATGTAGGTTCACATTGAAAAACATTGCAGCTTTGGTTTGATAGTGAGTGTGTGGGCGTATCGTGAGCACCATGAGTGCTCATATAAAAGCGACGGAATTGCCATTACACAAATAAATTCAATGCGTTGTGTACAATAATTGAAAGAAATTCGATACTTTCCCAGATATTTCAGGACAATTATTATTGTTTCAATAATACGCAAACTAAATCTTAAACTATTCGTTATTTTGTAAGCATAATAATATAAAATAAAATTAATCGAAATGTAAAATTTGGGTGTTCTCTTACATTATTATTTAAAGGAGTTTTATAGAAAAAACACTACCGTAAACAAATTAAGTAGGTACATAGGTACATAGTTTTGTCAATGGCTGAATTTTGTCCTGCTCATGTTCATGTGGGGTATCATCTATAAAGGAAGAAATCGATTGATTGATTAGGTACGTTTGACTACTACGGGCAGCAAAATAATCAAACCCCACCAAACCCCCTCTACGCCCCACTAAGAGGCATAGGGAGGCAACAAGAGCTCTCCATTGCGTAATGGCAATGGCAAAAAAAATGTACCTACCTATATAAAAATTTTAATTTTGAGAAGCTACAGAATGCAGAAACATGATGTAAAATGTCATGTTCGAGGCAGAATTCGAACCTGAGACTCCAAAATCGATGAATAAAAAAAACTTATTCATTCGTATTTTATTGGTTTAAAGGTTGTCAATTTGTTGATTTATGCCTGTCAAATATCATGTCAATATCTGCCATGTTATTTTAAAATCGATGACTTCATCCTAACGTTTACAAAAAATCTGACAAAACCATACGATTTTCGTCACATGTATAGAAAATCTGATTTATTCTATTGTGCTCTATGGACATTCATACATGATTTATTATAGGTTCAAATAGGGTGCAAACAATATGAAGGCGATTTATGATTGTCAATACTATAAAACACCAAAATGGCTCGTCAAGGAAACAATAGATTTTAAGTTATAGATCAGGATCTAGCACGTGGATGAGATCATGGAATATCTACCTAGGAGGAAAAACACACACCTATTAACTTTACTATACTTTTCGCATGCAAGTCCAGGCTGCGTCGATTTCATCTTAATCACTTAGAATAATTTTGGGTCAGCGTCGCAAACTATGAATACTGCTTCCTAGCTTGCCTCGTACATGCTTCCTTTCTTGTCTGGCACTCCGCCACAAACAACCGTACTGATTGAACGTTATTCTTAGAATACACGCAGAATACGCAAAAGTAAAACAAGTAATAAGCTATAACAAGAATAATTTCCATGCCAACTTCATCCCTGGCTACCCCCAGGTACAAAGAGGTAATAGCGACGTTTAATGAGACAGACTACCACTGCACTCTTCATATTTTGACACTTAACATATACGAAAACAAACTCAAAGTTGCAGTCCAAGTCCGAGCTGTCAACGAATCGAATCGACTTTAGGAAATAATCTACAGGTACCTACTCGTGATATTCCGCAGACAAACTATCTCGAACAACCACAAGCTTCATTGGTAAATGCGAGGTTGCCAAAGTGTTCTGCGATATACTTATGACACGGTATAGGGTTGATTATTAGTAGCGTGTGGTATAAGCGATTTATGTCGGAACAACTATTCCCGACATTACGGTGTTATAACGCAGTTTCTATTAAGTAGTACCACTGCAAATGTCTTACGATCTGCATAATGCAAACCTCCATACTCATAGTCAGGACATTCTCGCTTACGTCACCTGCAGATTCCAGAGTGAGAAGTTATGTGAAAATGCACTGGGTTCCAAGAGAGCTGCCAAGACGGCAATCTTTCAAAATCGCGGAAATGTTTTTTGTTACTGACACATTCACCGCTGTTTATAGCAGTACCGTTTACCTTGGAAAAACAGACCATTACAGCCTTAGAAAGAAATAATGTGATTCTGCACATGTTCCCAACATCGAGCACGTGACTATTGTTTAACTCATACAAACTCTAACGTTTGTCGGCAGTGGTTTTTTATTTTTAATATTTTAGCGTTAAAATAGAGACATTTACGCTTTAGTCATATAATGATTAGTTACAGAAAGTACTTATGAGTATATTTTTTCGGTTTTGGATGCAATGAAATGAGTTATTATTAATAATCTATCGTCAGTCAAGTGACCTACTAGAAAAAAGGGAACCAATTTTTGGATAATATTTTTGTGCTCAAGGAAATTATATTTGTTACAGCCCCTGCTCCGTTCTCACCCTGGTCTGCTTTTCCCAGGCCTTTCGTGAGAGATTACTTCCTGGCACGTGACTGTGACTAACATGTTTACTATTTCTATTCCTCTATTCGTTTTCCAGGTTTTCAACACCCGACTAATTCATATCAAATCCACTAACCGATATAATTTGACGGTTGATTATTCAATTAACTAAACTAATTAAAAATAATAAAATGAAAACTGGTTGCACCAAATATGTGCAAACGAAGGCTCAATCTTCCCACGCAGTGCGGCCGCTGGCCTCTTAAATTCACGCTGTGCATTTTGCGTAATATCCTAGCGAAGGGTCAGTTATTCTTTTTGAAATTTGACAAGCATGATCGAGGTCCATGGGAGGACTTAGCCACCGAAAGAGGGCCTTCCATGTCAAACGAACCTTCTTGCCAAAATTCAGGCAAAAAAAAAACTCCGAAGGTCCGAGACTGGCCCAATTCGATGCGACCTCACGCCTCGAACAGGTACCAAAAAGGGGGCCGAAATTCGGCTATCAGATATAGTGTATATAGACAAACGGAAAAGGTTCCTGATGGTGTACAGACTACAGGGGCTGAAAGCTATATTTTAACTATCTAACTCTTGACTCTAAATACCTAAATGTACTTTCGGCAGAGACTCAAAATAGGACAGGATTTTACTACGCGAAAATTATGCCACGACTAGCTGCAGTCAAAACGATCCTGCCTATTAACAATTTTTTTAATGTCTATCTCGCGTGCATTTAATTATTATCGATCTCAATATCAAAATAAACGTTCAATTACTTTATAAACGAACCAATCAACCTTCTAGTCAAATTTCGTACAGGCTGTCATTAAACCGCAAGTCCTTCCTCATTGGAATTCCAAATCGCTCAACTGCTTCGGTCTTAGCGCGCGACCTTTTCGCCAGTGAACCTCATGAACTGAGCTGAAAAGCGTCCAAATCAGCAACAGCCCATTCTCATAGACAGTCATGTGGGGAAGGTCTTCAGCTTGCGCCAACAGCCCTCCTACACATACCGGTTTTATAACATTACGTTTATCACGGCGGCGAAAACTAAAATACAAACTCTACATGTGCGCGGACAGACGCGAACTTTTAGTAAACTCATTCATAGCTCGACTGAATAAAATTACTCTCACGGGTAACAAACACACCAATGTACCTACTTTTACAAATGAAAATTCTACACTAAGCTTACTAGAAGGTTCTAAATATGAAATTCTTAACCGGATTAAAATATAAACATTAAAGATAGGTCACACCACTGGTATCGGAAAATGGGGTAACCCGCGAATGACAGATAACAATTCGCGACGTGTGCTTGACATGTGACGTGTGAAAACAATACAGGTAGGTACATGCTGCAATACAATGAATCCATTGGCACACAGAGATCAGAAATATTAATAAATATGCCGTATCGCGTCGGCCATATATCTCTCATCTAAAACCACATCGAGCAACTTGCCCATAAGCATGCTTGGCGGGGGGCAACCAAGCAACAAACAAAATACAACATAAAAATATATCTCTGTGCCCTATCATCGTCCTGGGGGTAGCTGCCAGCGACGAAACAAAAACACTCTAATAAAAATATGGTCACTCACCCGAAATTCAGCATACCTTCAAATATTTAACACCATGCACAAAAAGAAAATAAACACGTCACATTCACACATATGAGGTATGGTGTATCACTTGCCCTCTCAACCTCGAACCTCGCCACCCGCTCAGATCGGGAATCTTCCAGAGTTAAACAACAATTAAACGGAAGGTTTAATAAACAATCGCGGGACTCTAAACAAAACTCTAGATATGTGACACACCATAGCTCAATCGTCAAGCACTCGCAAATTACTACAGAAACTATAAAACGCGACGAAAATTATAAATTGATTAACAAGGAAACAAAATTGCAATAAACTATGGAGAGATGTTTTCTGAACGAGATCTAATATTGAACTGAAGTCAAAAAAATCAAAGCATTCACCTCAAAACGGGAGAATTTGCCTTCTATACTAATCGCTGTAAACAATGAAAATTTTAATGGTTTCCTGGACATATCTTCAGTGCGTAAAAATTCCAACCTTTCTAATCCGGCATAAACAAACAAGCAACTGTTTTTCAAACTGTTTACCATCGCGCTCCCAAACTTTCAAATAATGACTTAACAATATTTTGAATAACAATATATGAATAAATACCTCACATCAAATTATCTTGAGAAAATTATTGAATCTCATTTGGTTGGCTCGGCCGTTTCTTAATGTTTCGATAGCATTGATGAACATGCGAGAACAAGAGGGCCAAACTAGCAATGCAGCTGGCATTTTCTGCGGACCTTCAAGATACCGATGAAGCTGTAGAGTGAATGCTGGCTTTGAGAAGTCTCGTGACGTTGATGCTCCACAGTCCACACCACTGGAAGCGAATGTGATTTAAGAAAGTTAAGAATGTTAATATTGTCTTCAAGGTTTGGTATATCGTTGCAATATAGTATTATAATAGGAATTAGATACCCATCATGCTGTATCCCTTAGGGGGTAGGCATCAGAGAGAACGGACCTTCTTTCGCTTCTTCCACCGACATACCATTTCTCATATAACCTCTCCTACTTCTCTTACTTGAGAAAGGAATCGATGTGTTCAATCCACCCTTTCCTACACCTTCCATTCAGCCCTTTATTTTTTTTTGAATAAATACACCCTTTGATTCTTTTACAGTAAGCTACTTGAAGGTTGTGTCGTGAAGAGGAAGATGGTCGACACCTGACATTCTTTTTTATAATCTCGGTACCACTAGTATAAGTTTTCGATGATCGAATATCGAAACGATCATCGGAAGAGTTTCGAAAAATTTCCATACAAAAATGGTCGAATGATTCGATCGTTTGATTTTAGAACACTATTTACACGCTAATAAGCGCTTGTTAGCGTGCAATTAGCTTTCGATTACACTCGTACTAGCCCCAATGTTTGCATTCATTCTCTCCATTACCCAAAGCATCTCAACTTATTAACTTTCATATTTGTCACAACACTTACACTCCATATCACATTCCTTCCTTATATTTTCATTCCTTTTCATATCCCAAAGAGTTTTTCAACACATTCTTCGTAGAGCTCTCATATCTACTGCATTTATACTACATTATGCTTTTTTTGTCCATGTTTACGTATCACATCCATACATCAAATTGATGGTAAAAGAATTGTGTTTATGCACTAGTTTTTTTTAGCTTGTAGTGAGACGTTGTTGTTTCTCATAATGCGTCTTTAGTGCACCCCCACCCCCACCCCCACCCTTATTCCAGTCACAACGTCCGATTTTTTAGGGAAGAAAGAAACTTTTAGGGAAGTCTTCAAACTATTTAGTTTTGAGATAGAAAAAAAAAGCTGCTAACCTAGGGTAGCCCATCAGAACTCATAGTATAATATTATAATAGCCTTTTCGTGTAAAACATATCTTTGCATAAAAATTCATAATTTTACGATTAAAATGAATTTATCCTTGGAATTATTATAGAAACTTTAAAATGATATCGACTATTGGAGCTTTTTATTATCTGCTTTAGAACTACATATTCAATATTAATCGGTACTTTAAGGGGGACCCATTGAAGTTACGGACCTCAAATTTTACGTTCTTGTGTAGGAGCATAAGACCAACCCGTATACCAAATTTTATGAAAATCGAAGAAATTTTTTTTTTCTTTTTTAGCCCTTTTTCTAGAACAAGTGAAATTTTCTTTGGATATTTTAAGAAGGTTCCCCTGAGGGTACAGCTCTCAACATTTTACTGACTCATCTACATCGAGGGGCTAACCGTTCTACCAAATTTCAATCAAATCGGATAAGAATTACTATGAGTTATGGGTGCGCACACATTTTTGACGTACGCGTACGGGTACGCGGAAATTAATTTTTTTTTCATTTTTGGAATCTACACCCTCGAAAGCGTCGAGAAAATTAATTTAAGCGAAATCATTTTCTTTTTTGATTTCCGATCACAAGACTCATGTATATTCCATATACTATGAATAATTTCATGAAATATATTATTAGTATTTCAACCATACAACTGAGATAAATGAATTAATTAGATTTAGACGTAATGGTATATTTTATGCGGCTTATCGGTGTCTTGATCGAGCTATATACTTCACCCACCTGAACCGCTTTTTAGTAATGTTAATACTTCATACTGTTGAATTAGGTATTGTTTTATATATTGGCAATATTTCTTATTAAGAAACTATTTTTGGACAAACAAATACGGTGGTACGTTTTCGGCGTAGTTTAATCTTGAAGATAAAACAAATTAGATTATTCTCCTCTTGGCACGGTGTTGTTTTCTTTGATCCAACGCGTGAGGTATTTGTTTTGACTATTTTAGGTGTTTCATATCGATTGAATATCTCAATTATATTATAGACTTAAAATTAAAAAAAAACGTCGCTGATTGAGCTAAAAAAAATTCTTGTATAACCTCCTGTCCTTCTATCCTATTGTTTTCAATATGGAATGCAAATTTATTTACCTTAAAGCAAAAATAGCTGGGTGTTTAAACACGTTTGCAATGAGGTTAAAGGATAAAAATAAAAAATAAATCGTTCTAGTTTTTACTTTATTACTTGAATGCTTAAAATGTCCCCAAATTTGTAGATAAATTTGTAGATAAATAAATAAACAAGTTTTTGGAGAACTTGAAATATCATGATTATCATGTCAGGGAGAACATGTCAATGCTGACTATTAAGAACAAGCGAATTTTAAAAGCTGTTCTTGTTCTTGATAAGATAATGATCCTACGAAACACTAAATAAATTACTAAGGCAACAAGAGCTCTTCTCTCGATCTTTTGCAGTTTCAATATTGAAATCAAGTAAAAAATATTATTTTTCTTTCCTTTTCTTAGGCCTGGTTTGGTTTGTTAACATTCATATAAACCTGTGACGTAAACTCTCAAATATCCTCATATTTAATGTGGCCGTCCTAGAGGTCTATAAGATTGGGATATGCTGTCTAATAAGCACTTAATTATAAACTACAATATACCAATTACAGGTGTCTTTCACAATATTACTTACTAGGTTCTATCTTACACGTGTAAATAGTAGAGTTAAATCCTGGGCTAGATATAGGAATTTAGACATTCATGGTATTCGATCCCATTGGGACCGTGTTCTTCCAACGAGCTCCCGAAAAGCCTACGGGAACAATCTATAAAAAGAACTTTCAACAAGCCACTATATAGGGGTCAATTGTTACATAGATTTTCCACATACCTACATGAGCTATCGTGTGAACCTTTTAAATTCATAATAATATGTATCTTCTTGTAATTATTATTAGTTTTAAAAACTTAAATCACCCGCAGCGGATACTTACCAAAACTTAATAAACGGATAATTAAAACCAAATTAGAATTTTTGTATCATTTGATAAAAATAGCGCGTGTTTTCTTAGTTAATTCCTTAACATTTCTTAGTCAAATCATTACATTGCCAATAGGCAATAAATATGAGACATTAATAAAAATGGATATAGTCATATCCTGGCGCCAAATACTTGACAGCAGTCGCAGTCTTTAAATTTGGTTACTCTCTTGTTCTCAATAATTTCCAACATTTATCTCTATATTCCATTAATAATTATTAAATATCTACTTGTTGTATACATGAGATTTTTCGACATGTTGAACATGTCACGAATTCTCATGATTAGGAGATTCGGAGACTTAAACATCACCACCTAATGGCGAATGTTGTTAACGTAAAGTGATTACACTAAGCCAGCTAACGAAATAACAGTAGAAGACGGTCGTAAGCCCGTAGTGGTTTGTTCCATTTAAAAATCGAACTTCAGTAATGAATTTTTATAGTCGTTAGTTGTTATATAATTTTTTAAAATCATTACATGTTGTGCTTAATAACTGTAATAATATGGATATTTCCTAGGTTGGCGTCCGTTCAGAATCTTTTATAAACATAATAATTAGCCGAGACTTGTATCTCTTACAAATAAATCATAATTAAATATCTAATGTTAGCTCACCTCCAGCCTGCTATATGGAGCGAGTGATTGAACCAGTGATATTTTCTATGAAATGTCAAGTATTTCCGATTTCTGCGTAAAACCGTTGGGTTTTTAATTACCTAAAACAATTACCTACGACGCTAGAGTAATAAATATACAGATCTGTGAGATAGAGGTGCTATTTGCACAAACATGCGGATGAAGGCTAATATTTAATATAGTTTATTGCTGAAAACTCCTGAAATAAGGTTATTTTCTTAATGGTAATCTGTGTCCTCTCTCATCATTCTATTGAATAAAATGTGCAGTTTTTGTTGTTTATGTTGCCATATTATTGAGTACCTAAAATTAGATAGTTTTGTTGTAGGTATCTATTGCCATTTTATTGAGCCATCTTATTGTTTCTATTGCAATTTTATTGAGTAAAATAAGCCAATATTATTGTTTCTATTGCAATTTTATTGAGTAAAATAAGCCAATTTTATTGTTTCTATTGCAATTTTATTGAGTAAAATAAGCCAATTTTATTGTTTCTATTGCCATTTTATTGAGTAAAATAAGCCAATTACATTGTTTCTATTGCCATTTTATTGAGTAATATAAACCAATCTTGTTGGTTAAAAGGTTAATGTTGTTTCCGGAGCCTCAGAGACCATCCAATCTTGTTGTTCCATATCCCATTTTTGTGAATAGTATTTGCGACTTTGTGTCAAAAATATCAAATTACATCATTGAGGTAAAGTAAACTTGGGACCATTTAAGCCTTAAGATGGAGGAGTGATTGAGGGCAGAAATCATAGAAGCCGTCCCAGAGACAATTTTAATAGACGAGGTGATCGGGGACATGGACTGCAGCAGCTACCAGGAGATGAAGAGGTTAGGGAGGAGTGAAGGAACAGAGTCGGCATGCTTGGTGCAGACCAATCTTAGGATAGTGACTCAAAAGAACAAGAAGTCTCAAGGGATATTATTGAAATATATGACAATTAAACAATAAATGACCCTTTTCTACGCCTGCCGTCCGACAGATTTTGCTAACAGTAACATTATGAACAAAGATGTAAATAAAGCTTCGTAAGCACTGTGGGTGTAGTATCTGGTTGACGCACTTTAAGTAGTAAATGAATGGCTCTATTCAAAGTTACGGAATCTAGGCGAGTTTATTACATTTAATTATAATATCTAGCAGTCAATCAGCCCAGTTATTAGGTAGGTACTTACCTTCTTCTAAGGAAGAATTCGAGGCATCTAATTAAACATTAACATGACACATGACAAGTAATAATTTTTGAATTCCTCATTTTCGTGAGGCACTCATAGGTCCCGGTGTGAGGTCATTGAGTTTGAGGTCCCTTAGTTCTGTTAATAATGATAACCTGCCTATATAATGAGTCATAAAACATACTCATGGAATTTTTGGGAGAGAGAGATTGATTGGAAACGGACAAATGAAAAATTTCAATCATACAATATTTATTTTTATGTTTGAATTGGATTTTTATAAAAAAAAATTCTGGACTCACTCATGTATTTATCAATTCTCGTTCATAGGTTTCTTTCGAGCACTTGCTCAAAGTATTAACATTATGACAAGGTACTTATGGTTTACATAAAGAGAAAAACACAGGAAAAAAATCAACATATTTTAATTCTTATTTCTATCCCTCACCCTTGACCTTCATCTCTTTACCCTCAGGTAAGCCAGCATAAATTGTTACATATGTTTTTTATGTTGTTTTGTCTTGCTTCTTACTTTCTCGCTGTCAATGTTTGCGTACATACCTAGTTTACCGGTACCTACGTACATTTCACGTTTGAATTGTCGTTCCGTGCGATTTTCTTATTTTTTTATTTCACAATAGCCTTCTTCTAACGATAGCAAATACGACACAAACAAAATTAGCGAATTTGGTCCAGCCGTGTGATGCGTCACTGGAATTTGGAATAAATGCTGTGGAAATAAGATTACGTAATGCGTAGGATATGCGGAAAGAAACTGATTGCTAAGGTGAGGAATGATAATATTAAAAAGGAATGTGGAGTGGATGTTAGCGTATAGTGACTAGAATGAAAGTGAATAAATTAGGGTGGTTTGGGCATGTAGAGAGAATGAACGAGGAGAGAATGACTAAAAGGATATATATGTAGTGGTTGGTGACCCAGCGGTTACAACGCCGGCTTTCGTACTGCGGACGTCGTGGTTCGATCCCAGGTGCCGACCATCTTCCTCTTTCACGACACAAGCTTTCGGTAGCTTACTGTGAAAGAGTCAAGGAGTGTATTTGTGTTCACTTTGAGCGAGCACAGATTCATTTAATAAAAAATAAAAAAATGTACATGTAGATTTCTTTTATTGGATTGTTTTATTAATGCATTATAACGTCTAAAATTTTAACTCCTTTTCATAAATAGATAGTGTAAATACCAAGAATACAGATCAAGACACTATAGCTGATAAAAATATTAGATAAATATATAAATCTGAAAGAATGGGTGCACGCAGACGAGGCCGACCTCGAATGACAAGGTCCGATCATATCGGTGCCGTTTTGCAGGAAGGCCAAGACAGGAGCAAAAGGAATAGAAAACCAAGTAGGTATGCGGAATTAGCGGAATGTTATGCGTTTGTTTGGATAGGAACGAATGGAAGTCCGTACTCTCTGCCTACCCCCATCGGGTAACGGCGTGATGGGGAAAAAAGTGTGATGCGATGGTCAATAAGGGAAATGTGATGTAAAACGGCACTCGCTCGGACGCACCACGTTAGTTCACAGTTACGTCAAAATAAAAACAACACTTTTTCGGTGATGAAAGAACTTAAAAACGTCAGAATTATGATTAACGAGCTAAGCAGAAAAATGATCTGTGGGTTGGAATGTGTTAAGAACAGCCAGCAGGGACGTGCGATGATTAGTTAACCAGGTGCACACATAAATAGCTTAATGACTTATCTAATTTTCTTTCTTTTCTGCCTAGGGGTTCAGTAAAATTAACAAACAATAGTTTACGACAAATGGCCGACATTTAAGTCTTAACGCAGCCCTAAGCCTTATGGAATATATCGATATTTTTTAGTTTCCATGTTTTGTCTTTATTTGACGTGACCGTGAATGTGACTTTACAACCAGGCATGACTCAAATTGATAAAGCCGCCAAATACATGACAGCAGTCGCAGTCTTTAAATTTGGTTGCTCTCTTGTTCTCAATAATTTCTAACTTTTATCTCTATATCCTGTTGCCTTTTCTGACCGATTGTTTTAAGGACGTGAGGTGGTCAACCCCACGGTCCCGATCTGATATTTCGATCTCCTGCCTCTTACAGGATGCTCGAAAAACCAGCAAAAAGAGCAGTGGGGCTAGTACGAGTTTTATCGAAAGCTAATTGCACGCAAATAAGCGCTTATTCGCGTGCAATTAGTGTTCTAAAATCAAACCATCGAATCATTCGATCATTTTAGTATGAAAATTTTTCGAAACTCTTTCGATGATCGTTTCTATATTCGATAATCGAAAACTTATACTAGTGCTACAGAGGTGCTATTCTAAGCCGGCAACCCCACGGCCAGGAGAATTTTGGGTATAAGATGGTACCACCGCATCACGAACGACGCTATACGCCGGCGCACCCAGCGTGAGCCCATCACCTCTACTATTATGTGGAGGAGATGGACTTGGCTAGGACATGTGTTAAGGATGCCGAATGACAGTTGGCCGAGGAGAGCGCTGTTCTTCCTCCCATCAGGGTCCCGAAGACGAGGAAGACCCTCTCACAATGTGTTCCGCTCCTTCGAAGCAGAGTTGAGGGACATGGACATGGTGTGGGAGGAGGTCATAAACATTGCGCAAGATCGAGCGCAATGGAGAGCTCTTGTTGCCTCCCTATGCCCCTGAGTGGGGTGTAAAAGGGAGTGTGTGTTTGTGTGTATCTCTATATCTCATTAATTATTTTTCCACTTGTTGTGTACATAATTAGGAATTACGGAGACTTAAACATTACCACCTAAGGGCGAACGTTGTTAAGGTAAAGTGATCACACTAAGTCAGCCTTCAAAATAACAGTAGAAGACGGTCGAAAGCCCGTAGTAGTTTGTTCCATTTAAAAATCGAACATCAGTAATGAATTTTTAAGAGTCTTTAGTTGTTACACATAAGAGGAGAATCTAATCAATATTAAGAACGTTTTATCGCTGAAAGAAGGGAAAAAGTACACATGTTTGAATTGAAATCAGTGACCATCTGTCCTCTTTGCCTGTAACCCTATTCTAAGATTCCGCTGACGTGTAGTAACATAATTTTCAGAATACTTCGGAAAGATCCGCAACCCATGCAGAATTCACGGAAGTTTCTCACTTACGTTTGAGAGTGAAAATTGGAAAAGGGGTATTCTGATCCGTATGTTTGTTCTGTGTTTGGTAAATAAAATACTATTTTAATCGACGCACTTATCTACCGAAATACCATTTGTAGCTGGTTCATTGGCTGCGTGTCGATTTGCTATTGAATTTTTATTAAGACAATGACATGACGAGGAGACCTGCTGCGTGATTTAGGGTGAGAAGTGATTTATGATCTAGAAGTGACTCTCCTTCGAACTACTCCAGCCCCGATTACTAATTTATTACTATCATAATATATGAATACGCATTAATTGCTTCGGATTTTATATATTCACTAGCTGACCCGTCGAACTTCGTATCGAAATAAATAATATGGGTAGGTACTCTAGGTTTTATGCAACAGAGCTCAAATTCGTATTTTAGTTATTTAACATGAATGGCTAAGAACACGTAGAAAGCCGATTCCGACCCGCTCCGACCAGCGCAAAGAATGTTACTATGCATTTGAATGGGGATACCCACAGAAAAAGCAGGAACCCGCTTTCCGGCATGCTCATTTAAATGCATTGAAACCATAGACAACAATCTATGAGCCGGTCGGCGCGGGTCGGAATCCGCTTTCTACGTGTTCCTACCCAATGACTATATACTGGCATTAGCAAAACCTGGATAACACGCTGCATTCATCGGGTCTGAGTTTATTTTTACATCAAAAATATATAACCTATGTTAATATGATGTGGGAAGAGGTTATCATTGCGCAAGATCGAGTGCAATGGAGAACTCTTATTGCCTCACTTTGCTCCTGAGTGGAGTTCAAAGGGAGTTTTAATTTTGATTGATTTGATGTTAATATGTAAAAAAAATTAATTTTGGTAGGTATGTCATTATATTCGATATTTCAATAATTATTTTGCTCAGTTAAAATAATATTGATTGATTGATCAAAGTACCGATTCAAAATACGCATTGAGGTGTAAATACTTATTTTACCGATCATGCTGATTCCCGAAGAGGGTGGGCAGAGAGTATGGACTTCCATTCTCTTCAATCCAAACTCATTCGCTTCCTCCAAACGCATAACATTCCGCATACATGCTCTTCTATTCCTTTTGCTCCTGACTTAGCCCTCCTGTAAGACGGCACTGATATGGTCGGACGATGTCATTCGAGGTCGGCCTCGTCTGCGTGCACCTATTCTTTCAGATTTATATATCCTTTTAGTCATTCTCTCTTCGTTTCTTTTCATAACATGCTTAAACCTTCTTTCTTTATTCACTTTCATTCACTTTCGTCACTACACTAACATTCACTCCACATTCCTTTCTAATATTATCATTCCTCACCTTATCAATAAGTCTCTTTCCGCATATCCTACGCAGTGATCTCATTTCCACAGCACTTATTCCAACTTCCAAATTGTTCGTCCATGTTCAAGTTTCACTCCCATTACTCCCATAAATCATGGATAGTATCAGGATTGCATTGTACATCAACTGTCGATTTCAGAAATATGTTCTTAGAGGTCTAAGTGCACCGCCAACCCTTCTCCCAGCCAATTTCCTTCTTTCAATCTCTTTTTCACACCTTGCATCTCTTCTAAATAAATTACCTAAATAGACATACTTCCAAGTTCTCGACATTCACTTTCACACAACATTGCGTTCTTAAATCTTCTCTTTCAAAACAATGGAAATAAATAAAAAGCACATTTAATGCAGTAGGTATCTGTGATTTTTTTCTATCTTCTATTACAACATGGTGGATGTGTAGCAATTTTTATTTTCAATAAAGAAACAAATGCTAGGTTATTAGCAAATAATATCCAGCTTTTTTTACATATTAACGATGCATATTATATTTACGTTATATGTAGGTCTCATCCTCTGTAAAAATCAGCCCATAAACGAAGAATTGATTTTCAAACAAACAAAAAAATATTCTACTTGTTCTTAAAATTCGCATTCTATCAATTGCAACAACAATCAATCCACTGACAGTTCTTTCAAATGTCAATTAATAAAAATTCAAAAGTAGAAGAAAATTATATTGTAAAAAGTAGGTACTAAAAAGATTACCTACTTTCTGTCTTTTCTTTAATTTTCTAATTTCGCGAGCATTTTTCTTATATTTTTCTTCTACATTGTCCTGATTGAAATCCTACACGACAAAATGAATTAGCGAAATCGGTCCAGCCGTTTAGGCGTGATGCGATGGCATCGGGAAATAGCTCAACATTGTTATAGTTTTCTTAAATTTCCTGATATTCCATGAATTTTTCTTAATTTTTTCTTCTAAATCAACCTTCTCCCGATAAGAGCCTACACGCCAAAAAAATAATTAGCGAAATCGGTCCAGCCGTTTAGGCGCGATGCGATGACATCGGGAAATAGCACCCCATTTTTATATTGTTCTTAAATTTTCTAATTTTCCATGCATTTTTCTTAATTTTCTTCTTCTAAATCAACCTTCTCCCGATAAAAGCCTACACGACAAAAAAAGAATTAGCGAAATCTGTCCAACCGTTTAGGCGTGATGCGATGATATCGGGAAATAAATCTCCATTTTTATAGTTTTCTTAAATTTTCTAATTTCCCATGCATTTTTTAAAAATTTTTTGTTCTAAAAGGACACTCTCCTGATAAAAGCCTACACGACAAAAAAAGAATTAGCGAAATCGGTCCAGCCGTTTAGGCGCCATCCGATGACAACGCGAAATAGCTCTCCATTTTTATATATAAGATTAACGTATACTAAAAATATACTTGTTGTATTTACTTCGGTAAAAAATTGGTTAAATTATCAAAATAGCTCAAATTTTTTTGTAAAAAAACCGAGCGAATTCCCCAAAAGTCAGAAAAATAAGACAAAAATGTTTTTTAAGGCATCATGTCACAAAGGCCACCATAATGGTGTTGTGAGCTACTATCCCATTCTCTTCAAATATTTGCCTAATAATGGAAAGAATCCTTACCGATATAATGTGGACAATGGTAAAAAATAAAATCTTATTTATAAAAAACTTTACCGCATATTGATCAAAGACGGCGATCACAGGATCCATCCATCATATAATACGAGCGTATCCACGAGTAACATCATCCATATGGTTACTCTATCAAGGGAAATCAAATTCAAAGAGATCTAAGACACGGTAGTCAATGCAAATGTGCTCCAGAGAGCAAGAGTCTGTCGACTGATTGTCGGAAGCTGCTGACTGACATCAAAGTCCGCAAGGTCGGGAACATGTGTTCAGGGGAGAGAAGTACGAGCTACTCCACCTGAGTTTGAAGGGCAAAATAGAGTCACAGACAGATTTAATAGCTTCGTAATATTAGGAATTAGACTTGAATAAGAAAAGTCAGAGCGCTTTTTGCAGCTGCCCAAGACAGGGAAAGATACTCTCAAGTTGGTTGGGGACCCAACATGACACATAAAGAAGAAGATAAGAAGGGAATACAATTCCATTTTCCCATTTAGCCTAATTTATATCCTGTTTGAAGACTCTCATAAAGGTCTGCCCACCAGGTGTTGAACTTCATGTTGCGGCATATACAATAAAACAGCCTGTTTGATTATGTGGACGCAGCGGGGTATTGAGATATCTCTCAGTACAGATAAAACAATCGTCACAGCATCACACCTGGAGGAGACCTCCTTGACGTGTCACCTCGCTTTATTCCTTAAGAGCATTTCTCAATTAAACTGCGTCTAGATCCATAATAATAATTTCACATTATTTATTGCAGTTTTTACAACTGGATCTGCACTTGACTGTTGCATCAGGCAAATTCAACAGTTCATCATATTTTAGAATGCCTAATTACGGATTTTTGAAATGCTTCACATAATCACAATTTAATCTTCTTTTTCTCCATGCTTCTTAATTTTTACTAATCGCTTTTATTTTTCGTTTTTCTCCACCGAACTCTCCCCGCTATCAGAATCATTTAATCTCTACTGAGGTTATGTACTCTTCACTCAAAGAATCCCGTATGCCACTCCTTCTTCTATTTATTTTATAAATCAGTTTCATGTGCCCAAACTATCTCAATTTATTAACTTTCATTTTTGTCACAATACTATCTTCCATACCACATTCCTCCCTAATTTTTTCATTCCTTTCCATATCTCATAAAGTTTTTCCACATATTGTTCGTAGAGCTCTCATCTCTTCTGCATTTATACTACATTCTTATTATTTCGTCCATGTTCATTGTTCACATTCTTCACATCCATACTTCATTTATGGTAACAGGATTGCGTTATTCTGTAATTTCTTAGTTTGTAGTGAGACGTTGTTGTTCCTCATAATAGGTTTTGCACCACCTACCCTGCTACCAGTCACTTTCCTACGTTCGATTTCTTTTTTATTCTTTCCATTCCTTCCTTCCTAATAGGAAACTCAATAGTAAGAAACAAATTGAGAAGAAATAAAAAAATAACCTTTAAGAAGAGACCTCAAACACAGAGTAAGGGAAACATTCAGTATAACAGAAGTGTAAAAAATGCAGCAGAAAAAGATAGAAGATCAGAATTTTTCCGTGTTAATATGATTTGTCTGGGCTTCGTGACTCGGCAAGACCTCTCATGTTGCGACTCAATTGGTTCCACCGTGACGGAGTGTGGACGTTAATGGCTTTATTATCTCTGACCGAGTGTCGAGGTCCACTTCGGAGTCTGCTGTATATCTTATTGTTACGAATGTCATGTCATGTGAGTGTTGTGCATTGTAGTACCTTTCTTAAGCGGGAGAGGCATATTAAATCATCCTTAATCATCAATTTCAAGAATATAGTTACTTCAAGTATTGGAAGAGATGTTATTTGCAATGATCTAAATTTAAGGTTCAACGTTCTCTGAAATAAAGGGCATGGATGGCCATGTGACCAAATACCCAGACCATAGATAGACCAAAAGAATTATGGAATGACAGCTTAGAAAAACGAGGAGGCATGTCAGCAGGCTCTATTCCACTATAATCAGTGAAATTCAATTTAAAAGATTGGAGCACAGGGGAAATTTTCCTGCTTGTCAAAAATAGCCAAGACCAACTCTCTGATGCAGTTCTTCCCTTTGCTGCTGGTCAAAGTGAGGAATTCCGAGAGGCCACCAGATAAGTAATATAGGTATCTACATTTTCCAATAAAAAATTAATCAAAATGCCATGGTTAGATTTTCATCTTATTATATGAAAGAAAGTCAGGTTGGTGCAAACACTTATAACTCGAAATCGGCTAAACAGATTCTTCCGATGTTTGATTTATTGGATTCTTCTCCACTCCGGATAACGTAATAACTATTAAAAAGTATAATAATATGGAACGGATTTTCTGCGACGCCATCTATGAAAAATTTTATAACAAAAAAAATATTATTTACCTGACAACCATTGACATTATAAATATTGGTACGCAATTTTTTGATGGAATTTTTTTCTACTTTCAGATTTATTTAAGGTTCAAACATATTTTTGACAACAACTTGAAATCAATACATATTCATAGTAAGGACTACAGACTACAGGCCAATGTCTGTCGGGAAAGTACGTATTCTTATAAAACTGCAGCACCTTTCTTTGCATAATTATGGAATTTGAGAAAGGACGTGTAAATGAAACAAAATGTTTCACTTCTCTAGAAAGACCTTCACCAGCTAGTAGGAGAATGTTGTGCTGACAAACCGAACAGACAATAATGAAAAACCTCGGTATGGTGGCCAAGTAGCTACCTGCTCTACAACAATTAATTACAATCCAATAAAATCATCCATTAATTAAACGTTAGTGCGACTTTAACCCGAAGCGACCACGGCTGTTGAATATACATATTTTTATGTTTGTAAGAAGCCTCCGTTAGTTACCAACCTAACCGTTACTCACACACCCATCCAGAAAGGTTTACTCCTTCTGGAAAGACAGGACTAGGTTTGTATGGATGGAAGGGCTTCTAGAAGGAAGAAAAAAGAGAAGAGGTCCAGGATATGATCTACATGTTGGACAGCCTTGCCAGGCACCCCTTGACTATAGTTTTCAGTGACCTTAGCATCCCATGGAGACTGGGCTGATGTAACAATATCCACTGCGAGTAAGTGAGAGTAGAGTTGAAATGTAGAGGCTCTTATATTGATATTTCCATAGACCACAGAAAGAAGTTAGACTCAAGAGGTAAGTCTATACGGGTGTAAAGTTAATGTTTAGAGACCTCTACTGCTGCGCTCCACGAAGCTATCTGACATTTCAAACAAATTCCCATACCTACTAATGAAATTGGGTTCGTTGTTTATTTTTTTTTTAACCACAAACGACGTTTTTAAGATGTTTTTGCCCCTGTTTGTTTCCAGTATAATGATTGGCATTAATCCTATTTTTTAGTTTCTCTAAGAAACATTTTTTTTTCTGAAACTGATTCCATACAAAATGTATGGAAGATTGGAGCGCAAAGCTGTCAAATGACGTCACACTTTACACACGTATAAAGATTAAATAAATACTCGTAATGAAGAGACAAAACATCAATGTTGAATTTTACAGCAGTGAAGTGAGACCTAAGAAATAAGTCTCTATAATAATGTAGAGACAAAACATCGCTGTGGAATTTCACAGATGTGAGGTTAGATCTAAGAGATATATAATAATGTAGAGACAAAACATCACTGTCGAATATCACAGAACAGAAGTAAATCTTAAGAAGTAAGTCTCTATTAAGATGTATTGAATAATGTAGAGACAAAACAATGTATAAATCAACGCTGCGTTTGATTAGACGGCTGATTGATTCTCTCCGGACTCCCTGCGAAGTGGCCGCTCCATGTCTCTCAGCTGCCCGACTGTGTGTGCGAGAGTAATCAATTATTGCGTTGAACATACCAATCATTCTCGTACAAATTAATCGTACCTGCCCATTGAATCTTGATGAATCACGTACATTAAATAAATAGCTTTGCTCGCGCCCCTGGTGTACATTAGTTAACATGAAATATGTATATTTGTATTTATATGTAAATGAGAATTGCATCATCTCAGAAGTCTTGGACACTAAATTTGAAACAAACACAGGATCCAGGGTTCGCTGGAAGACATTCTTCGTGATAAGCAATAAAGTCCTTTGATCGAATTCAATTTGTTGCAAATATTGAATTATTGAAACAAAAAATTGAATTCAATCATGTAATCAATATTCTACAGCTGTTTCGAATGCTGGCATAAGGGTTGTTTTCCTTCAAATACGGTGCTGCTATAAACAGCGGTGAATGTGTCAATTTAGAACGTAGTCAATACATTGTCAAATATTTTGAAGGACTGCCGTCTTGTCAGAGGACGGACCGCTTCCTAGGAACCCAGTGCATAATACTGCACAAGCCCCCCTCGCGATTTTTTATGTACTGCAGTATTTTCTATTGCATTTTAATAATTAATGTTAGTACAGTAAAGAATTAATTAATAAATAAATACCTAAATGATTTTTGACTTTGCCACTATGTAATTTTACTTCCCCTTACATCTCTTCAACTCCATGTCTCATACAAAAAATCAAAATGCATAATATTTTGAAAATTTCTTCCTAATGCCGTATCTGTCAACTTTGGCCCCGATGTCATTATTCTCGCAAAAGCTAATAATTTTACAACACAAGGCCTTGCCGTAAGCATTGTCGTGCAGATTTAAAGCAACCAAAAATATTTAACGCACGGAGAAATGTATTGGAAACGAGAAAAAAAACTTTAAATGATTGAGTGTTTAATAATTTCATAATAAAGCAAACAGTAATTAGTGTTGAGGTCGGCCCAATACATTAGTTGTTATGGGTATACACCTCATTCCTACCAAATAACCTAACCACGGTTGATTAATGTTTAATTAAAATGTAGCACAATATGTGTTTAATGTGAAAACCACGTAAGAGTAATTATTATGACGCTAACCAATTTATTATGAACGGACGTGTTGGGGCAGGGATGCCCCACCTTTGGGAGGCGCTACCGGGCTTTCGACCAACAGATGAAAGTCTCGTAGATTTTTACAATTTGTTGAACATGTAGAAAATTCTCGGAATGGTGAACGTTGGATGTTTTCCTTTTTAATTATACATAAATGGTGAACATTGATTCAATACAAAAAAAAACTTTATAACCGACTTAATGGAAATTGTCAGCCCTTATTTATACCTACTATCCGATTATGAAACTTATAGTCTGTTGACCAAGTTTGATCGGGTACAAAGACCAACTAAGGATTCTTGTGGTTTTATTTCGTTTGTCTAAGTACCTAACTAAGAAAGCGATTTTGGTGCCTAATGCCTATACTAGGTTCCTAAAATCTAAAAATGAACATTCATAATTACTTTGTTTATAAACAAATAAAAAAGGTTCTTAGATAGGATCTCGAAATATGTATCATTTTTCCAACTTAATATTTACTTTTTTTTAAATTTCTTACTTTAGTTTAATTAAATAATTGTACTTACCTTACTAAGCACATGAATATTTCGTACTTCTTTCAGGCTTCGAAACAACAGTAGAAGAAAGTATTGTAAGTCCGTTGTAGAGCCAACCAGATGTGTTGGATATAATAGGTACTTCCGCATCAGTGGTCAAAGTGGACATAAGGTCACATGACCTAAAGGAGATGGGATGTCCGTTGGGACCTATCATTCGTGGGTAACAAAAAGACGATTAAGGATACTTCTTGAGGAGGGCTCCTGCCGGGAGGAGGCTCTAACACTCCGCATGAGGAGAGGAGGCACAATAAGAGGCAGCGCTCGATGAATGAATTGAAGGATGTCACAATAGATCTAATCTGGTCGCGGTGACAAAAAGGGCATGCGCATAATATGGTTACTTGACCTTTAGAAAAAACCCCGCAGACTAATCGTTGAAATTCGAACGCAATTGGTGGAATGTTAACATCAACAAGTTATTATTTTGTCAAATAATTGATTCTCAAAGATTTTCTGATCACCCGTACCCACAGGTTGGCAACCCCTGATATTTGTTTCTCTGCTGTTTATTTTTAAATCTAATGAAATAATTTTAAATTATAGGTGTTGGACATATGTTGTTTTTTCCTTGTTACATAGCCTGTGCCAACCTCCTTGATGGAGATAATTACTCAGACATTGCACGACTTTATCAATACTACTTGTTTGCGTTGGTCACCCTGTTTGGGAAAGATCAGATAAGAGCCCGGATTCCGTTGTCTGATCTGAATCACGGATTCATCATAAAGGCATTGCTGTTCAAGTATCTAATTTGGAACTGAAAACGGTATCCTATTGGCAATTGGCATGGGTGCTAACTTCAGACCAAGATGTCCCGGGTCAGATTTCTCAAAATCATGAAAGTGTAGGATAAAAAAATGTTTTTCATTCCTTACGGCATATCCGATTTTATCTAATTATCAAAGTCCGGAAAATATCATATCTGGGCCATGTACTGCGAGGAGAAGAGTACTACCTTCTCCACCTTATACTGAAGGGGAAAATAGAGGGACGCCGAGGGCCTGGCAGGAAACAGATGTCAATGTCTGGCTGCGCAATGTAAGGGAGTGGACCGGCATCTGAACTGTGGAGTTATCGCCTACGTACCTACGTACGGACAAGATCGCCTACGTTGAGGGGACCCGACAGGGTATGTCAAGAGGAAGAAGAAGTGTTTTGAATTTAAATTGCTACACGAGGTTAGCTTTTATTTTCATATTGGGTTGGACCGATTGACAGGAAGAAATTGTCTCAGGCGAGGTTCCGACAGCTTTGCTGACTCTTTTTTTTTGTACTTCGTTACCTTCTCTATCTTAAGGTGCATTTACACCAAAAGAGCATGGATCCAGAGCTGGAAGTAGCATATATTTTCTTGATCGTTGATATGGATACTAATATGTCATCGCTCATTTTTATCAGTTGTTATTACTTGTTACTGTCCAATATCAACCATAAAAGAAAGTATGCCCTGTCTCTATGTTAGTTTGGTGTAAACGCACCTTCAATTATCAGTCTTAGTCCTCATTGCCGAGAGTCGTGGCCATCGTATTATATTCTTCTTCGAACCATTGCTTTCCAGGATGTCCTATCTTCAGCCAGATCCACGGCTCTGTGGAGTTTCGTCGTGTGCATATTTTTATTGAATTTGATCAGTTCAGCGCATCGGTGGTCTGCCTTGCGGTCTTGTTCGCCATTTCACCAGTATCAGCTTTTCAAGGCTCTCTTCCTCTCTTCGAGTAGTATGTCCAAACCTTAAGTATTATAAGTTGAATTGAAAACATAAAGAATAAACGAGAGTTCAGCATTGCAGCATCAGCACACTTCCATATCGTTGATAGGCTAAACCAAATTCTCCTAATTTTCCCTTCAACTCTCTACAAAAACTCTATAGAACCTGACGTTTGTGGGATTCAGGAAAAAACTCCTAAACCAAATCGGTCTGGTTGTATTTTGCTTGAGACAACTTATCAATTCGTCTCTCGCTTTGATTATAATTGGGCATTGCTAAATGTATAACTCGAAAATTACCGACCCTCCCCACATGGAACCAAACCAAAATAAAAAAGCTCTAGGTTTACACGACCCATTAATGATTGCCAAGTTGATTACGGGTTATACCTACTTGATTTCTCCTGTAGACCAAACTTACATTGTCCAATACATGGGAATGTTTATCTCAATAGAATGTGGTTGCACAGCCAAGGATGCTGTGGTAGTGAGCACTCCCATTATGAGCCGACCTCTAACTCTGGTCTTACCAATGGTAGAAGTTTGCCTATAATGGGCACCGCTGCCTACTGGTTTGCAGCCAAGGAAACAGGTTCACGAGGTATAGGAAGCTGAGAGTGGTGCGCCTTGATCGACATCACTCCGTTATTCATTTCAATTGTAAATCACACACACAAAATATTACCCTGCTACCTATTTTATTGATTCAGTGGTACATTTCGGAATGCAGATTTTAAGCAAATTAAAAATACAGTACGTGCATGGTATGATATGTTGTGATATCGTTACAATTTTAAGGTTTATAATACCTCAATTCCCTATCAGATCCGCTAAAATTAAGCATCAACTAATATGCGGGCAACGTCAAGTGATTTCAACCAATCAGAGCAATATTGCTTAAAAAAAATCGATCGAAGTGAATATAGGTACAAGTGATTTCAAACGAATTGTTTCCCCATGTCAAAATTATTATCATGGCCGCAAAATTTCCCTTTTCTCATAATAATTCATCTTGGTCAAGAAATATAACCACTATTTAAGTATCTTTTGTGATGAAAACAAGAGCAAAACAATATTTTTACTGAAAATAATAAATTAGAGGTATCTGAAAAAAAATGATACGAATAGTTTTGACATAAAAGCGATTCCTCTAAAATTTTGGCAGGTCTCTCTAAGGTGCCGCTTAAATTAATCGAACAGCGGCTCATTTCAGAGGAATCATGATAATTGAAGTGAAACTGTAAGCTAAAATCGACTCCAAGCTTTAGCGGACAGGGAATCGGGGTGTAAGTATATTAGTCACTTCTTCTGCTAAGGTGATCTCTAAGAAAACAAAATGTCATCGCGAGAATTAAAAAAAATATTAAATCAATTCGTGTAGAAAAATCCCATGGTTCGCCAAAATACAAAACCACCAGGAATAATTATTTATTTTGTCATCGCTAACTACAGTTATTTTAAATTTATGTTTTTATAATAATTAGGTATTAATTATTTTAAATTTATGTTTGTATAATAATTATTCATCTCTTAAATGTCTTCTGTTTTTATTGTAGAGTGGTTTCCTGGGACACCGAACTCCAACTTTCTCGCCATCTTTTGGAGGGTCTTCCCGGTTGGCGATTTTCCATTGGAATGTTGTGGGCTGCTACCTGTGGAAGTCTATCACCGTCCATTCTGTAAACATGGTCGCGCCAAAAGCGCCTTCTTGTCCTGCCCCATCTGATGATGTCTTCAGTGTTGCAGGAATCACGTATGTATTCTGTCCCTTAATATTTTACCCAGAATAGCAAGCAGGGTCTTCGAAAAAACACTGACCCGACCGGGAATCGAACCCGGGGCCTCTTGACTTGAAGTCCATGTGAGGCTACTGAGTGTGGTTATTAAAAAAAATACAAGATTTCGAAATTAAGAAATTGGCTTTTGACAGAAACATTCAAGTGTTTGATAGTTGCTGCGATTGACAGAATGCGAATGGAAAATATGTGGATTAAAACAGACGCTTCGGTCGGAATAAAATTGGTTAAAAGGTAATTAATTTATTATTATACACATATTCATAGTAAGGACCACAGGGAAAGCTAGTGATCTATTAAGGATAATTATTATACTGAGTTTCATTCTACATATTCTATTTATGGTTGTTACAGTTCTCAATAGTGGTTATGGCACAAGGCTTTATTCTGCCATCCTACTGAATAGTAATTTCATTGACTAAAACGCAATGATTAAGTTGTACTTACTGAATGTTGAATGGTGACGAGTACTTACACGACCCGCCATCTCCATAGACAAAGTAATTATTGAATGACTGTAGCCTTATTGACAGGTAAAACCAGTGGCGTAACTATACCATCTAAGGCCGGTGGAATTTTTTTTCGATCGGGCCCTCTCGCACGCGATCACAAGACAGCGTTTACGTGCGCTTTTGGATATTTTTTATTATTTTTAAATATGATGCATCACGTATGTCGTATAGCATATCTGCACGGTAAGTCACTTTTGTTGAAACTTAAGGATGCTCTGCAACTAAATACCTGTTTTTGTCATTTATACATTATCGATAATACTTGTTCCCGTCAGTTCTTAACATATGAAACGGAAATTTACGTTTTATTGTAGCATGAACTTTTTTTCAATAGTTAAAGCTAGTTTATCAAGCTTTTAGAGTAATCGTCTTTTTTTTCTGGAATTTTTCTCAAATTTCCTCGATTCATACGTAACTAGCGGAAAAACAATACTTATGGATACGTAACTAGCGGAAAAATGTGAAGATTATCTTAATACTAATTGGAATTTGTCTGATTTACCCAAACATGATGGTTTTTTAGCGTAATAATACCCCTTAAGAAATTAATTAAGTTTTGTTCGAACTTAACTTAATTTCGTGAATACCCATGCTGCAGAAAATAATACAAAAACATATTGGCATTAAAGAATAATTAAAATTATATCCAAAAATCAGTTTTTTTTGTTTTGAATTTGAAGGTTTCATAATAGGTTCTAATTGTGTCTCACTTTTATTGATTTTAACTTTATACATATGTATCTACTTGATACTTAACTTTTATGTAAATGGAGAGCTCTTGCCTTCCCTCTATATCCCAGAGTGCTGTTTAAATGAGAAATCAATGAATGATTGATCGATTGAAGTAAGTAGGCATTTAACTACTAAGGTATGAGGTATTTTCTGAGCTCGCTTCTTGGCCGGAGCCCTCAGCCTATAGTTACGCCACTGAATACCTTTCTACACATGATATTATTATTAAGATCACTTTTGATTAATAATAACAATGTCATCCAGTTATTTGTGAGGCTCCTTATATGGATCACTGCGGTAGGTACGTCTATACATATTGTAATTGTGGCACCATAGAAAATGTCTTGCAAAAATATTAGAAAATTGCTCCACATACGATGTTCATCAGTTTGCAATTATTTACAAGGCACATCTGGCAGAATGGATTATTGATTTCTTCTTATTATAATGTATTTATGACATCACCTACGGCGTAACAACACCAATTACATGATAGTAAAAATGTCAAGCTATGATTACTGTCAGATTTATATAAAAATCTTATAATAAAGTATTAAATAAATCTGACAATAATTACAATAATATACAGCGATTCAATATAACCATGTAGTGTTCTTGGTTTTTCGCATTGACACATTGACGAGTAGGTACTTCGTAAATTCGCAAATTATCTACGGGTGCAGATCCCTGAGGCATCGTTTTTGACTGACGACAAAATGTACCGATATTCTATTTTAGGTCATTTTACTTGCAAATAAATAAATAATAGCAACTGTGATTTTAAGATATAGCAATACCGATTTTATGCAACTTTAAAAGTTCGAAGTAAGCATGCAAATATGTATTCAATTTTTTTTTGATTTGTTCTCACCCAAAGTGAACACAAATATACTCTTTCGACATCTTTCACATAAAGCAAAGCTTGTGTTGTGAAAATGGATTTATTTATTTGTCAACAATAATTGTCAACAGTTCCTTAATTTTGCTGTAAATCGTTAATTTTAGTTGTAAACAAAAAAGACATTTAAAGCGTTTGCTGAAGAAATGAGCGTAGAAAAGATTGGCTACTAAATAACAGCGGGTCGAAAGTAACATACAGTCTGTTTGCAAATAAATGCATATATGTGAATATGCAAATCAATGTGATGGTTGTGCGAATATGTATTTAGTGAACTTGCAGATGCATATTATCTACATAAAACACAACTTCTGAAGTCTATATTGGTTCATAAATCAGTCATTGCGTGTCGTTTATTGAAAACGCATTGACATTTATAAAGGCCCTCAATAATATCTCTATGGACATTATCATGGCGTACTCCCGACGAGCTGTCATAGATAATAATGTGTTAATACCAGTGTGAAACCAGAGACAAGTACCCACAACTCCATTAATTCTCTGTAAAGCACACGGCTACTCACCTTTACTGGTGTGAATGCCATGGTTATGGAGGGCAATAAGGTACGGCTTCACTTAAAAACTTTTATAGTATTTTTATTTAAGCCGCTAGAGTTTATACTTCTGCCCAATACTTTAGAGAAGTGTAGGTAGGTACACACTACAAAATCTCATTATGTTCGATTTTCAACAGCTTACAACCATTCGTAACATTACGGGCTTACAAACATTTTCTACTATTATTTTGAAGGCAAAAATCCTCATCAAAGGAAAAATTATCATTCTAATAAAAGATAATAAATATCAGTAATAATGTTCCTCAGAAAAAGGCAAGTTAGACAACCCATTATGAGACACTTTTGATTTTACATTTGTTTCTATGAAGTTGATGTTCTTTATTAGCAGTCTGCGGAAGTGTGTGGGTATGAAATACATAGCATTACAGTAGTGTGCGTAGTGTTTTTTTATCGGTTTATTCTATTTTTATGCATAATTAATAAAAAAATAAATATAAGCACCTTCACCACTCCTTCTCTATATAAACTATAAGTGTGCGAAATTTCAAACTCCTCCGTGCGCGCAATTTTCGTAAAAATAGTCACAAAGTTTTTCCTTCACGTATTAATATATAAACAGTTTCCGCCTTTTGGGACATCGATGATCAGCTGCCGCTCCAGACATAGGTATAACATTTTTGTTTCACCAGCAAAATTCTGGAACAGAATTCAAGATCATAAGACTTCAAAATGTGCTTGAGCTTTTGAAGGCTGAATCAAATTTTAATTTATTCATTTTCATTGTAAAAGAAATTTTAAAAAATGTACAGAAAAGTAAAATTGTTTTAAAGAATAATGTAGCATGTTCTGTTGTGGGTCCAGTGGTATGACAGTCAGATTGCTGCTGGTGGCTGCAGCCCGGTGGCTGGTAAAAGTTGTTTCCAGACCTCGACCGCCGCCACAACAATTGAGACCATAAAAACGCCTCTCAGCGAGACCTTGGACAATTAATAATTCACAAAAAATTCTTTAGACAGTTTGACACAAAACGGAGCATGCTGCACCCGTGTTTAATTTCAATAGAATGTCGCGAAAATATTTATATTATATGTATACAAAATGTAATTCGATATTCAAATCATTTCATTTAATGAAAGGTTGCATTATGAGCTAGGTACAAGGTAAGTTAAATTCTGATTTTCAATAGACTATTTTGCAAACATCAGTTTGATCGGGAAATTTTCTTAGAGTAAAGAAAAAGTTCACAGAAGAGATTGCCAGAAAAGGTTATACAGAAAAGTAAGATAGTAGAATGAGTTACCGGAGAAAATTTCTGCTGAGGTTAAAGAAAAAAACATATAAAACACGAGACATTGAATGGAAAAATTATCCAAGACAAAAATAATACATACATACATTCTCCCTTGAGGCCCCCCGCACACCGCAAGCCAGCCCGGAGGAGACCAATCCGCAGCAAACCCGACCCGCACGAAACCAACCCCCTAGTCTGATCGAATCAACCAAAGCAAAAAGTCGGTCCCACACAAATGAAGCCAGCCGCGGACTTCCCCCCGCAAACCGACCTACAATACAGGGGGACTAAGCCCCACTAAGGAGCATAGGGAGGCACAAGAGCTCTCCATTGCGCTGGATCTTGCGCCTTTACAGGGGAGACACCATCTGTCTGACCTCCCCTGATGAGACCCAGGCGTCCGAGGCTCTTTTCCTGTGCCTTTGCTGACCGGCTGGGGTTTATGGACGTGAGATGGTCACGGTCCCGATCTGATTTTTCGATTTCCTGCCTCTTACAGGATACTCGAAAAACAGCAAAAACAGCAGAGGTGCTACTCTTAGCCGGCAACCCCACGGACATAAATAATAAAGAAAATTAAACGAACTGAAAAGAAATACACAATTTTGGAGTATTGATCAAAAACTTTTTGATCAAAAACCGGATCAAAAAATTATCGTAACACTGCAAAGTTTTGTTTTATCTTTTTAAATTGGTATAATAAATAATATGTATTAAGAAGTTACGAATAATGTGTTTCAAGAAATAAACGAAATTAACTAGGAAGGTGTTACACAGAAAACTCTGAATGGAAAACATTACCCGGAGAGGTGGGATTTAAAAACAAAAGAATGATAGTTGTAATTGAAAGAGTTTAACAAAGAGGTGTCCCCAAAATTATGAAAATCACGGAAAATATCCCCAAGAAGGTAAAGAATGAAAATATAAGTCATTACATAAAGTAGGTACCTATCTATAAAAGAGGAAAGATTTGATTGTTTGTTTGTTTGCATTGAATAGGCTCCGAAACTACTGAACCGATTTTAGAAATTCTTTCACTTTTGGGATGCTACACTATCCCCGGTGAACACAGGCTATATTGAATTTTCAAAAATATTTGGGATCCTTACTAAAACTCCAATAATGTAACCCGAGGTGTAAAAAAACTAAAATAATTTAAATGAAACAATTGATTTGTTATTCCACTATATTTATTTACCTGACTAGTTTCGCAGGAACAGGTCCTGCATGGTCACAGGTGACTTAGAAACGTTTCTAAGATAGTAGAATGAGTTACCGGAGAAAATTTCTGCTGAGGTTAAAGAAAAAAACATATAAAACACGAGACATTGAATGGAAAAATTATCCAAGACAAAAATAATACATACATACATTCTCCCTTGAGGCCCCCCGCACACCGCAAGCCAGCCCGGAGGAGACCAATCCGCAGCAAACCCGACCCGCACGAAACCAACCCCCTAGTCTGATCGAATCAACCAAAGCAAAAAGTCGGTCCCACACAAATGAAGCCAGCCGCGGACTTCCCCCCGCAAACCGACCTACAATACAGGGGGACTAAGCCCCACTAAGGAGCATAGGGAGGCACAAGAGCTCTCCATTGCGCTGGATCTTGCGCCTTTACAGGGGAGACACCATCTGTCTGACCTCCCCTGATGAGACCCAGGCGTCCGAGGCTCTTTTCCTGTGCCTTTGCTGACCGGCTGGGGTTTATGGACGTGAGATGGTCACGGTCCCGATCTGATTTTTCGATTTCCTGCCTCTTACAGGATACTCGAAAAACAGCAAAAACAGCAGAGGTGCTACTCTTAGCCGGCAACCCCACGGACATAAATAATAAAGAAAATTAAACGAACTGAAAAGAAATACACAATTTTGGAGTATTGATCAAAAACTTTTTGATCAAAAACCGGATCAAAAAATTATCGTAACACTGCAAAGTTTTGTTTTATCTTTTTAAATTGGTATAATAAATAATATGTATTAAGAAGTTACGAATAATGTGTTTCAAGAAATAAACGAAATTAACTAGGAAGGTGTTACACAGAAAACTCTGAATGGAAAACATTACCCGGAGAGGTGGGATTTAAAAACAAAAGAATGATAGTTGTAATTGAAAGAGTTTAACAAAGAGGTGTCCCCAAAATTATGAAAATCACGGAAAATATCCCCAAGAAGGTAAAGAATGAAAATATAAGTCATTACATAAAGTAGGTACCTATCTATAAAAGAGGAAAGATTTGATTGTTTGTTTGTTTGCATTGAATAGGCTCCGAAACTACTGAACCGATTTTAGAAATTCTTTCACTTTTGGGATGCTACACTATCCCCGGTGAACACAGGCTATATTGAATTTTCAAAAATATTTGGGATCCTTACTAAAACTCCAATAATGTAACCCGAGGTGTAAAAAAACTAAAATAATTTAAATGAAACAATTGATTTGTTATTCCACTATATTTATTTACCTGACTAGTTTCGCAGGAACAGGTCCTGCATGGTCACAGGTGACTTAGAAACGTTTCTAAGTCACCTGTGACCATGCAGGACCTGTTCCTGCGAAACTAGTCAGGTAAATAAATATAGTGGAATAACAAATCAATTGTTTCATTTAAATTATTTTATTTAAATAATTCCACCAAGAATGCACGTTCAATTCGTTAATTTTAGTAAAAAAACTACTCAAAATATTCTTTACATCGCGTGCGCCGCTAAAATTATTGATGATAGAATAAAATAAGACTTTATTTCTATATCATCATTATTTAAAAAAAAATGTAATGGAAATGCGGCAGAGATATAGGCGTCACTGGGGTACGAGCCGGACGGGAGGGGACCATTTGAATGCTATTTTGATAAAGTTAGGGATCTATAAAGATCATAAGAAAACTGAATTATTTTTTTTAAATACCTATGTACCCGTGCGAAGCTGGGACAGACCGCTAGTCTATACTAATATATAAAGAGGAAAGATTTGATTTTTTGTTTGTTTGTTTGCATCGAATAGGCTCCAAAACTACTGAACCGATTTGAAAAATTCTTTCACTTTTGGGAAGCTACAATATCGGCCGTGAACAAAGGCTATATTTAATTTCCAAAAAAAATTGGGTAACCTACGAAAACTTCAATAATGTAACCCAAGGTGTAAAAAATTTACCTAAAATATTCTTTTTATCGCGAACGCTGTGAAAACTAATGATGATAGAATAAAACAATGTACAACAATTTTGTAGAAGACATCATTATTTACAAAAAGTATCGCGACAGCATATGTCTAACTATTATAGTTATGCCACAATAAGTGTTTTTTTATTTTAAAAAAATCAATAAAATGTCACCTCTAGAAAAAGCTCTTTATTGGTATCTTGGTATTACTCCTTATTAAAATAAATTAGTTCATATTCAAGTCTGCTTCAATATGTTTATATAACTTTTTGAATTATTCAATTCGGACATTCCATTCGAAAGTTATCACGAGTTTAAAAATGTGAGTATTCGAAAAAAAAGCATAGTCTCTTATCATCTCAACTTATCCGATGCAGAGTGCGTACGGGAGCCGGGGAGGGCACTGAGGGGAGTCATGACGTCAAGTTTAGTAGAAATACCGCGCAAAGTAGTCACGGTGGTAAAGTGACGTGACACGATACATTGCCATGCAATTATTCCAGATTAACATATGCTATAAAATATTTTGATAAAGTTAGGGATCTGTATGAAAACTAAATTATTTTTAAGTATCTATGTACCCGTGCGAAGCTGGGACAGACCGCTGGTGTTATATAAAAATCGAGTATTGGCACGCGTCTAATACCATAGGTAATATTAAATACCACACGTGTAGAAGGCAGACGGCGACATTGTTTTTTTCTAAAATCGGAAATTACCTATTAAAGTTTAATATGAATAATTGATATAATTTTCTAATAATCGTATGTATTGATTTAAACATTTATTCAAGGTCCTTGCAAAATTGTGTATGCTAATTATTATTATTTATCATGACCACCTTACGGCAGGACCACCACATACAGACACTTTTACATAACATAACGTCAGAGACATTAATACAATTGTGTCCAAAGTATAATAACTAATTATTAGAATTATTGAATCAAATATACCAACTATGTTAATAGTTCCTTTGACGGGTTTCGATGTTAAACTATGTATATAAAAATGGAGCCCTATATTCCATGGGAATCGCATCACATGTGAATGGTTTGAACATTTCTCTATTTTTTTTCTTGTTGTGTTTCAGGAGAACGTTCGTGTGAAATAAAAAATATGCCCGGAACGTCAGATACAATGTTTTTATGAAAAATAATTTTATATTGTATTCTTATTTATATAAAAATGATTATCTGTCAGCAAAGCGGCTATCAGTGGCGTATTATTATAATATTATATTATCTTCATTCTTGGACACATCGTGTTCCCCTGCCCTCACAACGTATTATTTTTAACATACATGCATACAATCTCCCTAAGAACCCCACTCAGAGGCATAGGGAGGCAACAAGAGCCCTCTATCGAGTCCGATTTTGCGCAGCTTCAACGACCTCCTCCTACACCATCTCAGCTCTGCCTTGAAGGAACGGAACATGGTATCAGAGGGTCTTCCACGTTTTCGGGACCCTGATGGGAGGAAGAACAGCGCTCTCTTCGGCCAACTGTCATTCGGCATTCTTAACAAGCCAATTACATTTTTTTATATAAAGACTTATTATTAACCTTGTCCTTCGGTAAGGTACAAAAGAACGAACTATATAATTTAAAGATGTTTTGCAACAGTTAATACAACATAGCCCTCAAAAAGGGAAGTGATAGCAAATATAATAATGCTAAACGAGAAGTAAAATGTTACACACACTACCTACTGGTTTTTTTATTATTGCATTATACAAAATGTTTAAGGAAATAAAATATTACAGGTAAATGGCTTCGCTTTAATATGGGCGCATACGTTTCCTGTGCCACTTGCGTTATTTCGATACATAACGTTTGATTCCAAAATGAGTTAATAAATAAACTCATTAGAAAGTATATAGCCAAAAATATTTGGAGATAAATTAATATAAAAATGAAACCTTATGTATTTCTTAGGACATCGAACACCCCTGAACGACTGAACTAATAATATCACTACTCAATTGTTTTTTGTTGTGTTTGATATTGTCAGAAGAAGGTTCATAGGAAAGAAAAAAGTTAAGGAAGTTGTGCGGAACGTTAGAAAATATGAGAAAACGTAACGTTGGTAACCTTTTAGGGGTTTTGACATTCAAATCTTTTATTTTAATACGCGTTTGACATCTGTCAATTGTTTGATGGTTGATGGACATCGTTTAAAACAGATGCATCGGTCGTGATTATATTGGTTAAATTCACATTGATAATCACACCTAAGGAGGTATAACTATTGGTAAAAGTATCAATAGAAAGTGAGTCGGTAACTGACTGAGGGGTGACAATCTCAGATAGCACGGAATATCTCTAATATCTACTATATAAATTAAAGTCGGGTTAGTGCGAACACTTATAACTCGAGATTGGCACAACGGATTCTTCTGATGTTTGATTTATTGGATTCTTATCCGCTCCGGATAACAGAATAACTAATAAAAAGTTAAAAAATGGATAACATATGATGTAAAATACAATATTTAAGTTTGTATGGAAAGGTTATTGGAACGCGCCCACGACATCGCGGGTAGTTCCCTCTCATTCTCGCATACGTCCATACAGTAAGTAGCCCATCCCACTTACTCCACCGTACCGTTTCGATATTTTTAGAAAATTTTCATACAAAGTCAACAATATTATCGGGCAATTTGTGTTGGTAATAGGCGATGTAGGGTGTGTGCGCGAGCGCATTTTTCTCAAGTTGTTCCCGCCAGAGCTTTGAATACGAATGAAATAGGGATGTTTCAGAAATAGTTTAATGTTATTATTTTATTAGCTTATCTCAATCGAATTAATTTTGTATTGTTTAACGGGGGCACAGTGCACATTATGTACATATTAACGGGCCACTTCGGGCTAGAACCACAGGACAACGTCTGTCGGGAAAGCTAGTATTAAATAAAAGTCGGGTTAGTATGCGAACACGTATAACTCGAGTTCGGCTCAACAGATTCTTCTGATGTTTGATTTATTGGATTCTTCAACGCTCCGGATAACAGAATAACTAAGAAAAAACTGGATTAGAAATCATGTAGAATATCATATTTAAGTTAGTATTGAACGGTTACGCCATCGCGGGTAGTTCCCTCTCATTCTCGCATACGTGATTGTAGTACAGTAGCCCATCCCACTTACTCCACCGCACCGTTTCGAGCGTTTTAGAAAATTTTCATACAAAGTCAACAATATTATCGGGCACATTTGTTTTGGTACCTACTTCATAGGCGAGGTAGGGTGTGTGCGCGAGCGCATTATTCTTACGTTATTTCCGCCAGAGCCTTGAATACGAATGAAAATATGGATGTAAATATTTTAATGTTATTGTTTTATTAGCTTAACTCAATTGAACTAATTTTGTATTGTTTTATGGGGGCGCAGTGCACATTATGTACATATTAACGGGCCACTTTGGGCTAGAACCACAGGACAACGTCTGTCGGGAAAGCTAGTCTTAATATATATAAATCTCGTGTCACGATGTTTGTCCTCAATGGACTCCTAAACCACTTAACCGATTATAGTAAAATTCGCACACCATGTGCAGTTCGATCCAACTTGAGAGATAGGATAGTTTAAATCTCAAAAAAACCTTGGGTAACCTACGAAAACTTCAATAATGTAACCCAAGGTGTAAAAAATTTACCTAAAATATTCTTTTTATCGCGAACGCTGTGAAAACTAATGATGATAGAATAAAACAATGTACAACAATTTTGTAGAAGACATCATTATTTACAAAAAGTATCGCGACAGCATATGTCTAACTATTATAGTTATGCCACAATAAGTGTTTATTTATTTAAAAAAAAATCAATAAAATGTCACCTCTAGAAAAGGCTCTTTATTGGTATCTTGGTATTACTCCTTATTAAAATAAATTAGTTCATATTCAAGTCTGCTTCAATATGTTTGTATAACTTTTTGAATTATTCAATTCGGACATTCCATTCGAAAGTTATCACGAGTTTAAAAATGTGAGTATTGGAAAAAAAGCATAGTCTCTTATCATCTCAACTTATCCGATGCAGAGTGCGTACGGGAGCGGGGAGGGGACTGAGGGGAGTCATGTCAAGTTTAGTAGAAATACCGCGCAAAGTAGTCACGGTGGTAAACTGACGTGACACGATACATTGCAATGCAATTATTCCAGATTAACATATGCTATAAAATATTTTGAAAAAGTTAGGGATCTGTATGAAAACTAAATTATTTTTAAGTATCTATCTACCCGTGCGAAGCTGGGGCGGACCTCTAGTCTCATATAAATTGTAACGGAGCTCATAAACGTGCCATAACAAAGCTGAAACATTTGGTTATAAAAATAGTAGGGATAAAAAAGAGACACTATCGCGGGGCATTGCCAAATATTGGATAATGTTCCGTATACATTGAAAATTTGCATTTTGTTTTACAAGAATCCAGAAAAGGCAGAAAGTGGTTTGTACAAACATATAAACAACTGGGTGTTTTATCTGCCTACCGCGCAAGGAACACAGAGTGTATTATTAATACATATTGTGCGTAGATATAATACCTACTATCCGCAAGAAACGCAATATTGTTGAAAATAGACTTGTATTGCAAATGTCAGGGCACTTAGACGTAATAAATTCAACGGAAAAGACTTAAATCTTTGTGCAACGCTGCTGTAAATAATGTGATCAGTGGCTTAATGTTTAGTTGGATTGTACAATGAGAAGTTGACTGCAGTGCTAATCCAGTTTGTTGCAATATTGCAGTGCCTGAACTGCTAATTCTCCCTTGCACTATGTCATTAATTGTCTTCTTCACAAAGTCGTTTCCCAAATGCAATATGCGGCAATTACCTTACGGTATTTACCTGTATGCTATACTGACAGTTGACACATATGTATTTATAGAAGAGTGTTATTCATTTATTTATATACGGCATTTAGGATTTTGTTAGGAAGCGATAGTGTTATAGAAGCGGAATCTTCTTATAAAATATGTCTATGAGTGGTAAGCCGTTTAGTTACATTTGCGTTTAGTTGAAACGGTTAGCAAAATGGTCGTTGCATTTAAAAATCTATACATGGTGACTGGTAATTCGATACATTCCTTGTAAGTGCGGTCATACTAGAGCAAATTTGCAACAATTTTGTTACCATTAAGGAATGGTTGAAGTAAAAAATCAAGAATAAAATTTCAAAAACCTCAGAAATACAACGTTTTAAAATCACATGTCATTTTTTTTTCATTTATAATTTCTTAACCATTCCTTTATTCTTCAGCTATTGGAAAAATGTATTTTTAGTTTCCTAAATGCAGTACTTAGTTCACAATTTTCAATCAGAGGAGTATGGAGTTTTGCACCCTTATAATTTATATAGAGAAGGGGTGACGAATGCTAATATTTTTTTTTTAAATTACGCATAAGAATAGATTAAATCAATAAAAAGAAATCACTACGCACATTACAGTAATATTATAATATATTTCATACTCACACACTTCGATGTATTTGACATTATTTGACACAGATCTTTTGTTTATCTGTGGTAAAATTGAGAATAGATTAAAATTGTATGTGTAAAAAAGTTATCAACATTTTAAATTTGACGTATCCGAAGCGTATCTGTGTCATTGTTTTTGAAAGAAAATTGTTGAATAGCAAAGTCATTTTGACAAAGTAATCTTAATAAGGTTCAAACTATACTAATATTCATCTAAATTAATTATGGTCGATCACTAGTAAGTATAATATACATAGTTCAATTATTGAAATAGCATTACTTGATTTTTCTTACTGGGAAATGTGAAACCACAAAGTATTTTACTGTAGGTAGGTGTTTCGTTGCTCAAACAAATAAATATTCCATTTACAAGGGGTCATAAATACAATACTAGTACCTACCTATTGTTATCAAAGCATGAAATAGCCCTGTGAAGTACGAGTATAATCTTTATTAAGTGCAGATTTATTAATGGTCGAAAGTAAATCACGGGCTCTTACTTGGGTACATATATACTTATAGAACAAGTGCAGCCGGGACGTATTACCACAACAAAAATCGCTATTGCAAATCTCACAGTGTTTTGTTTTCAAAATGTATGTTTTTGTTTATATTATATTTTTTTAGATTAAAAATCTGGAAGTTGGTATAAGCGCTGTGGAAATGAGATCACTGCGTAGGATATGCGGAAAGAGACTGATTGATAAGGTGAGGAATTAAAATATTAGAAAGGAATGTGGAGTGGATGTTAGCGTAGTGACTACAATGAAAGTGAATAAATTAAGATGATTTGGGCATGTGCCATGTAGAGAGAATGAACGAAGAGAGAATGACTAAAAGGATATATAAATCCGAAAGAATGGTGCACGCAGACGAGGCCGACCTCGAATGACATGGTCCGACCATATCGGTGCCGTCTTACAGAAGGGCCAAGTCAGGAGCAAAAGGAATAGAAGAGCTTGTTTGCGGAATGTTATGTGTGTGGAGGAAGCGAAAGAGTTTTTTTGGATAGGAATGAATGGAATTCCGTACTGTCTGCCCGCCGTCTTCGAGAAACGGCGTGATGGGTAAAAAAAGTTATTTCTGTCAGCAGGATTGAAATCCCCATCTTTAACTCTCCCATATCAAGACGTTAGACTCTAAAATAAACCAATAATAGCCCACAAAAAAGATTTTTATCAGCATGAGTATATGTATAACAGTGTAATTACATTTTTTTTTCAAACTGTAGATATCTGCTCTGGTATTAAATATTTTTTTTGAGTGGTTGGAAGCCTAGCTGTTACACAAATACACTCCTTGACTCTTTCACAGTAAGCTACTTAAAGCTTGTGTCGTGAAAGAGGAAGATGGTCGGCACCTGGGAATGTTATACATAGGTTAAATGTCAAAAAGTGCCTCCCCTCATTAGATAGATAATTCTTCTACTTCCTGTGCCCTATCACTGATAGAACTTCGTCTAGTCAATAATTCTTCTTCTTGTATCCCATCAGGTTTTGGCAATCATTTTTTTACGAATTTAAATAAAAAACTTATTTTTACCAAAAATGTTACCTTGTTCCTTTTTTTAAAATTAATCTGTACTCATTCAAAGGGAACACAAATACAATCTTTGACTCTTTCCCAGTACATAAGCTACTTAAAGCTTGTGTCGTGGAAGAGGAAGATGGTGCCCATGGGATCAAATCCATGACCTCCAGCCGAATGTCGGCGTCGTAATCTTTTCTTATCTTTATTGCATACCCCATAGGCCCCTCACGAGGCACTCGGGTTCATTAAAATATTTACAAATCAGTACATGATAAAACAAACAGATTTCATTATACGAAAACATCAATTATTAAGAAAGTAAATTCGATGCCAAAGGGGTGTATAGGGTCCCATTGGCATCTCGTCAGTGTACAAGGCCACCTGATACAGTAGCGACAAGAACAAAGTCGAAAGAAAAGAAACATAATTACCTTTACTACATAGTGTCAACATAGAAGGTAAAATTAATAATAATCTACATGTCATTAGTTGAATAAAAAGCATATTCAACAAGATACCTTTTGACCTCCCTCTGGAAACACATAGAGTCAGATAATTTGAGTTCGTGGGGGAGGCGATTATACAGCCTCACGCCCATACAAACGAAGGCTACCGACCAATTCAAAGCAAAGATACGGACTATGGATGCTGAAAAACAGGTAGGTACCCGAGCGGTGCGTGCACTACAATGCAGCAGGTCTGGGTTCGTAAATTGATTTGTTATCTCAGATTTCAACTGAATTAACTGCGCAGATAGCAACAGCTAGCTTTAATAATTATCCATTATTTTATTACAGAATATTGCGAGGCATTCTTGAACATGCGTACATATACAGGATGACTGGTAATTCGATACATTCCTTGAAGGGGGTTATATTATATTACAATTTTGCAATAATTTTGTTCCCATTAACCAGTGGGTCTAGTACGAGTTTTATCGAAAGATAATTTCTCTTATATAAGAGCTTATTAGCGTGCAAATAGTGTTCTTAAATCAAACGATAGAATCATTCATTTCATCAATCATTTTAGTATGAATTTTTTTCGAAACTCTTTCGATGATCGTTTCGATAATTTATACTAGGGCTACAGGGGTCAAATGCCAGTGGTTTCAGAGTTATTTAACATTTTAGAGTTTTTTTTCAATATTCCACCTTTTGACCTAAAACTGAAAATTGTGAACAACCAAATGCATTTTGGAAAATAAAAATACACTTTTCTAATAGCTGAAGAATGTAGGTAAAAAATGGTTGAAGTAAAAAATCAAGAAGAAAATTTCAAAAACCTCAGAAACATAACGTTTTTAAATAACAAGTCAGTTTTTATTTTCATTTTTAATTTCGATTTTTCTAAGGGGGTTACTCCAAAAAGTATAATACACTTGGCGTACCAACCACAAGAAAGACTTCCCCAATTCTTTCCCAAAACGTATAAATGTTTTCTGTTTTACTACAGTTTTTGAAAATAAAATTTACTAAACGATCAGAAGGCGTCGTCATACTAATACCGAAAAACTCTAAAAAGTTAAATAACTCGAAAACCACTGGCATTTGACCCCTGGTCAATGGGAACAAAATTGTTGTAAATTTGCTCTAGTATATTAACCACTTTCAAGGAATTTATCGAATTACCAGTCATCCTGTATATACGCACTTAACTAATTAATTGTTGGCACAATTTATAGCCGTTTCTGTTGATGAACTCATTTTGTTTTCTATCTCAAATTAAAAAAAAAACTCCTCTACATCCTTCATCGATCTTACATATTTTTTAAAAACTGTTTAACAGTGGCATAATCTACATGACAATTCAGTTATACACTTCCGTAGGAACCTTGCTATAATTATAATAATTATTGTAGTAATGTTACATACAAACGAGTTATTCCATTTTCTCGAAATTATTACTCGAAAAATGGCAAGACAACATTTTAGTAGAGAAGTGAAAATAAGTAAATCAAATTCATAGGTCAGTCGAGATTCATTAAAAAAAAAATTATTCGTATTTTTTTGATAACTATCTATCTACATACCTGTTGTAAATGGTTCATATTTATGATGTATTTTTTTTAAGTCAATATTTGAAGCCAATATTGACGATTGTCTAGTTGGATATGGAACCATTGGCCCTCGTTTAGAATGATCATGTCACTCTATAGAAAATATTCACCATTACGTTTCATTGATCCAGGTTCGGAAGACCCTATGGAGGAATCTGTCCGTGCTTCCTAGAAATTGTGATATCCATCAGTACGACACCCGACACGGGCAGAACCTTCGGGCCATAAAACCAAGACTATCAAAGGTCTCGAAGGGGTTCCTTTGCCTTAGTGTCCGTCTATACAACAAACTACCAGAAGCGTTTGAGAGGAGGGTGAGGACGTATCTCGTGGATAAGTCATTTTACTCAGTTGACGATATGCTAAATGAGACGAATTGCACCATTTAGCATTGATAATGATAATAATATATGTATACTAACTTAGACATGACTAAGAATGTACTTTAAACACCAAATAATATCATTTATCTGTTGTGACTTACAAGAGCATGGTTGGGCCCTTTACACCCACCATGACTCAAATCATTAAACTTATTATTTTTTTTTATGATTCCTGTGTTTGTAATTTATACTTACTTATTGTTATAAATTTTGTTTTCTCTTGTTAATTTTATATGTTGGTCTATAAAATATAAATACATGTTCAAAATATAATGTAAAACCTATCTGACGTCCCTAAGTGTCCAGATTGGGCCTATGGTGGCAACAAATAAATAAATAAAATATGGCTGGTGTCTAGAATGGGAAAGTGGCTTGAGATATACCTACTATTATTTATTTATTACTTTGGCACAACAGACATACAATACATACATATGTGTTGAAATATAATATAAGGCAGAGTTTAGTTACTATTAGACAAATGGAATGCCCCGCTTAAAACAATCATATCGTAGCATCAAAAAAGTCAAAAGCTAAAAAATTTAAATGTAAATATTATAATGAATGAATTAAAACTGAAACTTAACCTAAAATAGAATTTTGAGTAATTGATGATTTAAGCATAAGACTATGACTTATTAACTTGTTATCACAGAAGGATGGCGGAAAGGAATGAGATTGGGAAAGATACGTAGGTATATAGAGTGTGTTGTACATGGACGAAACAGTTCCTTCACTGAAAACTACATTTATAATGAGCTTACAAACCAGTGATTGTCGCCTTTATGTCTCCATCAAACATAGACTCATGTTTTTGCTATTGAGAAGCTGTCCTGGAGAGAGATATGATTAACCTTATAAGGACAGGTAATTATTTTTAAAGAATCAAAGGTGTTACATCAGCACGTTGGGCGAGAGCCCGTAATTAAAATTGTTCACTCCTGTTGTTAAGATTCATAATAAAAGTCAATATAAATTACATTTTTTTTTCAAATTTAATAATATAACAACGTTAGTATTTATGATATTGTAATATGGTGTCGGTAAATGCTCTAATTATTCCATAAATATATTTTTTGTTACCTCTACGGTTAGCGACAATTTATATCACATACAAAGACTATATTATTTTATATTATGTCGTATAAAAAATTAATTGAATTTATCCATTCAAGTACCTACCATGGTGTATGCGTGAATTTGGATATCATTAAAGATATTATTTATTAACAATGTCGATGATATTTTTATATTTTTTTAAATATTGTCATACGTTAAGAATTTTAAGTGATAAATCTTAAACTACACATATCACTGGGCATCGCCATTATTAATAAAAAAAGAATCTTGAACTGTTGATAAGCGGTTGGTAAAACTTGGGATAAAAGGTGACTGAGGCTGGGATATAGGGCGACACATCATTGCACAGGAAGATTCCATTGTCAAAGAGTGAGCTACCGGTATTTCACAATTTTCTTTCAAAAACGATAACATGGATATCTACTATGGGATGCGTTAAATTTGAAATGTTAAAGACAAACAATATTAATCTATTCTCAATTTGAGCACAGATAAACAAAAGTATATGCGTCCGTGTCAATGTCAAATACATCGAAGTGTGTGTGTGTGTGTGTGAGTATCAAATACACAATATGTTTGGATTGTTTTTTTATTGATTTAATATAATTTTAAGCATAATTTAAAAAATTATCATTCGCCACTCCTCTATATAAACTATCCCGGCCGTGTCGACTATGTTCCGCTTTCACGACACAAGAATTTGCTCACTGTGAAAGATGTCAAAAGTGTATTTGTGTTCACTTCGAGTGAGCACAGATTCATTTAAAAAAAATAAGAGTGCGAAATTTCATACTCCTCCGTCCGCGCAATTTTAGTAAAAGTGGTCACAAATTTTTGCTACACGTATTAATACATATATGTATTTGAGCTGAGGATTGGGGAAAATGATTCAGTTTTAAATAAAAATGCGTGTAGTGATTAAAAACATGCATTATTTCATTTCGACATGGCTGAAGAATGACGGAAACGGAAATACAACAACATAGATTACCATGTATAGATACTGGATGTGGCATAGAGCCATCTGACTAATGCCCCTACCACACGCTCCGTCTTACCTGTGGTCTTGCCTGCGCAAGCCTGGCTTGTCAGGTAAGACGGAGCGTGTGGTTGGTATAAAACAGTACACCGCACGCTCCGTCTTACCTGACAAGCCAGGCTTGCGCAGGCAAGACCACAGGTAAGACGGAGCGTGTGGTAGGGGCATAAGGCGCTGCATTGCTTGTGTCAACAATATGTACCTATACATATGTAGATACTGTAGCCCTAGTATAAGTTTTCGATGATCGAATATCGAAACGATCATCGAAAGAGTTTCGAAATTTTTCCATATTAATTCGATGACGATTCGATCGTTTGATTTTAGAACACTATTTGAACGCTTATAAGCGCTTATTTGCGTGCAATTAGCTTTCGATAAAACTCGTACTAGCCCCACTGTAATGATTATTCCACGATTATTCGCACCCATCGTCCAAAATTTTAAAATTTATCTATACGAAAACATGTAGAAATTCAGTTAAAATAAAATGGCATTCTAAACCAATTGACAGAGTTCCTGCTCAGATAAGGAGACCAACCTAACCTCGACAACCAGTTGCAACCATTATTTTGTTTGACTCAAACCAATTTGGTTTCGTAAAAACAAAAGAATAACGTTCCGAGGCATTTTTTAAATGAAATTTCTCAGTTCATTGAAGTCGGGCGTTAGAACATGACACACGAGACCTTCGACAAAATTAACTGACTCTCAAAATATTTGTGAGCGCACTCCAAATTGCGTACAACGTTTATTGTTGATGTTAGGATGCCAGACGATGTATCTATGTGTGACGCTGTGTTTATTTATTTATTACATCAAAAATTCGTGACAACTGTAGATTTACTAATAATAAAAATAATAAAATTTAAGATATATGTCACTTACTGCAATGCAGTATGAAAAGAAAAAAGAGACAAAAATGAAAGGAGATTTAAAAGAAGTGTGTGGAAGAAAACAAAGAATAGGCTATCGCAAGCTAGCAAAATGAAAGTTTCCTAAAAAAAACTCTGAAAATATGCTTCTTGAAGATAGGGTGATGCATACCGATAGCCAAATATATCAGGAGAACACTATAGAAATGAGAAAATTATAAAGTGTCCCGTCCCTTCGAGGCAGAGCTGAGGGAATTGGACATGGTGTGGGAGGAGATCATAAGCATTGCACAAGATCGAGCGCAATGGAGAGCTCTTGTTACCTCCCTATGCTCCTGGTCCTGAGTGGAGTTCAAAGGGAGTTTTGATTTGATTTGACTATACTAATTAGTAATTATGTACCTACTAACATGGGCGCCCGCTGAAAAATTTATAAGTGGGAAGGGGGGAGGGGGGCTTCCAACATGAACGCATTTTTGTATAAATTACCTACAAATTCGAAATCAATATTCATGTGAAGGATTACTACAGGACAACGTCTGTCGGGAAAGCTAGCATCAATAAAAAAATATCATTGAGGACAATAATTAATAATACAAATGTGTTTGGCACAGACATTGACAATGGTTTCTCGAGGAGGTATGGTAACAAAGACAACGCCTCTTGCAGGCATCGTGGTATGGTGGTGATTAGATCCGGGACCTCAAGTCAATGCTTAACTGTCAGCTTTCAAAGCCGCGTCAGGGCCAACACTTAAGAAAAGACAATAATATGTAATCTTATCTGGGTACCTGCTACATAATATGCCCGCGCAACATGTTCCACAACCTTCTTAGATCTTTTGGCGAATGTCAACCACTCATTCATATAACAATATCAAAGATAATTCTTCTTCTAGGTCTTGTTGCTCCAATGTTAATGTGAAATACTAACACTTCATCATATCTTCTTCTCCATCAGCTTGTCTCAGTCCATTGCTGAACATAGGCCTCTCCCAAATCCTTTGAAGCATTCCTGTCCTAAGCCTCTTCCATACATACCTACCTTTACTTTTCTTACCTTTCAGCCTTCTTCTTGTGTCCAGCACTTTCTTCGTCCACTTGCTATCAGACATACGCGCCACATGACCTGCCCAGTTCCACTTCTGCTCTGCGATTCTATAGGTCACATTTCACTTATCCAAAAATTCGTTTTTCAGTCGCTAAGTGAAATATTAATTTATTTTATCCGTTCGCGGCCCGTAATCTTCGCGATGCTCTCCGTCCATCTGGCTTGGGGTCCGCCGACACTTCTTCTGCCTTGTCTAGACTGCCACTCCAACACTTTTTTTATCCATATGTGGTCCGGAATCCCGGATACATGGTTCGTCTATCCCCACTTCAAGGTGGCAACCTTCTCAATCACATCAACAAACCTGGTCTTCTCTCGTATCCATGTGTTTGTTCTCCTGTCTCTTAAAGAAATACCCAACATCTTCCTCTCCATGGCTCTTTGTGTTACTGCCAGTTTGTGTATTATTGGTCAGTACATTTGTTTCCATACCATATGCATGCTAGAACAGGGAGGACACAAGCTTCAAAATTTTTTTTCTTGTGTGGATGTGAGTATTTCGGAGACTTCAGGATATGTGAGAGATTGCCAAAGGCCGTCCAGGCAAGACCACGTTTTCTTTCTATCTCTGCCTCTTGATTTTCCCTGCATGACTTTATCTTTTGGCCTAGCTACACATAGCTATCAATTTTATGTATACTATTAAATCTCATTGACTATTATGAACAAAAAATATCCTAGCCTAGACTTGTGTGGTGTTCAAGTTTTGGCGGCTTACTAAAAATATCGAATAAGAATCACTCCGATATTGACTTTTATACATACTTCGCGAGTCCAAAGGATCGAATTTCCTGTAATACTGGGTGGTGTAGGGTCTTATTCAATGCTCCAATATTGACTGACATGAAAGAAATAAAGATTCCATTTTTTAAATATATTTTGACATATAAAAAAATCATAAACGAACAACATATAGGTACCTACATATCGGTAACTTTGGAGTCACAGGAAAGTACCTACCTACTTTTTTAAACATTTTTCTTAGAGTAAAACATGAAGAAATATGTATGTTAAACAGTTTAACATAATAAAAATATATTGATGTTAATATGAACAAATTGTGTGACCTTTTGTGCTATTTGGAGCGTAACAGTCAAGTTTAAACTAAAAACGTCAAACGTTTTAAATGTCAAAAAATATTTTTAATAAATTATTATTTATTGTCCGGATCTGAGATTAGGTCAGCGCTATGACAACAATAACATGCTCCCAATCGTTGAGAAAATGACTTCTAATGATTGATTATCAAGGGCTTATTTTATTAGGTTGTGACTCATTTAGGCCTATTTTACACAAAAGAGGCGTAAACGGAACATAATCGTTAGATTAAGTATAAAATAGGCTTTGATCACTTACAATGGGAGGTGAATTATTAAAACTTGCAAGTTATTTTGTTACAAAAAGCTTATAATATGTAGTTCAGACTGTTAGACGGTGTGTATACGCGGAGTATCATACAATGACGCGACACCCGATACCTGCAAACAATCACTAACAAAGGTACACCGTGGACAAAAAAGACCTTTAAAAAAATATCAATTATTTAGTTTGGCCGTGTGTGTCTATGTGACTGAAATCTTCCTACACAGCCGGACCGATTTTAATGATTTTTTATGTGTGATTGATCGAGGATGCCTTAGATTTATTATTTTCTCTTACACAATATTTTTAAGTTTATTTTTTTTCTGTAGGTCGCTTATTAATAACTAGTTTTTTAAAGGCGCCCGTGGCGCCCACCTATGGCCTTTTTTATGCAAACTTTACTTTCTCATAGCATAGCTGTGAGCATTCACATGTGAGACTTCAAAATACTTGGTTGATTCAGCTCTTTATGAAAACTCAAATACCTACAACTTAAACATTTAATTACAAACTGTACATTCAAATAGCTTTTGGCATGTGGGTATTTACAGATTTGATTGATTAAACTTTTTCATGAAAACTTTGCATTCGTATTGCCGAATTCTTCGTATTAATTGAATTCTTCATGAAAACTCAAAAAACAACGTGAACTTTTTATAACAAACTTTACATATGTATGGCTTTTCAACGTTATGAATTCACAAGAAAATCTTTAAAAAGTTACTCTAGGTGTGTAAACTTTTTATTGAAAACATGGCTTTTGTATGGTTTATCTCCGCTATGATCTCGTGTGTGTGGATTAAAGATTCGTGATTTGGTAAACTTTTTCATGGAAACTTTGTTTTCTTATGGCCGAATTCATTTGTGTGACTGTAAAGCACTCGATGATAGATTATAACTATTCATGATAATATTATAACTATTTATAAAAATGCAAAAAAAAACTTTTTATTACACACATTGCATTAGCAAGGGTTTCCTTGGCAATGAAATCGCGTCTGTGACTTAAAGATCTGATTTGGTAAACTTTTTCATACAAACTATGCTTTCTTTTGGCCGAATTCATATGTCAGACTTTAAAGCACTTGATATTTTTTTTAATAACAATTTTTGAACCTTTTCTAACAAAATATGCATTTAAATGGCTTTTATCATGATTTATCATTTGATTGATTAAACTTTTTATCGCAATGGTTGCATTCGTATGGCTTTTCTTCGCTAGTGTGCAAAATTTTTATTTCAAACATTGCATTAGTAAGGCTTTTTCTCTGCTATGATATCGTGTCTATGGGATAAATTTATGATTTAGTAAAATTTTCATGCAAAGTTTGCTTTCTTATAGCCGAATTCATATGTCAGACTTTAAACCACTTGATAATAGAACTCAATGAAAATTTAAAAAAAAACTTGTACTTTTTATAACAAACGTTGCATATGAATGGCTTTTCAACGCTACAAATTCACATGAAAATCTTTAAAAAATTACTCTAGGTGTGTGAACTTTTTATTGAAAACATGGCATTCGTATGGTTTTTCTCCGCTATGATGTGTGTGTGGATTAAAGATTCGTGATTTAGAAAACTTTTTCATGCAAATTTTGTTTTCTTATGGCTGAATTCATTTGTGTGACTTTAAAGCACTCGATGATAGAACTGTTTATGAAAATACAAAAAACAACTTTAACTTTTTATTACACACATTGCATTAGTAAGGGTTTTCTTGGCAATGAAATCGCATCGGTGAGTTAAAGATCTGATTTGATAAACTTTTTCATACAAACTATCATTTCTTATGGCTGAATTCATATGTCAGACTTTAAACAAATTTTGAACTTTTTCTAACAAAATATGCATTTAAATGGCTTTTATCATTTGATTGATTCAACTTTTTATCGCAATGGTTGCATTCGTATGGCTTATCTCCGCTATGAGTTCACAAACTTTTTATTGCACACATTGCATTAGTAAAGCGAAGTCCGGCTGTGCGTAAAAGTTTCCTGATTTGTCAATTTTTTGGCCGAATTCGCTAGTGATACTTTAGAGCACACGGTTGATTGAACTATTTATGCAAACTTAAAAATGAAATTAAACTTTTTATTGCAAACTTACCATTCAAATAGCTTTTAGCATGTCATTGGTTGTTTAAATTATTTGATTGATTGAACTTTTTATTGCAATTATTGCATTCGTATGGCTTTTCTCTTAATTTGGTACACTTTGCTTTCTTATGGCTGACTTCGCATGTGAGTTTTTTAATAACCTAAAAAATTGTTTTTCTCTACGTCAAGACCTTTAAAAAAAGTGTTCAGCCACCAGGCATAATAATATCATTATGTTACTGTCAGTTGTCACTGCTGTCAGCCATATTGTATTAGAAGAACAATATTATTATTTGTCTTTAGTTGCGAGTGGCGCGCCATCTAGCGGCGTTAATGACATCAGTCAGTCAGTCAGTCAGGCAGTCAGTCAGTCAGTCAGTCAGGCAGTCAGTCAGTGAGTCAGTGTTCAAGGCAAATATTATATAGATAATAATTATTGTTTGACAGTCGTCTGCTGAAATTTGAATGAAATAAATGTTCCTCGTTACATACAACTTTATAAGAAGGAAATTTAAGAATTGATATTAGGCATAAGCATGTAAATTCTGCCGAAGAACTGTCTTTTATAATAAGGGGTAACATGAAAATGGTCAAAATAATATGATGTTTATTACGAACCTCTTCTTCTTCTTCTCAGCCTGTATCAGTCCACTCCTGGACATAGGCCTCTTGCAGACTCTTCCACGTCCCCCGATCTTGTGCAAACTGGTTCTTTCTTACAATGTAATATTAAGAACTAATTAAAAAAATTTAAGCACACTGCAGAACCATTTTAATTAAATATTTTTTTAAAGATAATCTTTTCTGGCTAATCACCCGTTATAAATTAAAACGAAATCACATAGAATGAAATGTCTTTTATGTTGGCTTACAGTCGGTTTCATGAAAAATAAAGGATACTTTAAGTTTCTTTTAAAAAAATAACACATTTCATAACGACAAAATGTCACATAAAAAGTCGGCTTTAGGTTAATATCCCGTTATTGGCACTTAAAGTCGACTTTAGTGTAATTCAATCTTTCGCCATCATAGCGAATTTCGTGGCGCTCTCTTTGTCACAAATGATGAACATTTGTATAGGTACACTGGCACTGTGGACAAAAATGACTACAGCAGGGTGAAAAACGTAGCAAAACGGGAAGAATATTATTGTCAACAGATTTCTTTTATGAATTAAAACAAACACAGTTGCACTCTCACGATATTTTATTGAGGCTCGAGCGCTTTCGTCTATCTCATGTAGACATTATCAAGAGACTCTAAAAGTGCAAATGTGTTTGTTTTAATTTATAATAATGAACTTTCACTACGTAAATACACAAACCTTACAACAAAATAAGATCTCTTTTACTAATTCATACACCATAATAGTAAATTAATATCAATAACGGCTCATTAATGCTCTATTGAGAAATGAAATTGACAGATTAACAGAGTTTCCGCGAAAATTAGTAAACAACCTACGTGATCCATATATATTTCCATGGTAACACTACCAGCTGTAAAATCGTCCGAAATCGGACGGAAAGCCAGTAATCAAGAAAAAAAATACTACCAACTGCTACCAATTTTCAAATTTTTTTTGACATTTGAAACTTAACTTAAGTAAAGTAAGCGGGAATATTTTTTTATGAAACTACCTTAAAGGTGGCTCTAAATGTTCAAAGTGCTTTTAGCTAAAGAGTTCTTTAGTCGCATTTTATGAAAACGGCCGTTACTGATGATGTAAGTATTTTTTGAAGAGTTTGTTAATTTTTAAACCTCTCTCAAGAACTTTAAAGGTAGTGTTTTTAAAATTAAATGCTGTCAACATGGGCTGTCAATATTTGAAAAAGATATCAACTAGATCATAATTGAAGAATACTTCTCGATTGTATTTGAAAAATTTTTTTTGTTTCTAAAGTCTCTTGTGGCGGTATAGAACTTTGCCTGAACGAATATTGAAGGAATCTGGCTTAAATGGAGTTTTCAAAGGAATATCGTTATATTTGAAAAAAAAAAATCCATTATAGGCAAAGAAAAATGTGAATTTTTCACAATACAATTTATTCTAAAAAAAAATTGTCTGTGGTATTATTTTGCGCCACGGTGCAGTGGTTAAATGTCATAAAAAGATCAATATCTCTTAGGTACTTACATACGGCGGTATGAAAACTGGTAAATGATCAGTACCACATTATTACATTTACCATTCGATCTAAATTAATTTTATGGATCATTTCCATTGTATGGAGAACTTGTTTCTCTGTACCTACTGCGTTGTTTGTTGTCAACAGCGCTGCGGGCAACTCCATTCGTACGTTGTTTATTGAATCACCTACGTTTGTAGAACATGAAATGTAACGTGCAAGATATGATTTGCGAGGTATGAATTTAGCATGTTAAGTTGAATGGGCATAAAAATCAACCAATATTAATAAACAAGGGGTCACCCGACTCTATATGACGTAATTTTTGGAGGCGTTAGTTTTATATCAATCAATCAATACTTCCATTTACACCCAACTCAGGAGCATAGGATGGCAACAAGAACAAGAGCTCTCCATTGCGCTCGATCTTGCGCAGTGTTTATGACTTCCACCCACACCATGTCCAACTCCATCAGCTCTGCCTCGAAAGAACGGAACACAGTGTGAGGGGGTCTTCCTCGTCTACGGGACCCTGATTGGAGGGACAACAGCGCTCTCTTCGGCCAACTGTCATTCGGCATCCTTAACATATACCCCAGCCAAATCTATCTCTTCTCCACACTGGTAAAGGTGATGGGCCCTCGGTGGGTGCGCTAGCGTATATCGTCATTCGTGATGCGGTGGTACCATCTTATACCCAAAATTCTCCTGAGGCATTCAATTTCAAATGCAGAGATTTTTTGTGCCTGGGCTTTGGTCAGGTGCCAGGACTCACACTCAAAAAGAAGAAGGGGCAACACACACGCATCAAACAGTTTACATTTCGTCTCGACACTAAACGCCAATGCATTTCCAAATCTTGGTCATGTTGTTTAAGGCGCCATTTGCCATACCAATACGTGTCGAGAGCTAAGCCCCGAGCTCACCAGAGGTGGTAATGGTTGCTCCCAGGTATTAAAATTTATCCGCCCGGGAGACCTGGTGACCTAGTCGTCTCTTATTGACGATGAGGCATGAGGCAGGGTTTGCAGACGATCGATTAATAAACGATGCCATAGCATGGACATCATGATGTTAGGCACAACAAAAAAAGTGTTAAAAATAATATGAATATTTAATAAATTAATAATATTAACTTGGAGACCTTTTAAAACTATATCTGCCTAACATTGTCCCACTATCCTATTAAAATTAATCTGTGAATCAATCATAAACAAAAAAAATAAACATAACCCATTATGGATTCCGGTTTAGCATCTAAATATTTGGGAAGTACCTAACTAAGAACTATAATAATACAATATGGCAACACTAGTGGAATCTGGTTAAGTCGTGTTTGATCTTAAACGGTGTTATATATTGCCCTGTTGTGTGTAATAATTAATTAATATGAACAAAGAAAAATTTATCTTTGGATAATTATCTCCAACTTCAATATATCGTAATTGCAGAGGGACGTGATCCATGGTTTGTTAGGTGTCAGAAACGATTACAAAATGCCTCCATCTTCTCTGTCTTCAGCTGCTTGTATCGCTGAATATAATGGCTCCTACGGTTACTTTCTTGATCTGGTCACACCACCTTGCACCTTCAAAAACATCGAAGTGAATGCGTAGTGCAGGATAAAAGGGATTTAAAAGAATATTTACAAGAAGACAAGAACGTACATATTGTAACTACAAATGCAGAGATGCTGTAATTTTATTTTTTATCAACCGTCCAATGGAGTAATCCAAAAAATATACAAGTAAAAAATCAATCAAGTAACACATAGGCTGTACATGATTGTAAAGATTCTTGAAGTGATTGATAGTCTATTGATTCAGACATCGACTTTCGTTCCGAAGATCATCGGCTTGATCCCCGGTGCCAGCTATCTTCCTCTTTCACAATATAAGAAAGGTGCTGCAGCTGAAGCTACTTATCCTGAAGTTTTAATGCAAATTTTTTTGAGATGTGGCTTACAGGCATTTTTTCAGTTTTGACAATGACATTAGAAACAAATATTTCTGGTTCACATGAAATACTTTTAAAATATATTTTGACAGTCTTCCAGAATTTGAGGTGCAGCATTTCTGTCATCGCGAAGGCTGTGTGAGATTTATTGAGAAAATGCTAAGGTTATCTGATAACAATGGTGATAATTGGTGTTCTCCCTGCTCGAACTATGCATCAAAACCTCACGCCCTGGGGGCTCGCTATGACAAAGACTTAAATAAATCACAAGAACCTTGAAGAAGACGGCAGCAGATTAGTTAGAAAACAGGCAACTCACTTTTGTAAGGTGTGCTATAATTCCGAAGCTTGAGTTGGGAGGAGTTCCCAAACATTAAACAATACATACAATGATCGATAGCTTTTTATTTCCTAATTACTTATTCTTACACCCAGAACATGTCATGTGTCTTTGTGATACCTATCTATAAAATAAATCATCTTCTTCTATTCTAGGTTTTTACCTCTTTTTGCAATTACTGGTCCATTTTATCATCTTTAGGTCCATTCGGACACTTGAAATCGTCATTTGAAGATTATTTATTCAATAAAAAAAAATAGAAAATAGGAAAAAAAAAAAACAGCACAGACATAGAAAAATATACATGGAAAAAAATAATATTTTATAGAGGCAGAAAACCTTCAGAGAACAGTCAAAATAACATCATACAAGAGCAATGCTGGTTGCAGTGTAAAGAGCTACGACCAGCATTTTGTCAGGCAGTCTATATTAAAAAAAACATCACAATTTAGGAAATGTAACCTTCATGATGAATTATCAAAGTAATCGAACGCTGGGCAGGATGTATAAGTTTCTGACTAGGGTTCACGTCAATCGTTAAATGGTACAAGGGGTGCGAGGCAACACAAGTTATAGTTTGCCTAACCATAACTTGGCCGGAAACAGCAATAAATGATGATAATAATAAGATTTAGGAAAGAACAGCTCTGTATCCATCTCTTACGCGGTTGTCCCGGTGTTCTGCGTCCCTATCTGGATTATTCACAATTACTGCTTTGGCTGATCTTGAAGGGTCCATCGTCCACCCCCTGCAGATGATCTCTCTAAAAAAGTCTTCCTTGTCCGCTTCATCTTACAATGTCTTTGTTTTTCATCATTCTAGGATTTCACTGTTTCAAATCCTATCTTTGAAAGTTGTTGCAACAATTGCTTCAGTCTCCCAGACGTTTATATGATCACGAATTAAAATTTATTGATTAACTCAAACAGCCAAAAACTTTCACTTCTGAACACAGTTTCCTCCCCTGTGATTTTTCAGAAATTTTTGATCTCCAAACTCTGCAACCATCATTAACCAAGGTCTGCAGTAACATTAATTATTTATACGCGGTCTTAATGTGGAGGTGTCGCGGCTGCTAAGACCAGCAATACCTTATATGTCTCGTGTTTCGGTCCCGGGTTCCCTTCCCGGTCGGGTTAGATATTTTTAGTATTTTTTCTCGTGAAATTTCTATTCGCGGTTGGGATTCTGTCTCAGATTGGACGGGACTGAAAGAGAAGGCTTCAAGGATTAAGTTGCGCCGACTATATACTAACACCTATGTATTGAAGAGTGTTATTTATTTATTAAGATAAAAAAAAGCAAAACAAAGATGAATGTATGAGCCGACATCTGTTGGAACGAGTAGGTAGCATAGTAAATTCTATTTTACATTCATTCGTAGCAATGCAAGAACTAAAAGAATTAACTAATTGATACAATAATATTATGTCTCAGACTGTTCAATTTGTTTTCGTTGTTTTAAGTGAGTAAAGAACGCTTCAACTATTTTCCAATAGATGGCGATGAACAATTTCCACACTGGTAGGTAGTTTAGTTAGCTTCAACGCCTTTTCAACAGATGGCTGCATAATTTTTATCGTTGAAATAATTTTTTGGTGCTAAGCAAACTCACATAAAAACAGAAAAGCCGAAAGATAATAGTGTTGAAGAAAGCTGTAGTCATGCATGGGCATTGATTAAAAATTGTCTAATAATGTTACTTTTATTTAACAAAAAAGTTCGTATTAGCATAAAGAATGTGTGAAAATAATATTTTGCCCCCCTCCCTCCCATTTTTTGCGGGCACCCATGGTTGTACTTACTTACTTACTTAATCCACTTTCGCTGCCTAGGTGGAGCATGTAATCGCCACAAAGCCTCGCCAAGCATCTCTATCCTGAGCTAGATCCATGGCGTCGGCGTCGTTCCAACTTAAGCCGGTATCCCGAAGGTTTCATCATCATCCATGGCTGTAAATACTAGAATGAGAATCCTAAAAATTGTGTAGGCAGGCATATGAAATTAAAATATTGACACCTGTGTCAATAAACATTGCGCAAGATCGAGCGCAATGGAGAGCTCTTGTTGCCTCCCTATGCCCCTGAGTGGGGTGAAAAAGGGAGAATTGGATTGGACAATAAACATGTCAATCAAATGAACTCCTCCCACACAACTCCGTCAGTTCTGCTACGAAGGAGCGGAACACAGTATGAGAGGGTCTTCCTCGTCTTCGGCCTCCCTTTTCTATTATAGAACCCTGATGAGAGAAAAAAAAGTTATCCTTACCAACTATCATTCTACTCCCTTGACCAGCAATTCCAGCAACCAATCTTCATAATAGTTTTAATAATCAAAGAATAGCCCCTGCCATTGAGTTTTAAATATTCTTGTGATGCAAAAAAACGGAGAATGCCCGGTCTCACAACCAACAAATATTTTTTCCCAAAAAGACAAATATCTACTATTAACATTTTTTTATTAATTGGATCTGTCTCTCCTTTAATTTCATTTTTGTATCAAACTAACTTCTCGACAGACGTTGTCCTGTGGACCCTTTGGTCCTAACTCCTAACCAGAGGCGGCCCGTTCATTGTGCACTGCGCCTCCAGAAAAAAAAACTAACTAAATAATAACCGTCTATGCTTTATAAATAAATAAATAAATAAACATTAAAATATTAATTCTAAAACGTCCATATTTCATTCGTATTCAAAGCTCAGACGGGATCAGTACGAGAAAATAATTATATGCGCGCAATTTGGTTGACATTGTATGAAAAATTTCTAAAACGGCAGAAACGGTGGAGTAAGTGAAATGGGTTACTGTAAGAGTAACAATTACGTATGCGAGAATGAGAGGGCGCAGGTACAGAAGACAATTTTGTTGTTAGATTTTTTCAAAGATGGCGTCGCATGGAATTTGTTCCATACAAACTTTAATATCATATTTTATATTATTTCATATTCATTTTTCAACTTTTTATTAGTTATTCTGTTATCCGGAGTGGAGAAGAATCCAATAAATCACACATCGGAAGAACCTGTTGAGCTAATCTCGAGTTATAAGTGTTCGCACTAACCCGACTTTAATTTATATTATCTTCAGTCTAATACAATAGTTTGTTTTATTCAGGTGTTCTTCATACTGTTCCTTTTAGTTCGGCAGCTATTGTTTTCTATGTACAAATTATAATTGGACAAATGAATGACTTCTGACACGTGCATTCAGGTAGATAGCACGTCTTGTTTGCAGGTTGTATCGATTTCATTGGCATAGTGCGCCTGGCACGAAACACCGCTTGTATCAACAATGCCTACCCGACTTCAATAACTGTTTTGTAAACTATTTGCAACACTCATTGGTCTTTGCAAAATAAACAAACAACAAAACACCAAGCTACAAGTTATGATATTTTAAGGTTATCAGTAGGTAGGTACCTACTGATATTTCCTGCGTTAGGAGTCGACAAAAAGATTTGAAATAAAAGTATGAAAATACCAGCGGTGCCAATTAGAAGGTCAAAGAATGCTCAATGAGTTATGAATATGATGGCCATTTCCTCATTTTCTTTAGTTTTTTTTTTAAAGGAAGATTCCTTTTTCAGCTCATCTTTAACAACAATCAATTACAAATGTTACCTACTTTTATTTATACCTATACCAGCCGACCCGGCAAGTGTTGTTATGCCGAAGGTATTCAATCAATCGAAATGTCCATTTACGCCTCCATTACTTAGGGGAATATGGAGGCAACGGGTGCTCTCCATTGCACTCGATCTTGAGCAATGTTTATAACCGCATCTCTAACCGTGTCCAAATCCTTCAGCTCTGCTTTGAACGAGCGGAACACGTTATGAGAGGGTCTTCTTCGTCTTCAGGACCCTAATGGGAATTAGAACAGCGCTCTCGTCGGCCAACTCTGTTATTCAGCATCATTAACACATGTCCCAGCTAAGTCCGTCTCCTCTGCATTATGGTAGAAATGATGGGCGCACGCTTGGTGCGCCTACGCATATAGCCTCGTTGATGCAGTGGTACCATCTTATACCAAAATTTCTCCTAAGGTCCTTCATTTCGAAAGCGGAGACTTTTTGTGCCTGGGCTTTGGTAAGGTGCCAGGACTCAAACCCATACATGAACATGGGCAACAAACACGCTTCAAACAGTTTACAAAAGGTTGGTATTTTTATTTATTTTCGTAGACTCTTGGTGCCTCTCTATGTCCCTATAAGTGGGGTCTCAAATTGAAAGGGTATAAAAATAATTTGAAACTATAACTGCTTTATTTAAAAACTCTGATCAGTGGAAAAAAAGAGTTCAGCGGTAGAAAATTTGCGATCAAGCCATCGTCGAGGTAGTTTGACCCATATCGATTGATTGCGAGCTGTAGCCCTAGTATAAGTTTTCGATGATCGAATATCGAAACGATCGTCGAAAGAGTTTCGAAAAATTTCCATACAAAAATGATCGAATGATTCGATCGTTTGATTTAAGAACACTATTTGCACGCTAATAAGCGCATATTTGCATGCAATTAGCTTTCGATATAACTCGTACTAGCCCCACTGATCTCTGTAGATTTTAGCCCGCCATGTTGGATTTTGTCTACCGACTATGGTTTCGAGTGTACAACAACGCTTTCTGTAATAAATATACTGTTTTTAAGTTTTTTAACCAATTAGGTGCTCCCTTCATATTTTGGTCCATTTTGTTTTGGTTTATCATTTTGATAATAGAAATTTTAAACAAATAAAGCAAATATTGCATTCCCGTAATCATCGAGGTCTACAACCATGATGCACCAACTAAATTTATGATAAATATAATGACGTTTTGAAGAAAATATATTTTTTTTTTTTTGTTTTTGTTTTTTGTTAGTGTTAGTTGATTATATGTATTGTGTGTATGTATTTGTGTATATATTATGTATGTATCTATATTTTTATTTTTTTCATATGTGGTTGGATGTTAGAGATTGCTACGGCTATAATCCCGCCATTGCCACTTGTCTATACACTATTTTTTGTACACTATTTTTAATATGCATAAAGTATAAAATAAATAAATAAATAAAAATATTCAAAGAGTATCTACTTTAAAAGTAGGTACAAATATTAAAATTAACATAAATTAGTTCATTTTGGCTAAAACATAAAGGTTTCGTGTGATTTTATAAGGATTTAACAATATTTTGATAATATAAAATGAAAAATTAAAAAATAAGGTCGGGCACCTACTCGAAATCATTCAAATCTGAGAGCGCATCTCGGCTGGAAGCACTCCCGTTGCGGGGCTACTATTGTTTACAAAATTTCGTGAGAAATGTCTTCTTCATACATAACAAACGCGGATCAAATATTTTTTTTACAATAAAGTAAAAACTGATCAGTGATTTATATGTAATCTAACAATTAACGATTTTTTTATAAATCAGACGGTAAATGTTATATGCAAAGAACCTACCTCCTATGAAAACCAAAGCAATGTTTCTACTTGGTAATTTTGTGGCTTTAACATTGCCCAAGAGTTCACAATATCCTGCGAATCGCTACAAAGTGTGGTTGATCTAACAGCGTAGTGTTACCGTGGAATTTGATCCTCATCGCTTCGACCTCGAAAGTAAGTTGCCTAGACTTCATTCTACTCCGCTGGAAGTGCCAGGTATGATTATTTATTAGGCGCCAAGTTCCTATTCTGTCTGGGTATAATTATTTCTTAGATGATGTTTCAAAAGGAAAATTATCTACTACTGAAATGTTTAATAAGAGTGTGAAGAATCAGATAAATTTTGAATTGCAAAGAATTAGAAATATGTCGTACTCAATTCTTTCAGCTTTTATGAACATACCCTAACGGTAAGAACTTATCACATTTGTTCCATAACGACGCCACACGATTCCCACAAAATGTTCATGATATTGTAGCAATGCCAGAGTTTACATACACGTACACATTCGTGGGCAATTATTGTGTACCCGCATGTGTGGAAATGTATGAAATAACTTCAACGCACGCTTCATATATAAACCCGATATGAGTTACCCGTGTGTCAGTATTCGATAATTCGTTCAGTGTTTCAGATTTCTAAGGACATCAGGAGAGCCACTAGCATGAATGTGAGTGCGTGAATTTTGTTCTCAATAAAAATAACATTAGTTCGTCTTTAGTAATATGTTTATTGTTTCTTTTCAGATATTATATTTGTTTGGCTTGTTCGGGGCGGCTTGGGGCCAAATTGGAGTTGGATATTGGGGAATCCCTACATTCGTGGGCCAATGGGGACTTCCTATCAGTCACGCAGGAATTTCTCCCTTGGCGCAACAGGCTGATTATGGAGTTCCCGGTGTAAGAGGACAATCCTGGGGAGGACCAGAATTTGGTTTATGGCAAGATATCAATCCCCTTCGCAATATTATTCCAGTATCCATTGGCAAGGATGGAAACGTCATGGACACACCTGAAATAGCACAAGCCAAGGCCGAACATTTCAAAGCTCACCAAGAAGCGATGAAGCAGGGACAGATGAAATTAGAAAAGAGCAAACATGTCATCGACAAACCACTAAGTGGTTTTGGAGCAGGAAAACATATGGGGATGGGAGAAAAATATCCTTTTGGTCTCACCTTCGGCAAATGGAATGGACCCCTGGCCCACATTGAACTCACATCTGACGGTAAATTCTTGAAAGATACGCCAGAAGTAGAAAAAGCGAAGGCTGCTCATTTCGCTGCTTTGGAAGCTGAAAAGAAAAGCCAAATGAGTGTCAATGATGGAAGCAATATGGTGGAAAATCAAACTGGAGAATATAAGGGAGAAGGAGAAATGGAAGGACAATATAAAGGCGAAGGACAGCAGGAGGGGCAATACCAAGCAACCATGGAAAGGAGGTACCTTTGAAGAATTTGAGTAGTTTACACAAATTTCTGCCCACCTAAGTACGAAGTACTTGAACTATTTTTGTAAGAGTTTTATACGATAGAGTCAACATCTATCCAAGATTACATTGTTTTGGCTCAGATGTTAGACATTAACGAACTATATGAAATACGATGTTTTATAATTACAGCAATGTTTTATTTCATTTGAATACTGGCCCCGTAATCCATTTCAAGCTTAAAGCGTCAGGAGTGTTGCATTAAGGCATAACTATAGGACTTGTCTTATAAAGTAGTCGTATAGTGTTAATATGATCAACTTTGCCGACATATTGGTCATGACAGCGACACATTCGACTGTTGGTCAATTTGCATCCTTTTATTAGACCTTTATACGATAAAAAATCATATTTTAGCCAACACGACTTTTGTGCTTGTACTGACTATTCTGCAGAATTTGTAAACTGGTCTTTCCATTCTACCTGCAAACGATTTCAGTTAAATTAACTACCTTTATCTTTTGGGGTTGTATTACGTTTTTTGTTCGGTCTAAGATACTTTTATCATAGATCACTCTCTCGAGAGTGGATTGCCACGTTGGACAAAAGAAGAAGATACTTTTATCTCATTAATAACGATAAAATCAACAATTTTCTATACTGAGGTGCCAGTTTAGCTAGTGGAACTTATTGCTTGAGGCAATTTTGTCAACCCATCCCGTGCAATTTGAGAAGGGTCAGCTCCGGATAGATTTTCAAGTATAAAGACAATTCAATCTGCAGCCCGATTCACGGAAAAGTTTAAGTGTAAGTTTAGTTCGAAGTTCGAACGAAGTTCGATTCAAACCCTCCGTGAATAGGTACATAGACTGTAGATAGTCGCCGCCTACAATAATTATTATTACCAGCAGCCCTATTCACAAAAGTTTGAATCGAACTTCGTTCGAACTTAGACTTAAACTTTTCCGTGAATCGGGCTGCTGATCCGACCAGGAATCAGACCTCTGATCAGAAGCCAGCATCGAAGCGACAACATGGACCACATCCACCCGAGATTCTCTATATTATTTTTTAATGAATATTGACCAGCCGTTTGGAGCAATAGACTAATGGCTAGACGCTACTGAGTTTAGGTTTAGACTTATGGGTATCCGACACACCCAATCACTGCATTTGGTTTTTACCCACTCACGGTTTGATTCATAAAATTGTAAGCTTTACGCTTAGTTCAGCACTGGATGCGCTAAAGAGGATGGATCAAGCTGAAGAGAAAAACCCTTAATAGAAAGACAATAATATTATGTTTGTGGCTTTCTAATTGGCAGCATTGTAACTTGTGATGATGATAATGACTGTTATTCTGAAATGAAAACACACGATTGAGTTGCGTCTCATCCAATTTTTATTGAGACTTTTGAAATTTCTCTATTCTGAAAATGTTTTATCCAATACATTAGATGCGTAACTAGTGGCAACCGATTAAGCTCTAAGCAAGAGCTTTCTTGCGTTGAATTGGAACGTGAATTTTTGAGAATAGGTACCAGTCAATATGTAAAAGACGTCGTTTTGCAAGTTATTTGTCCACAATACGGCTTTGTTTGGGAGGAAGCATAAAGAGACGCCATGGAGATGATCTTCTTCAAAGCATGAGACACTTAAACTTAGATAAAAATAGCCAATAATAATATTTTTAATTTCTGCTATTTTGTATTTAAAGGCATTGTGTTAAACCGTTTATAGATTAATTAAATTCAGAAGTGACCGGGATTCAAACCCGGGATCTCTTGTCAAAAGGAAGTACCTATACCACTAGGCAACCAAGGTCGGAATTAGGTTTAATACATACATTATTATGTTGATAAACAAAGTTTTGTTCTCACTCAAAGTGAAACATATTTCAAAGAAAAAATAACAACTAATGACTCAACAATTCATTACTGATGTTCGATTATGGCCAAAATAGGTAGATCTAAAGAAAAGTTGATAGATATGACAAAAGGTGTTTACATCTATCAAGTTTGATTTTTAACTGTCATTTTGTACCACTACAGGCTTACGACCGTCTTCTTCTGTTTTGTCATAGGCTGGTTTAATGTGATCATCTTTATCTTCTATCCATCATTGGAGTGTTCAAAATTCTTAAAATACCATGTTCACTGCAGGATTTGAACCTGCGACTTCAGCTCTACCAATACGTGAACATAATCAGCTGGGTATTCACTATATCACGTATGTAAGTAGAATTAGTTTTGTGTGAAATGGTGAAACATCTGTTGAAGAATCTTAATTTCTTCACACAATTATATTGATTGATAGAACATGCCTGGGCAAACTGCGGCCCGCTGCTCATTACGAATTATTGAATCTGGCCCGCCATCAAAAAAGTTTGCCCAGCCCTGTCATAGAACAGCAATGAAACAACTTATTTAATATAAAATCAGTGTATTTTTTAACACTTAATAATTATTTATATAGTTTTATGTAAAAGGGCAATAACATACCTAAAAGCAGTACAATACATATAATCACAACACTTGAACGACTTAGACAGTGTAGATATAATATAAATACAATCATAAACAATACAATATAATACAAATCAACACTCTACAATGCAATTTATATTTCATAACAATATTTGGCAATATCTTTGAGCGCATTTCATAAATTCTCTGAGAGCACGATTATCATATTAGTCTGCAAAAATATATTATAAGGAAAAGGAAAATTGGAGCAGAGAAGAAGAATACACAATTTGAAGATTAAATAAGAAGAAAGACGTTAAAAAAGATGAAACATTATCATAAGCAAAATATTCAGAATAGTATATTATGTAGAAGAATTAGAACATTTCCATTCAAAACTTTGATGTTGTTAAGTAATTTAATGATTGTATTAAACATGCAAATGGCTAACGCCGTAAATTGCAATAAATAAAATAATATAATAAAAAGATTATACAAAGCATAAGTATAGAATATTTAAATCATATGATAAATATACAACAAATATTAAAACTATAAAGCAAACTATTAAAGTTATAAGAAGCAAAATTTTAAAATATTAAAAGGAAACTATTCAAATATACAGAAGGTTAAATTTATGCAAAGCGAAGTATTTTGATAATCGCGACTCGATGGGTTAATTTGTTATCACAAGCCTTTAAAAATACCTATATGAGTCTAGTTGTAGTATCCCTGGGGTCTCTGTTGGTACTGGTTTCCGGCTCCTTGCCAACTTCTACCTTGTTCTGATCTGTATTGCCCATCATCACGACCGGCATCTCTGTAATCTTGTTTGCCTTGGTACCTCTGGTTTCCTTGGAAGCCACCTTGGTTTCTGTCTCCATCGTAGTTGCTTTCTTCATAGTTGCGTGTGGGTGGCTCTGGCTGGTACAGAGGACTTTTCCTTGCAGCGTCCAAAGCGGCCAAGTGCTGTTGTCTGGCATGCTGTACTTCAGGCGTCTCCTTGATGAATTTGCCGTCTTGTGTGAATTCTATTTTAGCCAATGGTCCTCTCCACCTTGGTTCCTCCTTCTCATTGGTTTGATATCCTGATGACTCCCTATCTTCATAATAATCATTATCGTCGTTTATTTTATTGTTTGTAAATTCTTGAGGACCTCTGTAGTCTCGGGATCTCTCTTGTTCTTGTTGTCTGTATTCCTGTGGTCTGTATTCTTGCTGTCTGTATTCTTGGTTGTATCCTCTTTGAGGTGGTAAATTCTTAATAGCATCTTCATGAGCAGCGAAATGTGCCCTCTTTGCGTTGGCTATTTCGGGCGTGTCCAAAACTCTTCCATCATGAGATAAGGGTGCTGGTATCACGGGTTTCCTGGGAGCGCTGTAGGAATCGTCATAACCATGGTTTCCCCAACTTTGAGCCGAAACGGCACTGGTCACAGCCAAAACACAAATCTGGAAATAAAATAAATGCGTATACATTTAATATTTTTTTCTCTCGTTTCGTTATAAAAGGTCTGTAGCTATTTTTAAAATCAAAACAATTAAGATAGTTTGATTTATTTTAGTAAAAGCAATAACTCACCAATCTTAGCATTGTGTATGGAGTCTATGTAGCTCTGGTGTCTAATCCAGTGGAGTAACAAAACAATTCTATACCGTAAAGTGTAGAATGAATGTGCTTTATAAGGGGGCCCCACCCAACGTCTGGCTGCACTGTCTTGGTTCATTCAACACTCCAAGAGCTCCGATGTAATGGCGAAACATCATAACAATTTATAGATTACATTAATCAATATCTAAAAAGCAACGTGCATTATTACAATACAATGTTAAAACTATATTGAACAAACAAAGATGTTTCGTAAATCACCCTGCGTTCAGATATGTTGGTCGGTTGTTTTGGTCTGAAACGATTAGCTGACATAAAATAATCCCTGCTTGAGTGATCCTATTCAGGGTCATAGGAATGTTAGATATGTAATATACAGAAGCTTTCTTCGAATTTGTTTAACAGATTCTTACCCCAAAATAGATGCCGCGGTTTGATGTGAATGAACCACTTGTGTTTCATGTTTAGTAAATAGATGGGGTTGACAACAAAAATACTTGATAATCGGTCGTATGAACGTTTTTGTGAATCATTTTATTTGACAACCATTTATTCAGGGTGACTAGTTATTCGACCAACTTTGCTATAATTTTGTTCCCATAGGGGTCTAATCCCAGTGGTTTTCGAGTTATTAAACTTTTTAGTTTTTTGTTTTGTGAATATGTAACAACTAATGACTTTAACAATTCATTACTGATGTTCGATTTTCAAAGGAACAAACCACTACGTGCTCACGACCGTCTTCTACTGTTATTTCGAAGGCTGGCTTAGTGTGATCACTTTATGTTAACAACGTTCGCCATTAGGTGGTAATATTTAAGTATCCGAAACTCCTAATTACCTATGATAATTCTCGACATGTTCAACATGTTAAAAAATCCCATGTATACAACAAGTAGATATTTAACAATAATTAATGAAATATAGAGATAAAAGTTGGAAATTATTGAGAACAAGAGAGCAACCAAATTTAAAGACTGCGACCGCTGTCATGTATTTGGCGCCAGGATAAGCCCGTAGTGGTTTGTTCCATTTAAAAATCGAACTTCAGTAATGAATTGTTATAGTAGTATTTATTTTGCGAGGCAGTCCGAGCAATAAATCATTCTACCTGGCATAGGTTAGGTAAATGTTCAAATTCTAAAACATCGATATTTTTAATATGTTTTTTTATCAAATCATTTTTCTTAATTCTTTAACTTATAATAATATTTTTTACAGTGAATAAACCTATTTTTATCATTTAAAAATACCTACTAATGCTTTTTTCTAAGAAAATGTTCGGTATTGTACCTTTTATTTTTTTCATAGATTTCATATGATTTGTCATAAGATGGGCTTTATAATTATTTAAACAATAGCTCCTGACTTTTATCTCAGAAAAATTACAAAAATAATGCTATCTAAACTTTTGTTTTATACTTTCACCTCGATTCTTTCATACAAATGACTCGATGCATCGATGCAGTCATCTATTGATAAACATCACTACCTCTTTTTACCTGCCATAAGCATAATAGGTGCGAAAGAGATAGGGAGTTAGAATTGTTTTATTATTGGAACTGTCCCAGTAAAAAAATACTACTTTAGAGTCATTAGTTGTTACATATTCATATAAATGTTGTCCATTTTACTACAGCTTTGGAAAATCGGGGTTAATTCAACATCGAATTACTAATAATGCTGGAAGACCTAATAGTGTTTTTGGCACAAAACATCCTAATATCCATTAGGATAGCCGAAAAGGTTATAAAAAAAAAACAATGAAGGTAAAATACTCCGATACGATAATAGGCCTTATGAGGCGAGTTCACCGGAGCGATGAAATATAAAATTCCACAACAAAACTGTTTGCCAATTTCTCGATACCACAGCACCTACCTACCTGGTGGCTGTCAGTTTTTTTTCTGTATTTGGGAAATGTTCGTACAGTTGTGGTCAATCTTTTGTATTGTTGAATGTCATTATCGAACAATAATTTTATGATTATCCATTATTTATCAATAACAGTATAGAGATTATTTATTACATTGAAATCAAACAGAAATTTATGAACATGCAAACTTTTTGGTCATATGGAGAAAATGATTATGTTATATTAAGTTGAAAAGTAAAAAACTTATCTGGAGTCCATGATAGAAATACAAAATATGAAATAAGCCAAAGAATCGTCTCAGCAACAGATGTTATATATAGTCATAACAGCAACAGTAGGTATATACTTACGTACTCTTCAGACACGTGAGGCGCTCCGGTGGCTGGGCCCAAAGATCGAGCAAATCGTCCGTTCTCAAAGAGATTTCCTGTGGATGACACTCTGGAAGAGTGAGCACTGGAAGGCCCAGGCGGACAGAAAACTCAGATTGCTGTAGGTGGTCGATTTGCGGAGGACAGGATGGTATGGAAAAATCTTTTGGAGGAGGCCAAAAACCACTCAGGGCCATGTCAGTCATTCTTTTCCAAGTCCATATTAATTCTACCCAATAATGATCGAAGGCCTCTTGCATGCCATGATGAAGGGTATGACCGAGGGGACAAACTCTAGAGGACGCCCACTCCGAGAGTACCTGGAGGACCTGTTGGTGGACGTGCGATGCCAGTCATATGAAGAACTTAAAAGAGCCGCACAAGACAGGGAAGAATGGAGGAGAAGAATTGAGGGAATTGCCGCAAGCCAATCCTAGGATTGAAACCAGAGTAGTAGTAGTAACATAAATAATATATAGAATCATCCAAATAAGAAAAATAGATAATTTAAAACCTCAAAATAATAAAGTAAGAAATTACAAAAGTTTTTGAATCCCTTCATCGCATACAAAACGCATTGTTCGTTGTTGGCTAACGCTGAGGTGTGAGTTCACTGGGTAGGCTTTACTCACTGGGATAGTAATAATAATTACCAGCGATTATTTACATAACTATTAGTGTTCAACTCAATTCAACAATGTTGTTAATTTCACAAAACGCTGTTCATATTATGATATCTAGTAGTAGTGAAAAATATTCAACACGAAATGCCAGTCCTAAAGGCCTGTACGGTAACAGTGAACACCATCTTGCTATAAGGTTCAGTTCTATAAACTCATGTGACAAATCATATTAAATAGCACCAGCAATAAAATTCTAGCATGAATCGATAAAAAGAGTACCCCAGACATCGTGTAAACATTATGTGAATCGATGCAGATATGGAGAAAATACTGGTCGAGTTTTTGGTACCAGGAAACCAGGAAAAACAAAAAAAACTCTGGTTATCTTTTTCTCATGAAATCATCTTGGCCATGAAGGACCTTAATGCGGTGATCGCCATCAAAGCTGGATAAAAATACAATCTTAGTAAGCAACACTGTAACACTGTAATTTCTCCAACTTTAATGAAACTATATTCTACAAATATGGAAATAGGCTGGTATCCAACACGGTCAGATGAAATAAAGAGGAGTGATGGTGAAAGGTTACAAGAGACGCTGGATAAAAATGTACCTATGCAGGGTTTTAAGGGAAATATTCAGAAGTGGACGAAAAATACCTAAAAAAAAAACAAGTGAATGTCACAATAGATGAAGCATGAAGAGCAAGAAGTCGTGAAGCTTATTTAAAGGCTATTTGTTTCTGATCTATGGATCGCTGGTCTAGAATGAAACTACTCCAAGATAGAGCAAGGTACTAGGAGGAATTTTGTTGCGAGAAGGGAGGATTAGAAAGAGATTTTGATGTTCTCTTTGTCATTGCTGAAGGAACGATTGAGGGCAAAAATTAACAAAGGCCAGGTGATCAGGGATATGCGCTGCAATACCTACTAAAAACTGAAGATGCTGGCGGGCACGGGGAGAAGTGTAGGAACCGAACAGAGATAACATGCTTGGTGCAGACCAATCCTAAAATTCCAACCAGAAAGAGCAGGTAGCAAAATGCAATCATAGTTTTCAGTGATTTGGGATGGTTTGGGATGGTTCCAAACTTTGAACAATGGCCTGCATGACAAGCGCGTGGCTTTGTTAAGAAACTTGTTGAGTGGATTACCAAACTGCTGAAATAACAGACCTCATTAAACGTTTCCATATTGCATCGTGAATATTTTCTTTATTAATATTGATCGGGGTAGTGGTGCGTGACACAAGCACCACATGTGGAGAAGCCCGTCCAACTTGACAGCCGGACGTTTATTTATTTCTCAATTGTTTTATTCTTATTGTTTGGTTCTCCTAGTTTGTTTCTCCTAGTCTCCCAGAATTGGTTTATAGTGGGCAGCCGTTGGAAAATTGGACGTTTTTAATCTGCCATAATTGGCGTGAACAGTCTTGGTTTCTCCCGCTCATTGTGGCCCTTTGAAAGGGTAACTTCTTTTATGAGAGAGTGCATCAGAGTTACAGAGGATTTTTTAAACATCTTTCGTTATCTTCTGAGCATTATGTACTGCCTGGGTTAACTGATAATCCAATTTTAGACATATTTTACATATGGCGTGTGTGATTCCCTGATGTTGAACTTTTGTAATTACCCTGTAACCTGTAATGTTTAGCAAATTCCGCATTTCTTGTTATTGAGCCAGTTATTAAGGCTGGTTCTAATAGTGCTTTAAGGCAATCCAGTGGTAGGCTGTTGTTAACTTCGAGTTCTTTCACTTTAGGTTATCTTTTGTTTTGAAAGAGGTTGATGATTGACAATAGAGGATGAGCCCACGAAGTCCAACTCCTCATTTAAAAATGAAGACTACCACCATCCACTTCACTGCGGTGTCAACGTACAGCGAGATAATCGTACTAACAGTCGAATGTAATATTGTTCAAAGAATTCTTCCGAACACTTGAAGAGACCAACAAAAGATTCTTTGCAGCATAGATAAACAAAGTACAATTCAATTGTTTTCCATCTGTAGGTAACATTTTCACTATCTTAATCCTAGTTTTGATTCAGAAATTTGAATAACACAACAACCCATTAAATAGCGACATACTTAATTCTATCTCAACCATTAAATAATGGGTTATTATTACCTACTTTTCTTACAATAAACATTGTGCTGAACTTTGTTCCTTGTTGATTCGTCGACGGACAGACAAAACACACAGCGCGATTTAATAGCGTAGTCTCGATTGGAGTGGAACTGCGTTGCCTTCGTGTATTTCCTAGTGTTGCGTAACTTTATTGTGTCGTGTGTAAATTGTTTGGACTTATTTTCTTCAAATATTCGCTTAGTAGCCAATATTATGGACAATCGATAACGGTACCAGTCAGCCTAGATTTCTATGTAGAAGACTATATTTTATTAAGTGCGGTTGACAAACTGTATCCATGGGTTAAAGTGTCCGATTGCAACCTCATAGGAACATGATGTCAGCAGAGGGAAACCCCTCTGACATCGTTAGGGTGCACTAAACGAACATAATGCCAGAGCTGCAAGTAGAGTATATTTTCTCGTTCGTTGATATGCACACTAATCTGTCATCGCCCACTAAATAGTTCTTGCTTGTGATTGTTTCCATGGTGTCCAATATCAACCATAAAAAAGAAAGTATGTTCTGTTTTTAGATTCGCCACAATGTTTGTTTGGCGTAAATGCACCCCCACATTAAATAAAATACGAATTCGATGTGATGTTATGATATGACCATGCGATAAATAAATATAAATGTAATTTTTCAAGTTTGATCATTAATACGTCAAGGAGTCAAATTATAAGGTTAATTAAAATTAGACGAGTATTTATTGGGTAAATATATATTTTTTAAATATTTTATTTCAGTACATGGAGTAATATCTCAGCGAAAAAAGACAAGATAGGAAAAATATAATATAAATAAATAAGAATGATATAAATAGCTTTGATATTTTAATAATATAAGTGTTTCAAGATAATAGGTATTATGTACATATATATGATAGGTATACGCGATCAGTCTTGTATAAAGTAGGGAAGAATAATAAGGAATAAAAAGTAAATAACATAAAAAGATAAAAGTATAGTTGAGTGTTTATGTAACTGTCACTCAATATATAATTTTGTTCATTATTAATCAGTCACTCTCGTCGCAATTGTATGACATTCAGTCCGCTGACAATCAATGATTAGGTTATGTATTCAAAAGGACAACTTTTTCAATCAACAATGTCTCAGGACTAAATATCGAAGCCATAAATAGGAGGAAACCAGTTCGGTTGAGCTGCAGTTCTTACCATAAGCCATGAGGATAAGCAGGGGCATGCGCGTGAGATTTGGCGGCCACCGCTGCAATCGCCGCTAAATGAGCAGCTTTCGCATGAGCTACCTCTGGAGTGTCTTTCAAATTCTTGCCATCATGTGTGAGTTCAATATGAGCTGGTGGTCCCGTCCATTTTGGTTCGGGCGCATGCGCGTAATGTGGCTCAGGAGCAGGACTCCACTTTGGTTCGGGAGTCCATGCTGGCGCGTGGCTCCACGTTGGAGCAGGTTTCCATTCCTCGTGCGCTGGTGCCGAGGCTCTCGCATGCTCCAATGCGGCCAAATGCGCCGCTTTGGCTTCGGCGACCTCTGGTGTGTCCACGACTCTTCCATCGTGTCCCAAAGGTGCAGGATTCCACTTGTGTTGAGGGGCATAGTGCGAGACTCCCCATACGGGCTTGTGTTCCACATTCCACTGTCCATTGTCTTGGGATTCGGCGAGACCTTCGCCCTTCCAGCTGCCGTCATGTTCAGGTTCCCCCCATGGATGCGACTGGGTCAGGAGGCACAGATTTACCAGTGTGAAAATTACCTGCAACAAAAATAACTTCAGTTATAACACATATACAAATAATGGTACAAATTATTGCTGGCCCATTGCACGATAATATTAATTTGTCTTTTGGACAATGAGATATTATACTTTCTGGGTTTAGTTTTTTGTTACGATTTGTTTTGTATAATTCCTATCTAATGTTTCTGATTACATTTTTTTTTGTTCAATTTATTATCTTTTTGTTGCCTTTTACTTTGAACACTAAAGTAGTTATCGCCATATATGTGAAAATAATTAATGTAGAAAAAATACTAATACTAATGATTAATTAATTTATAATTAATTTATACAATGAACATTTATCACGTACTTATAATTAACATAAATCTGTATGATTTAAGACGCCCATTGGTTGGAGAGATATTCTCATACTCATCCTAAAGTTCAATGTACATGTACTAGTAAACTGTATGTGGACAGGAAACACTGAGCTGACTGCCTTTTCTGGACACGAAATGGACGGCCGAAGAAAGCTTTGTCAAGTGCGTGGTTTTATATCGTTGAATCTGATAGGAAAATTTTGTTATCAACAATCAAAATGGGATTTTTTTAATCAATAGTTAAGAAGCTGTTAAAATTGTCGAAATCGATACAGACCATCAAGGAAAACTAAATTTGACTTTTCAATGTTCATCACAATGCAAATATTACACCACAAAATCATACTTTAGTAGCTATACTGAACTACGAAGGGATTAGGTACGACCATCCAAATATATGGCAATTAACTAAACTATCAGGTTTAGGTTAAACCTTCCAATAAAAGTTCATGTTAAGAATCCAAATCTGTGTTAATTAATTGACACTTATGGAATTTGATATAAAACTATTAAACAGATTACAAAAGCTATTAAACCGATTAGATACAGATATAATAATTAAACAGAATCTAAAAAGCTCACCAAATGATTCATCTTGGAGAAATTATTATTTTAATTCAAGTGCAGTAACTAACTCTGAAAGCCTATTCACTCAGAACACTGCTTTCAACTACTCTGATTTGCTCTCAAATTGCTGCTTAATTTTATATCTTTGTTGCCCCGATTTCAGGTCTCCGTAATTTAAAACAAAACGCCATAAAGTGGGGAGAATTCCTTCAAATCTCTAGGCAACACATCCAACCGCTAGTGCTGAGAGAAAACAGATCTTTGGGAGCAGCCGCATTATCTCATTGTTTATCTTCAGTTCCCTTATTCTTAACATTACTCCTTAACGAAAGTGAGAAACTCTCGGAAATTTTTGTAAAAGCTGCGGATCTTTTTGAGTATTCTGCAGGGGCGCTATACACGTTTCATACAAATTTTTGTTACATTCACGCCAGCGTAAGTGCAACCGAAACTTAGAATAGGGGTACAGTACATATTCTAATTTAAAAAAAATATCTATATTTACCAAGATAAAATTCAATTTGAAATCATTTCTCTTTCTCTTTCTATATTTGAATTATTATAAAATTCTCATTCTTTATTTCGAAAAAAGCATTTGAAAAGAGAGTGATGAATGATTTCCGATTGCGAAACATCTCAACTTGTTCCTTAAGAAGTGGAGAGAGATGGGATCTCGACTGTTTTCAATTCAAACACGCTTTATTGTTTCAAACCATTTTACTGCTGACCAGCAGGCCTAGACAAATTGCATTTGGCGATCGACTACAAACGAATTTCTCGACAATGTAGAGTAGGAAGAAAATTAACTGCCCACTTTTTATATTTTTATATAAGTGTCTTTGTTTGGTTTAAATAATTGTTTATATGTTCCAGTGGACAGTTAATTTATTCGCACTATACATTGACGAAATCTTCGTTTGTAGTCGAACGCCAATTTGAATTTATTTGTCTACGGGGGCAGCTCCTGGAGACAATTTGAATTTTCCGAACGAACTTTTTGTCAATGTAGAGTATACGAAAAAAAATGCACTGTCCACTGGAACATATGAGCAAATATTTAAACCAAACAAAAACACTTAGGTATAGAGAAATATAAAAGTGAACAACAAATTTTCTTCGAGCTACGCCAACTTCGGCCAATCGTCCAATCACATTTGGTGTTGAATATTTGCACAGGCATCCGGATGTTTTCAAATTAGTTCATAAAAAAATGCATTATCGTGTAAAAATGTATTGGTATAATAGATCGAAGGAACAGAATAACCTATCTTCGATAGAACTATTAATAGTGGAATTAATTCCATGAACCAAAGCAGTTGAAAAAAGAGCAGCTCCTGCTTTTAACAGTCGTTAAAAGATTCAACCTACAGGTACAAAGATCAGTGATGAAAGAGAAACAACCATTCTGAATGCTAATATTATTAAAACACTCATTAGGCGAGCAGCAATACCTGTTGGTGGGTTCACAGTAGTACCAATCTAATTATATTATCTGTTTTTAGTTTATAGGCAGGACGGAGAGAGTGGAACTAGACCAGTGTGGGGCAACGGACTTTCGAGACAGTTTGTATCATTTTACTTGCAAATACACAGTTGCACAACGAAATAATATCATCTCTCTAAGTCCAGTCCACACTCAACTCCACCAGCCTTCGGGGCTTAAGACATTCTGTTCCATGGCGCTACTATCGACCTTCTTTTCTTATTTTTAGATAAATGCTAACCCATATTATCAAGTTTGACACCCAGTAAACTTCAACTCCTTTCTCTTATATACCTAACCCGCTGAAAGCTTTAAACTGGAAATATTATTTTAACCTATTTCTCCCGAACTCATCCTCCCACCCCAGTCTGGGCCTGCCAATTTTTACTCTCCAACCTGGAAGTCCTTCGAGTATTCTTTTTGGTGTGCGCGTTTATGGCATTCTTATTTCAACTCTTTTGGGATCTTCGAACTTGAGGTCAAGCAATGAAGAAGATTATGGCATTCTCTGAATAGTACTTCTTGTTATCTCGATCCTCAGCAGTCCCTTTATATTTTTAATAAGGTATTCCGAGAGTTCGGATACCATGTGACTGGTTGTTTGATGCGATATAAGGCGGTCTGATTTTTACAATTCATGGGACATCACAGAATTCAAATTCGGGACCATTCTCTTCTCCGTTTTTATTCCAAAATTTACCTTTTAATGTGATTAAGTACAAATAAAATAATTAATGGGTTTAGTAAACGATGTGTCTTTATAAGTTTGGGAGAGGTGTAAGGTCGAATCTTGTAGATAAATTATTTGAAACAATTAGCAGTAGCTGAAAGAAACCAACAGGTACAATTGGTATCGAAGGTTATCATCAAATACCTAATTGATTGTATCTATTAATTTGCACTCGTTTATGATAATTAAAATCAGCAATTATTAATGTACCTTCGTAGGAATTTGTAAAAAAAATCAGGTATTATAATGGTAATTTTTTTTAATAAAATGAATCTGTGCTCACTCAAAGTGAACACAAATACACTCCTTGACTCTTTCACAGTAAGCTACTCAAAGCTTGTGTCGTGAAAGAGGAAGATGGTCGGCACCTGGGATCGAACCACGACGTCCGCAGTACGAAAGCCGGCGTTGTAACCGCTGGGTCACAACCATAAAAATAATTCCTGTTTTGCAAATCTATTGTATGATTTTTTTGAGGTTGGATGAAAGATATTGCTAGAAAAGGCAACAAACCTGCCGGGACACAAGCCCTCTAATCAAAGTTTTTTTTTCATATTGTGAAATATGCAAAATCGTAAAATAAATAGGCAAATGATTGCATATAGTACTCAGTAGGAAAAAGCAAACATACATATGCTATGAATAGTATTGTATGAATTGTAATTATGAATTTTATTGTATGAATTGTAATTATGAATTGTATTGTAATTGTATTGTATGAATTGTAACATTGCTCTGATTTTCTAAATGAACAAAAAAGGTGTGGAAAGGTTGAAACAAGGAAACTGGCTGGTAGAAGGGTTAGCGGTGCACTTAGACCTCTAATGAGAAATAAGAACGTATCTCTTAAATTCAATGAGTTGATGCACAATGCAATCCTGATACCATCGATGATGTATGGGAGTGAAACTTGGACATGGACGAAAACTCTGGAAGTTGGAATAAATGCTGTGGAAATGAGATCATTGCGTAGGATATGCGGAAAGAGACTGATTGATAAGGTGAGGAATGATAACATTAGAAAGGAATGTGGAGTGGATATTAGCCTAGTGACTAGAATGAAAGTGAATAAATTAAGGTGGTTTGGGCATGCACAGAGAATGAACGAAGAGAGAATGACTAAAAGGATATATAAATCTGAAAGAGTGGGTGCACGCAGACGAGGTCGACTTCGAATGACATGATCCGACCAGGAGCAAAAGGAATAGAAGAGTATGTATGCGGAATGTGTTTGGAGGAAGCGAAAGAGGTTTGTTTGGATAAAAAAAAAATGGAAATCCGTACTCTCTGTCTACACCCTTCGGGAAACGGCGTGATGGGTAAAAAATGGATGAGTTTGCTGAAAGGGGTTTTCGTTATAATTTCCCTTATAATTCCCATCACATCCTGTTTCTTAACCAATTAATAGTTTCAATTTTCTTTTCGAATCTCAGGTTGTTCTTCTAGTCTACTCATTCTGCCAATCTACTCTCTCTAGAGAGAGTGATGTACGACGCTGAATATTGCGCCACCAATATTTTAGGGAATTCAACCAGAACAAAAGAAAGTATGTAATAATAATCACATATAACATTTTAATAAAAAATTATAAAAAAGCTGACACAAAAACAGTAAAGCAATAATAATTAAAAGATGAGGGAGCCAGAGATATGCTGCAGGTGTCATGCCAGTGAAGATAATCTGATTAGTGAAGCGGTTAAATTGCGTGAAAATCACGATTATTGGCTTTAATTTGGTAATTAGTACAAAAAAACAGGTAGCTGCCATTGTCTTTGGTTCAGCGATTCTTGGGAAATTCATGTCAGGTTCAACGTAGAAAACAACACTGATGAAGAAATCAATCACATTGCGCCAGGTTTTTTTTACAAGAGAAGGCGTCCGTTTACCACTGTCCATGATGACCGTACCCTTGGTGTCCTCCGTGAGACGCGGCGGCAAGAGCGGCCAAGTGTTGTGCCTTGGCGTGAGCTACTTCAGGAGTATCCTTCACGAATTTGCCGTCATGAGTTAGTTCGATGTGAGCAGCTGGTCCGTGGTATTGTCCATATCCTGCTTGACCACCATGGTGACCATATCCTCCAGCGTATGCTCCAGCTCCAGCATAAGCTCCGGCACCAGCTCCATACCCGGCATAGCCCCCATGAGCACCATGTCCGTGCAGGGCAGCCAAATGTGCGGCTTTAGCATGAGCGACTTCAGGTGTATCCACTACTCTTCCGTCATGTCCCAAGGGAGCTGGACCATATTTGTGAAGACCACTGTTGTCGTGCCATTGCCCGGCCTGGTGACCCTGTCCATACCATTGTCCGGCATGATGACCTTCTCCCAACCATTGACCGGTATGTCCTGGATTGTGTCCCAAGCCTTGTCCCTGGAATTGTCCCGCATGATGTCCTTCCCCGTGCCACTGTGATTCCGCTAAGCCTTCTCCTTTCCACTGGCCATCATGATGCTGCTGGTGGCTCCACCCGGAAGCTGCAACTGTTGCGAAGCAGAAGAAAAGAACTGCTACATTCTGAAAAAAAAAGAAATCTTCTATTAGAAAAAATGACGTTATTTTTCATAGAATCTACCAAGAGTGTGTTTACTAACAAACATCAAACGAGTAACAAACACTACGCGTAACTCAATATAACTGCCACCTATAGAAGAATAGCAAAAGCTTTATGCTTTAATACGGTTTGTCACTGTTTAGCCACGATCTAAACCAATTCTCAAACCATTCTCATACTTACTCGGGCAAAGATAACGACTAACAAAATCTATTGAAAATCAGTTTTGTGCCATGCTTTAATTCCATTTAAAATTTCTTTATAGAAACAATGTGCAAAAATTTAATTGGATACGTACATAATATAGCCATCTGGAACCTACTTACATAAAAATGAACAAAATAATAGTTTAACCTAAAACATTGATGTGCTGATTCAGTTATGTGTGTGATTTTTCGTGTGATGTACCTACAATATTTGGGATAATGTCCATTATTTTCAAATTAAATAAAGTCAGTGGCGTGCCGTGTTTGCAAATTTTTTTTTAATAATCAAATAACATTTACATAAATATTTGTCCATATTTTCGGTTTAGAATGTGCGAATATTTCTCATACAATAATCGACAAAACCAATCCGAATACATTTTCATTAAATGGAGTAGATACATAATAGGTCATTGAAGCTGCCCTGGATTGAGTTCAGTGGAGAGCTCTTTTGCCTCCCTATGCCCCCAAGTGGGGTAGGTATATTTTTTAAAATCATTTGAAATATATAACAGAGAAAGATTTAAATTTTATGCTCCATGAATGGGAAAGGGAATGTTAATTGCGCATATGTAACAACCAATGACTCTAATAATTCATTACAGATGTTCGATTTTTAAATTGAATAAACCAGGGCTTACGACCGCCTTCTACTGTTATTTCGAAGGCTGGCTTAGTGTGATCACTTTACGTTAACAACATCCGCCATAAGGTGATATTTTTTAAATCTCCGAAACTCCTAGTCATAAGAATAGTTCTCAGCGTGTTCAACATGTCAATAAATCTCATGTATACAACAAATACAAATTTAATAATTAATGAGATATAGAGGTAAATTATTGAAAACCAGAGAACAACCAAATTTAAAGACTGCGACTGCTGTCATGTATGAGTGTTGATTGATTGATTGTATAACAGGATCTAAACGGATCCTTTTGCATGCTGCTTCATCAATTATTTATTTATATTTTTTTAGGGTTAGACAAAAAAAAAACAAATAAATCAAATTATATAGGCATTGGCTGAATGGTTTTACTACTTACTATTGAGTTCATGTTGCAAGGTAAAACTGTGGACCGCTGATCTGTGACGAATACGAAATGTCTGATTTATTTTTATTGGCTGCAGACTAGAACTGTGCTGTAGTACTTGTGTGCCAGCATTGGACTTGGTCTTCCATTAAATACCAAACATATTTTGTTTTGCAAATACCCGCTGGAGGTGGCGAGGGTTTGTGAAATTCCAAATCAATATCAGCCGACTTTGAATGCAATTTTGTAATTTGGCAATTTTTTTTTACAATGCCTACATAAAATCAATCGACTGAAGCACTGTACGTTCGGGTGATCTGTCAATCATTCGTGTGATTGCATTTTTATTCGAGATGTCGAATATCTCATTATAGTATTTGGAGAATTTTAAAAGGTTTTACTCATGCACTTGTCTTAAATCCCACCGATGTACAGAATTGTTTTTTTAGTTGAAAATGAAAACCGCTTCATGGTCAAATCAACGAATGTGTCAGTTTTTTAAACAAAAGCTATCGTATGCTGGCTAACAAAAATATTAGCTAACATTAGGACCACTACGAACTATTCTCAGAAAAATTAATAGTATGGTCATAGTTGTATATTTTTAGTATGAAATTCGGATTGAAAATTCACAAAAAGGTAAATAACTTTTGAACCACCCGATATCGCTGAACATACATACGTGAGGGTTAAAACGATAGGTATTCCTCTACCTCCCTGCTTCGGGTTATCCACGACCGCTAATACACCGTGTGAAACATCATCTGCTAATATGAATTAGGTAATTATTAGAAATTCCGTGTAACATGGACTTGTACAAATTTTTTCAACATGGACTTGTACAAATTTTTTCAACATGGACTTGTACAAAATTCCGTGTAACATGTACAAAACATCATCTGCTAATATGCATTAGGTAATTATTAGAAATTCCGTGTAGCATGGACTTGTACAAATTTTTTCAACATGGACTTGTACAAAATTCCGTGTAACATGGACTTGTACAAAATTCCGTGTAACATGGACTTGTACAAAATTCCGTGTAACATGGACTTGTACAAAATTCCGTGTAACATGGACTTGTACAAAACATCATCAGAATCTGCTAATATGAATTAGGTAATTATTAGAAATTCCGTGTAGCATGGACTTGTACAAAATTCTTCAGGTTTCAGTGAAATCAACTTCATAGAATCAGGGTTCAGAGAGATGTTAATATACCTACCTTAAATATTTTCATATAGGTACTTATATCGTATAGTTGTAGAGAATGCCATGGTTGAAGATTTCGATCGTGAGAGGTCTTGTATTGAATATAGATTAAGAAGTAGGTATTCACTCTTTTTTTTTTAATTTTTATATCAATAATTATTCATGGACAAAACATGGATTTTAGAATCAGTTTTCCACAAAATACTTAAAATCTTGAATAAATTTAGAAGAAAAGAAGGATTGTTTAAACATAATTGACATTATATAAAATTTTACCTTGCGAATAAGTAAACCTGAATAAACTTGTAGAAAAAAAAAGTTTATAAAAAATATTTCACCGATATTACGAACAGACTATATTAAAGTCAGCGTAAGTTTTCATGAGTTCGATTTGCCACGTGCTTGGGCAGTAGTGGGAACTGTCTAAAGTCCGGTTTATGTAAGATAGTTTAATATTCTACCAAATTAATAATTTTATCTGCATATAAATGATTATCGGAAGTACGAGTAATTCATTATAATGTACTCTCTTTGCCTATTGTTTTATTCTTTATGCCTTAAACTGTGTTTGTATTCTATGTGCTATATTGTTTAATTTCCTTTTTCTGCTTTTTGTTATATTCTATTGTTGTCAAAGGCACTTTGTGCCGTATATATTGTTAAATAAATAAATAAATATAAGATACATAGGTAATTAGTTGCTTTACCAACTCAAGTCAACCCTAATTTATTTTCTACCCTGTGGTTTGTTAGAGTGGCAAAATTTGATCCGGTTTTACTTTATAATATTCTACCTCATAGAACATATTTTAAGCAAGAGCTTCGCCTACAGTACATACCTACTGCTTAGTTTTTCACCATTTCCTTGATCTAGACTCTTCTAACCCTTGCGAAGATAGAGGACCTCTTAATATCACCCCTCCATCCATATTATAAACTTCTTCATCATTCTCCCTTTAAGGCCCCCCGCATACCGCAGCCAGCCCGGAGGAGACTAATTCGCAGCAAACCCGTCCGCACGTAGCCAAACCCCTAGCTTGATCGAAGCGATCAAATCATAAAGTCGGCCCAACACAAATCAAGCCAGTTGCGGACCCCCTACCAACTAAAAAATCGGGGGGGGGGGGGGGGTCCTAAGCCCCACTTAGGCGCATAGGTAGGCATCAAGAACTCTCCATTGCACTCGATCCTGTGCACAGGGGGGAAACCATCTCCCTGAACTCCCCCTCCCACCTGAAGGGATCCGAGGATCCGCTTTTTTCTTGTGCCTTTTCTGACCTCTTAAGGCTTAAGGAAGTGAGATGGTCAACCTCACGGTCCTGGTGAACTCCCCCTCCCACCTGAAGGAACATCTAGAGCTATTTACATTCAATTCAAAAGAAATTTTATTTACAGAAAAATGTTACATAATTATTACAAATATAGAGTCATTAAACAGATATTTTCCCTTGAAAATCTTTTATATAACCTCTCCAATAGAGCAGGGCTTACGTGAGGAGAGGGTGTAAACATAGCACAAATATTATATCATCTTTTTTTATAAAAATGAATCTGTGCTCACTCAAAGTGAACACAAATACACTCCTTGACTCTTTCACAGTAAGCTACTTAAAGCTTGTGTCGTGAAAGAGGAAGATGGTTGGCACCTGGGATCGAACCCATCTTGAAAGTCTTTTATATATTTTTTGTTTTCATGTCTTTTTAGAAAATACTTATCCATTCCTGTCACATTTTTATCTTCTAGCCATTCGAATCACTGCCAACTTATTATGTATGATATTTTTTTTCAATACAGCTGTTTAATTTGAAATATTTGGAAGGACAAAGCATGAAATAGTTTTTTTTCTTGTATGGTTGAGAGTATTTTGAATATAGGAGATATGCTGATAAAAAAGGGGAAGGTTACTAAAACATTCCTCAAAAAATAGTGAACCAAAGAAATGTACTATAATTATTTTTAAAATTCTACATTTATTGATTTGTTTAATATAGTCTGATGTAAACTCAACATAATATTCTGAAATACACGGTTCACTATTGATTTCGTTTATTAGATTAGGTCCATATATTTGTAAGCAAGTAGATAATAAATTTAATATTAATATTTTTATTCAATAACATCAAATTTTACCAGTCTATTCCTTACGTGATGCCTATTTCAAATAAGCTGGCACGTAGATTCATTGCTGCATTTGAACTGAACACGTTCAACATTTTTTAACACAATAAAATACATTTAACTTTGACATATAGTCATATGATATTGATTTTATGTGGAATTCTTGGACTGTTGTGTCAAGTTGGATATAACGGCTTCCAAATGTTGTTTTAAAGCCAAATGCTGTGCTTTCAGAAGCGCTACTTCGGGCGTATCTTTTGGGAGAAGATCATCAGCAGCTCCTGTAGGTTCTAATTTGAATGGGGTTATGAAAACGTGGGTTATGTAGAATACTGGGCCATGATCTGTTGCTTTTTGTTCGTAGAAGTTTTCTTTGACTATTGGATTATAAGCAGCGTAGTTTGATGTTGGGTAAACGTTGGGGACAGCTGGAGGGCGGGACACAACTTGAGAGGAGGATTGTTCACCAAAATTAACAAGGAACTTCTTACTTCCGTTTTTCACCTCTGGGAGTTGATTGCCATGTTGTCTGACCCTGGTCCAAAATGCTTGAGCAGACAGTTGACTTTCTCCAACATTTTGGGTATGTATCACATATTCGAAACTTTCGATTTTAGTATCTTTGGAATAACCATCGTTGATGTGGTTCTTCAATTCTGACCAGTTGTCGTACACAGAAACTGGTTGAGTTCCGCCCTTGGATTTTTCAATCCTATCCAAAAAATCGTAAAATTGGGAAGATCTGTTCAAAGTGCTTCCGTTGATGACGATAGCGTTTCCAGAAAAGGTTCTGTTGTAGATGTAAGAATTGTGAGTCTCCGCTATTCTTTCCAGGTCAAGCAGTGATCGTGAGAAAAAATCTTTTATAATTACAGATGTATCATCAGGGACGCCAAGATTCGTAGCAATGTCCCTAAAATGATGGACATACTGAGAAAATGTCTCTGGATTTGGCTCTAGAATTTCTGTTCTTTGCAAAGGCTGGATTCTACGGGTTGATGGTGCTGTCAAAGGTGTTCCAACCGCCAAAGACAAGAGTTGCTGCAAAATAAACAACAAGTATGCTAGAAAATTGATAAATATCTGAAGGTAGATAGAGCAGTACCGCCAATTTAAAAAGTATTATTCTTAATAGATAAAATAGGTATTAAAATTCTAGCTGGCTTTTAAACGGTTCACTCTAGACTTAGGAAACACTCGAGAATGCTGGGACTTGAGAATGATGGAACCTGTAGATTATGTGAAGAAGGCGCAAAAATGCCTAAAAAAACTGTGATGCAGTAGTTTGTGCGAGTTTTAAAAAACACAGGTTGGAGGCAGAAGAGATCGCCGCCTTGGATCACCTCCAAATGCTGGACTTTCTAAAAAGTCTAGGATTGGTGGAGAGCTCTCACTGAAAGATACCATAAGCCACCAAAGAGAATTTGTAGATTAAATATTTGTTGGCAAATACTTACGCAAATAATAAGAGTGGAAATTAAAGCCTTCATGATCTCCACATAGAACTACAGTGTTCTGTTCACTGTTCACATCGACACGTAAGTCCTCCGCCAAAGAAATAAACTAATGTTCTGTTTATGATTATTTTGTGATGTTGTAATTATTAATTCTTGATAAGAAATGTGATATTAAGGCGCCAATATAATATTATTTTCATGTCTTAATTATTTTGATATCTTTATTGGGAGTCCCTCAGGGTGAGTGGAATATCTTGAATATTATAAAGCATATGCAGGGAGAAACTTGGTATGAAGACACGACAAATAAAAGAGGAGATCAAAAAATCAAGGAAACATAAGCAGTCTTCTAACCGGCAAAATAAGATGGTCGTAAGCCCGAAGCCGCTGAAAAGGACCTTCGAGTGCTAGAGATAGGTGACTGGCGAAGTATTAAAGCGGATTTAGGGACATGGAAAAATCAAAGAAGGCTGAAATCCAGATTTTCGCACAGTACCTAAATGCATAAAATAATTGTATATGCATAAGCCCATATTAGTTCAAATTTAGAATTTCAATAAAAATGGAAAAAAATAATGTTGTTTGCATCCAAATTTTCTTAAGAGTTGAGAATATGAAAAAGATGAACCATGTGTAAACACAATCATAACGATTTCAAATGTAAATAATAGTTTGAAATGTGTATCCTATTGAAATGCAATAGATATGAGAGCGCTACAAAGAATATGTGGAAAGATTCTGTGGGATATGGAAAGGAATGTGGTATGGATATGTTAGTGTTGTTACAAAGATTGTTGTTACATAGGTTCGAATCCCGGCCGTGCCGACCATTTCCGCTTACACGACACAAGCTTTTGCTTAGTGTGAAAGATGTCAAAAGTGTATTTATATTCACTTGGAGTGAGCACAGATTCATTTTAAATTTAAAAAAAAGATGGTACGCAATTAATTGAGATGGTTTGGGCATTTTAAAAGGATAGAAGCAAATAGGGTTGCAAAAAGAATTTAAAAGGCTAAAAGGAAAAGTATAAGAAAGTGTGGTCGACCGAGAGTGACGAGAATCGAACACATCAATTCCGTCCTCGAGGAAGGTCAAGTTAGAAGTAAAAGAAATAGGAGAGGTTTTTTGAGAAATGATATGTTGGTGGAAGAAGCGAAAGAGGTGTATTTGAATTGAAAATATTGAATGTCCGTTCTCTCTACATTCCTCTTAGGGTAAAAAAAAATGTGCTGCATTTTCGGACACCTGCATATCTTAAATTGATAATATCCTATTATGTTTACTAATAGGTACGTGCTTATATAAAATAATAATTATTATAGTTCCTTCCCCAAGGGGTCTAAAACCATATCGTTAATTATTTAGTCATTTAGCCGCTGTAATTGTGATGGGTCTCTATTGTTATTTGTGTTAAAATTCATGTCAAAGAACCACGTTACATTAGACTTGAAATGTTTATTTTGGTAAGTTCTATAATAATTATTATCACAATATCAGTACTTTTAACTTAATTTTACAACGTCAATATAATATTATGTAATTTCATGGTTTTTAGATGCTGTTATTTGTTGCTGTCGGTGGGAAAACACTAGAATCTCCCAGTCTCTTTCAAGAATCATTTTCATCTCTGAGCCATGTTTATATTCAAGATACTCCGGAAGTTGTTGAAGCGAAACGTGCTCATTTGCAAGCTGTTGAAGAATTGAGACACTATGGACACACCTTGTCTCCATCCAAGAATGTTTTAAATACTCCTGTATACAATCTGGAATCTACAACATCAATATCTCCGAATGAAAAACATCTCGAAGAATTTGTTGTTCGTTTGCCGGATGAAAGACAAAAAAATTATCCAGTTGGCGATGATGATGCCACTGTTGAACAGAAAAACCTCATTGTCTTAAAAGTGAATAACGATAAGGATGCAAGATTTCCTTTGTTATTGAAAATATATCTTCCTCATATAATCCACAACAATAACCCGTATTACAAATATTACGAAGTGGTTCCTAATGACAACGAAGGGAATAAACAGGGATCGTCTTTCGTACACTTCAGTCATGGCGATATTAAAGAGGGATCATCTGTAGATATCATTCATCGTGATGATGCTAACTAGGGATCGACTGTAGGAAATTTCAATCATGGTGATATTCCACAGGGATCATCCATAGATAGAATTGATCATGATGACAGTAATAAGGGCTCATCCGTAGATCACATCAGTGATACTCAACAGGGATCATCCCTAGATCACATCACTGATGGTGATACTAAACAGGGATCATTTGTAAGCCACTCCAACCATGATAATACTAACCAGGAATCATCTGTTAACAACTTCAATCAAGGTGAGCTGACCAACATTAATAAAGCTACCGCTTTTCAACTATCTTCTGATGATTATGTTGAGAGTTTTGTAAAACATTTATTATCGAGTCATCAAAACGCCAGTAAAATCAAAGATTTAGCGGAAAAAAATAAAGATAAACCTTCATTTCCAGATATAAATGTGATCTGTTTTCAAGAGCATATAAGTGGATCAGCTCAAGCTAAAACCCAAGCCGAAATAGAAGTAGATAAATTTCTGAAAAAATATTTTGGAATTTCTCCGTCGAACGAGTCAGTTGAAATAATTCAGTTCAATTCAACTGACCAGGATGAAGCTGCTCGATTTGAAAATGAAATGTCTAAGCACAATAAGACTGAATCAATTGGAGATTTGAGTGATAAAGTCATATTTGCAGAAGTTAAACCTTATAATCATGAATCTAATCAAATCAATGAAGAAGCTTTAGTAAAATTTCTAGCAAACTTAGAAGAAAAATATAAACTTGGTTCTCAGTTGAATGAAAGTGACAAATCTGATTCAGCAAAGGATGCAATAATATTTCAAGACAAAAAATTTCAACAATTAAATTTAGATGCACCCTTTGAGGAACGATTTGGAGGAGGTCAAAGTCACAAAAGAACTCCAAGAGCTGATAACGTCAATCTAGAAATTCGTGGCTATTAGAGCATTAGCTAAGGATTTATAGATGGGTATTTTTAAAATAGTCGACGAGCACAGGAAAAGTGTCCTTGGGGAAATTAGCCACAGTGAATAAACTGCCACGAGTACAAGATCCCACTTATGTGATTTAATAATAATTAATTGTAACATTTTATACGGTGATGTAAATAAATCAGTTTATTAAAAAAGGATCAGATAACTCGAAACAGGTTTATACGACCTTAAAGATTCGATTTCTCGGAGGTGCGACATAGCTTCTACTTCAGCAAAAAATGCATCCATACTCAACACACACCCTGTTCTAAGGCGTTCGTTATTTTTAACCGTATTAACATGGACAAACAGTCCTCCACATTTTTTTATAATTGAATTCATTTTGCTTTTTTACAAACTAGATTATGATTAAAATTGTGGGAACACTTGTATGAATTTTTTTACTAAATCTTGTGACAAATACCTTCCCTTCCTTCAAATCCAACAGGTTGCATTTTTTTTAAAGGAAATTATTTTCAAATCCATGTGAGCACATCTTCCAATGATCGTGGGATTTAGTTTTTTATATGCTTATTTTTTTTTTTTTTGAGAAAATGACGTGTTGTCAAATTAAGCTTTCAAGAAACGTCTTCCTCCAGATGAAGAAAGTTGAAGTAGATCAACAGAGAACAATCATTTTAATACTCTCAGTTTATCTTGTACGTAGGCTTGAGTTGATTATGAGCTCAAGTGCTTTTGCCATTCTCAGTCAAAATCATCAAAAAAGTTTTGCAGCCTTGCTAAGTCATCTTTCAATCAACCTTATCTATGCACGCTTTTTACACCGACGTAACATTTTTCATATAACTTCTCCTATTTCTCTTACTTCTGACTTGGCCTTCCTTGACGACTCGGAATTGATGTGTTCGATCCTCGTTATTCTCGGTCGGTCCTACACCTGTCCTTTCAGCCTTATAATTTCTCTTTGTCATTCCGTTTGCATCCATTCTTTTCGCATGATCAAACCATCTCAACTTATTGACTTTCAGACCACATTTTTGCTAACATATTTAAGATGGATGTACTATTGAACCATTTTATTTTGTCGCGAACTTTTCCGTTGAAGTCGGTGGTGCATATATTGTAGAATATCATGTTGTTTTGGGCGCAATCCTCCGATGTCTATTTATACCAAATGGAAACCATTATACTTAATTGAATGGGGATCGTTGATATCCACTGGAGGTAAATAATCCGAGTGTCCTTGGGAAGTACTAAGAATTTGCCGATCTTTTAAAAATCTCTGCAATAATTGATTAGCCAAAGAGTTAACGTGAGTTAACATAAAGATGTTATCGAAAAATAAACAATATTGTGAAAAAAAAATCTCCCGTAGGTAAGTACCTGCCTACATCAAAGATAATGGCATATCCGCCTTGGCAATACGGAAACTCACAAAATATTCTCTTGATTTAACAACACTATACGATTTATTATATTCATATTAAAGTAATTAAACTACGGCGCAGGGTTGCCACTGTAGGGTGTGGTCAACATTGACCACGTTGGGTCAAACCTTCCATGTTGGCAATATACATTATACATGGCAGAAGAAAGTTAATTTTTGGGCACTCAATAGTAAATTTGTTGAATGGTAAGTAGGTACGGAAAAAAAATAAATAAAAAAATTGTAATGATTTTTTTATGAATCCAGATTATGAAAAGTTAATCTCTTTCGTCTTCAGCGTCTTCGATTTGGGAAATAAGTTTCAGACAAAACGGTGAAAAACAGATTGAGTCAAATTACCTTTTGAAAATATGAAAAGGGGAAATTTACCAAAAATGTCATGGATCAATCAAAATGATATCGTCTTAAAGGAATCAGGATGAAATGGGTGGATTTTGCTGGAAGGAACAGAAAGCATTGCACATCCGTCCCATTTATCAACTGACACTTTGATGACGGAGTGATGAGAGAAGATGAACAGCAAAAATAAAAGAAAATAAATAAAAAATCAACATTGAGAAATGTTTTTTATACAAAACACAAATAAATTAATACGAATATGAAACAACTAATGACTCAAACAATTCATTACTGACGTTCGATTGGAACAAACCACTATGGGCTGACGACCGTCTTCTAACGTTATTTCGAATTAACACAAAAACAGGCCGATGAAACATAATTTAGCAAAGAATTAACTTACTTCTGAATGTGGTTTTTGCATAATTTATTCCGATGTAACAAATTGAAATCCACAAACGAGTAAATGCATCAAATAAACAACTTAAAAAAAACAAGGAGGATTTTTATTTCTTTCAGAACTAGATTTCCATTCAAGGAACTGAAAATGTTTTTTTTTTATATCTTCTTCTCTCTTGATGTCATGAGTGTTTTTGGTTTCACTTTAAGTGGCCCCAGATACATTTAATTAATGAAAAAGAAGATCAAAAGCATTTTAGTTATGGTTTTTGAGGAAAACTAGGGACCTGGCGAGGGCAGCCCTGCCAACACAGCATCTACACATGACAGAGACCTTCAAACAGAACATGAGGAACGAGAGTCGCTACGGAGTGCGTACTCAGGCATTTAGCGCTGGTCGGATCACTCCATGTAAACGTGTTTGGTATTAAGTCCAGCTAGTGATATTGAAAAAATGAGATAATGGTCTTGTTGGGGCGGCCACGGTACTTGTCCACGTACACTGACTGGTCTCATTCAGTACACCGCGCACCAAAAAAACCGCACATTTTATTAAAACCGTTTTAGCAAACTATAAAAACTTGGGTACTTTTTTGGATATCTCTTCTTGACGTATGATTGCCATTCACACCGTATTTTATCGAGTATGTATCGCTTAGAATAAATTTTGCAGTATATCCTTTCCAGTGTTGCCACCTCTGTAAATTTTTTGACCCGGACACAAACTAAAAAATTTCATTCCGAAAATTTGGTACCCGGAAAGGTATGATTTTTTTAACCCGTTGCACTCGTTGTCGATTAATTTGGGTAAAAAGTCTACTAAAAAAAGTCATTTAGTTAAGTCGTGACCCAGACTTTTTAGGATTCGCCCCGATGCACGTCGCAATTTTCGCTCTGTCCGGGTCAAACTCGGAAAGGTGGAAACACTGATCCTTCCTTCTTTCCTTTTTTTATTCTTTCTCTGTCATTTCCTCTGCCACAGTCCTTGTTCCTTTCTCTATTTCCTCAACTCCCACCCTCTATTCTGGTTCCTCTTTTTTGTATTTAATTACTTTCAGTTGTTGTGTAACTATTTTTCTTTTTAATTTTATTGCGAGTTTTTTTTGTAACCGTGCCATATCTGTGGGCCTGCATGGTGAAAACTAGTATACCCGCAAAGTAGTGTAATAATTATTAGTTATGACTTACTGAACAATCATATCGTCGACGATACTGCAATACCGCGTATATGAGAACTTTATGATTTTAGAGGAGATGGTTCAAACATGATTACTTCGTTGTAAATATGTATTTAAACTTTATTTTTAAAACGTATATCCCTTTTTATCAATACTTTGTTAATTTTAATAAAATTTTCTTTTTTTTCTTTTTATATGGATAATATTTCACTTACGCGGTATTGCTGCTATCCATTTGGCTATTTTGATGTAGATACGGGAATAAAAAGAAACTTTGAATACCTATATAATTATAATCACTTTATTAAGTTATTTAACAATAATGCTTACAAAAAAATATTACCAAATAATAAGAATAATATTTTTCAAGTAGGTAGCTAAAATTAGACCAAAAAAGGTACTTAAGTAGATAACAGTATAATTTTTTTAGAAAATTGAAAAGTAGAAATGAAGATACCTACACACCTACAAGTAGAGAATTATTATTATTTAAATAATGTATACGTATACGGTAAATTATCATAAAAGTAATGTGTGTCATATTATGGTAGCAGAGATTTCAATTCCTGTAAATGATCAAATTTAGTTTTATTTATAGGTAATCTAGAACTATGCAGCTGTTTTAATCTTACATCTCCCAAAGGTTTTGGTCTTTTGGGAAGATCCTTGAATTCTGCTTGAAAATCCGTCTTATATTGAATAATCCCCGAAGGAAGATAACGCAGCACGCGAATATCGGTAACTGCTGGGTCCCCAACAGATCTTACAGGCCGTATTGAACAGTATTAGATATTTTTGTCCGTGAAATCTTTGAAAAAATTAAAATTCACTTCTTTTACTTCATACGGATACGGAGTTTTCCTTGCATCCGTAGTGATTGTAAAATATTGGCTAGGTAGGAAAATTTGTTTGTTCTTCATTTTTCGCTCGATTGCAGAATGCACGGAATCGCATTCCATTTGAGTGTGCGCTTTTTCAAAAAAAAAATGCGTAATTTCAATGTTTTTAGTTATTGACAAATATAATAGAATTTTTTGAAAGTATTGCATTTCTATTTTGGTAGGTGCAGCCATCTGTATAAATTATAACTGGCTTCAGGTCTTCATCTAACAAGGAAACAAGTAATATAATCGACGAAAAATGAAGCGAATGTCGATGCTTTTAAATCGGAAACTGTTTCGTCAAACCAATAGCAGATTGACCGATGGTTGGACAAATTGTAGACAGTAAAGTTGTGAACAGCCAGTTTAGTTTTGAAATACACTGCACTGGCATTTATGTTCAGGCACAGCTTTACTGCTTGCAAATCTGCAGTAAATATGTGTGTTATAATGAAATATACTCTTGATGGCATTAGGTAAGTTTGTTTGGCTAAAAAAAAATCTAGTTTATCGTTGTACTGGCGTGGACTTCAGATCCGAGGTCCCGGGTTCGATTCCCGGTCGGGTCAGAGTTTTTCTAAGCGTTTTTTCACTTGAAATTTCTACCCGGGTTTTCCTGTCTCAGATTGGACGGGACCGGTCGACTGGGAAAAAATGTCTCAGGAAATAAGTTCCGCCGGCTATACACCTTTGTATAGAAAAGTTATATATTATTATTACCTACGTTAAGACTTAGTACTGAAAAACATCACTTTATTATTTTTTTCGTAAAAAAAAATATATAACACCTTCAAATATCTTTTTGGCCACCGCATGATTTAAATGGAGCGTATATTTTCGGCCACCTTATACAATAATAATTAGAATATTCGCCCACATTCACGTATTAAATAATACACATAGACCTACACGATAATCTGCAATACTCTCCGAAAAAATAGGCGTCAACTGTTTATATTGTAATGAATTTAATTACGATTCGATAGCTTGTATCTTTTTACACGAAGGCAACTTCCACAATAGATAATTATTAAATGCGATTACTCTCTTTATGCAGCATATTGTACTTACCAACTTACATAACTTCTATAATATGTACCTACACACAGACACAATTTGTTTGCTACGAAGGTTAAAAATTTAATATTGTCAATATTGGTTAGTATGCAACTATCTAAGTACATGTATGTAAGAAAGTTCGAAGAGATCTGAATAAATCATAAGTTACCAAATTCATTATACTAAAGTGGTTGATAGTCTGACAGTTACTACGCCGGCTTTTGCACTGTTTCGTGCGGAGATCGTGGGTTCGATCCCAGGTGCCGACCATCTTCCTCTTTCACGACACAAGCTTGATACTGTGAAAGAGTCAAAGAGTGTAGGTATTTGTGTTCACTTTGAGTGAGCGCAGATTCATTTATTAAAAAAAAGGTAATTTGGACCCCTACGGGCTTACAACCGACTTCTATTGTCGTTTCGAAGGTTGGTTTAGTGCGATAAGTTTCAAACCAAATCTTGTTTTCAGCATGTTAAAGATATTGAAAAACCCCATTCCCGATTAGTATTCGCACCAACGATTCCAACCATGTCATCTGGAAAGATAATTTTTGAATCATTTTTTTTAGATCATGCCTTGCTGTTTTATTTAATAAAGAGTTTTGATCGTCTCTATACATTCTGATGCTCCGAAGAAGGTAATTTCCTTACTGTTTTGTGGACTCAAGATTTTTTTGTTGATTAATGATTGAGAATAACAACCACGGGGCCTAACTTTAACAAGTCTAACAACCGGCACAAGTCAATAGAAGAGTTAATCCATGATGATTGTGATGTTACATCTCAGTCATCATTTCGTCAATTGTATACAAATCTTACAAAAATAATTTCACCACTCTCCTAAAATTTGCCAAATTTAAGGCCTAGGTTATCCGGCAACTTGTAAAACAGGCGAACTCTGAGACACAGCAAGCTTTTGTCAAGCTTCGCCACTCTGTGCGCATTTGGTCTTATTCTTTGTTGTTGGCGTGTATAATACCCATGGAAATCCTGAACATCACTGTCCAAGACTGGCTTTAGTTAACTTTATAAAAAATTGAAGTTTAAATAGGAGTGAAACATATGGTAAAGTTTGAGAAGCACACGACATTGAAGCTAGTTTCACGGCAAGACATACTCGCTCATGTCGGCTAGACATATCTTTGAAGGTTGCTCACATATCTGACGTACATCTGTAGAGGGAAACGCCTTTATCTCAATTATTATATATGTGGCTTACAATAATATCTGGTAGAGAACCCACGTCACTAGGTATTTTACGATAAAACAATTGACTTTATTCGGTGGCTCCGCTCCTATACACAACCCATACTGAACTCCAAAACCGCTTCAGCGTTCGCGATTCTTACTTTGTAGGTTTAATACTCGTACAAATTAGAGTACTTTTTGATAAACTCAAAATTAAGTTAAATTAAGTTAAAGTTTTAATCTAATGGTGCAGTCCCCGTATGAAGAAGACGAGTGCAGCGTCATAATGCCTGGTGGTCCTACCGAAGTTTTTAGAATCACCACGGGAGTCAGACAGGCCTGCGTATTGGCTCCGTTTATATTTATTATCTTCATGGACTTCCAATAATTGAGAAAGTCCATGTATGGAGCAAGAAATGGTCTAATAGGTAAATTGTGCGATCTGGAGTAAGCGGACGACCAAGCGATGTTGGAGGTGGAGGAATGACGGTGCAGTGTTTCAAGACTTAGCGACGAACCAGCACGCCTTGACCTTCGAGTCAATGCCAGTAAAACGGAGCTCATGGCGAATAACGCCTGCCCCGATAAATAGCTATCTATAACCATCGATGGTCACTAGATCTCCCGGGTGGATACATTTAAATACCTGGAAGCAAACATTATCACCTCTGGTGACCTCGGGGCTGAGCTGTGCCCTTGTTTTCGTAGCGGTCTTCGACAATCATAAAATGGCGGATTGGTATTCACAAAACAAGATATCTAGTAGATATCTTAAAAATTCGTTATGTTTGAAATATCAGTATGAAAATGATCCAGTTCAAGATAAGATTAAGATTAGATTCCGATAGTTTTGTGAATACGACTGCTTGCGATCGTGTCTTAATCTTATCGTTAAGTGATTTTTAAAAGCGATTGATTACGAGAATAGCCCTACTGCTGATACGTATCGGTATGGCAAGTGGCGCCTTTAACAACATGACCAAAATATGCAAAGCTTTGGCGTTAAGTAACGAGGGGAAATGTAAGTACCTAAATGTATCGACTGTGTTTTGGTAAAAGACATTAACCCACATTTATTAAATTTTACACAAGAAACAAAAAATATATGCGGACCGATGTATTAATGAAAATGCAAAATTATTTTTTTTATCGTGTGTAAATATGATTTCTTTACCACATTGCGCAATTTAAGACTAAAAAATGAATAAATAATCGAGATATTAGAAAAAACACGATTAAAAGGTTGTTTAAGTCCTTTTGCATCGCCACTGACATTATTTGTGTCCGTCATAAAAAAAAAACATCGTTTTCATACATCATGCGTCATGTGGCTTAATGCCTTTTACCTGATCACACTAGATTATTGTGGCTTAAGTCCTTTGACATGATTGTGCTTTGCATTTAAGTTCTTCTTTTTGCAATCATTTGCGTTTTTATGTAGGAAATAAGTGTTTGCGGCTTAAATCCTTTTACCGGAATGTGTCTGAGACACACAATATTAGTTTAAAACAATAAAACCATTTTTGGAAAAATGTGGATTAAAGCCTTTTACCAAAACACAATCGGTATGTACGTAATGAGTGTGATTCCTGGCACTCGACAAAAGCCCATCAGGAACAAAACGTCTTCGCTTTTAAAACAAAGTGCCTAAGAAGAATATTGGGCATTAGATAGTACCACCGCCTCGCGAATGATGCTATACGCTGGCGCACCCAGCGCAGGCTCCTCACCTCTACCATTGTGGAGAGGAGATGGACTTGGCTGTGATATGTGCTAAGGATGCCGAATGACAGTTGGCCGAGCACAGCAATATTCTTCCTCCCATCATAAAGAGGAACACCCTCTTATACTGTGTTCCGGTCCTTCAATGCAGAGCATGGTGTGGGCAGAAGTAATTAATATTGCGTAAGATCAATAGCAATGGAGAGCTCTTATTGCCTTCCTATGCCTCTGTGAAGGGTTTAAGAGGAGGAAGTACGTATGTCTGTATAGTTAGAGTAGCTCTATATGTATAACTTCTTCAGAGAATTTGTTTTCCTATGTATGAAGCAGATATAGTTCAGTCTAAATAAGCATAGGGTAGGAAAGTATCGATTACCTTTACCTTTTTTTTAGCTAGGGTTAAAGATTTTTAGATCTTTCAATAATGTCTCAATTTCAACTTTAAAGTACCTAGGTACTTCGACATAATGTATCATATATTATGAGAGAAAGTAACTAATGAGACAATATAATATGTAAATTTCAATTTCAAAAAGTTCAAGTGCCCCTGAAAGAAAAAAAATTTCCCGAAAATTTTCACATTTCTATCGATGTTGTTGTAATACAATTCGTTTGAACATGTGTCGAAATAACACAAACCATCAACTAGCAAAAAGGTTATATAACAATAAAATTATACGATCTTAAGTCCTTTAAATGTTATATTAAAGTGTTTGTTACGCCTATAGGGCTCGGGAGACAAAAACATGAAAATATTATGCAATACCTATAAGCGAAACAAACAGAAAAATTTCAAACTACTTCGGTTAGTATACTAAAACCCGTGGGAGGTATTGTGTGAGGACTGCCCTCCCTGACCCCTCTGAGTAATCCTTTCAGAGGCTCTTCTAATGAATTTAATTTAATGGTTACACGACCGTGTAACTTGCAACACAAAACAAGTAAAATTTAAATCCTCATATAATACGAACTTGGGTATGAACAAATATTATGATTAGTAAACTAGATACTCAAACCTCTACTGCAACCAGCCAATTAATCCAATTTGGTATCACTACACAACAACTATTATTTATTTAAACACTACTAGCAAATAAACTCAATCACTAGATGTAACTATTAATCTCTACTTGTTTATTTTAATACGTCACTACGCAATTACAGTATTCCCGACACCTCTCTACGCTTATTTCCAAATATAAACCGAAATTACACTTTCACCGAATAACTAATTATTTTACAATAAATCTACGGAGACTTTCGAATCAAAACACTACGTCAAACTCTAAAACAACACAGGCAAGCGTTAGCAGTGTAAGTCTAAGTGCGTGCAGCTACGTGTAAGCGTGTTATGAGGGCTCGTGTTGCGATACATCCCCTTTTAAGAATACTTTCGAGGGGCGGAGTCAGGACAAGGAAGGGGGGAAAATGGAGTCAAAGGATGATCTTATTGGTGGAGGCGCCTGTGATGTAGTGTGCGAGGGAGACAGGGTAATTGTTTTTGTGACCACTACAAAATGTCTACGCGCGTGAAACATATAATAATATAATTATAACATATCTTTCCGTATGAATCTTCCTACCTAGTAATCAATAAATCTTTTCTTTATACATGATTTTTTTTCTTAACTGATAGGTTAGTATTATGATCTACGTTTTTCATAAACCTTAATTTAATACATTTCTTAATAATAATCTTTTGGAAACTTAATTCTTAAAATTAATTACAACCTTATGAATATATGGAAATCTTATATACTAGACATGTTCAATAATTGTCTTAATATTAATTATTATTAATCTTATTACTAATGTTGGCCATTAATCAATTCTATCTTAGGTAATTCTTAACCTACACATAGGTATATTCCTTCTTAATTAAGATGCTTATCAGTAATTAAACTAACGTGCCTTAATCAATAATTAATCTTATAGTCTTATAATATCTTATATTACTCCTTAAGCATATGTGTTATAATTTATCATTTCAAAACAACATTATAATCTCTACACATTATTTATTCAGTATTTAAGTCTTGTTTAAACCATAGTCTATTATAGAACAACAACATACCTACTTATGTTCGTTTACAGTTACAACTACATACCTAGTTTGATAATAACCATAGTACCCTCTAAACACTTCTATGTATCATAACAAACATATTTTATTACAAGGGTTTTTTTTCATTATTCTAATCCGCCAAAACAATACCATGCACTAAAGAGCTACCCTTATCTACGGTGTTTCGAAGCATCCAAAAAAAACCCGTTTCACTAGAATATTGTGAATCCTTAAAATTAAACAAAAGACTATGTTAACTATGTAAAACCCTTATCTACAGTATCCGAGTAAATTAACAAAAGGGCATTGTAATTCATATTGCCTGGTCAAAACCTGGAGCAGGGCCATGTTCAATTCGGTCGCGCCTTCCTTGTCTATACGCAGAACGTGAGTGAATTTACTCTGAGGTATTGCAAAACGCTAAGGTACTGAATTTGTAATTTATCCAACAGTAATGTGACTCTAATATGGATCGCCAACCCACTTCAATTTATTAACCTACTATACATTTTGTATTAAAAAAAATTAACCGCCCATGGCAAGTGCCTTCCGGCATAAGCCCGGGGCACGCCTCTGTTCGTCTTCACCCAAACTAACGGGAATTCTGTTGTTTACCATATCGGTGTTCTGGGATAAGCCCGAGCCTTTGTTTATCTATCAGAACTTTCTAAAATTTTTACAATGCATCCTACCACACTATTTTTCTAAGAACGGATTTTTGGACGCTGTAGGGTGACCACAACAACCGCCCCCTCTCAAACGTTCAAAATTCGTTCTTTTTATGCACTCAAGAAAAAAAATGTAATATACATAATATGCAAGGGCGCCAATACATTCAAAGTAAAATATAAACAGGAAAACTGTGAATGTATAAGCCAGTTATCCTAATGTTAAAATTTAAAAAAAACTTCCACCACCACTAACAATTGATACTCTACTATTTTCTACATATTGTAAGTTACAACACTCTACTTATTAATCCTACCCATAACCTCTTTTATTTTTTTTATTTTTTTTATTTTTTTTTTTTTATTATTATTATTTTTTTATTTTTTTTTAATATGCCTACTATATATATATACCTAATTTATATTACTAACATTAACATATATTACTCTTACAACATTACTACCTTAAACTTTATTCCGATAGATAAACAAATCCCAATGTAATCTAATTTTACTTATTTAAGGTCCAGTTTCCTGAACCTCTTCCTGCTGATCAGGGGCCAAATTAATTTCATCTGAATGTACTTTAATAGGTTTTCCCTTACGATCTATCCAGTAAACGTTTCCCCGTCCTACTGGTAATAGAACCGTATAAGGACCGGAGTATTTTGGTGCAAACCCAGCATGAAAACCCGCTACGCGCTTTGAGAGTGGATGTTCTCTCAACATAACCTTCTGTCCAGTGACATAACCAGGGACCTTTCCGTTGGTCTGGGCGTATTTACTTCTATACCGGTCCTGGTTTTGACGAATATTTTTATTTATATCTAATCTATTTGATCTTTCCGGCTTAGTATTTGGGGCTACCGACGACCATTCGCCAGGTCGTTTAATTTCGTAGCCAAATAGAGCTTGGCTTGGAGTCATTCCCGACGCGTCGTTACGTCTTCCCCTAATTGACTCTAAAATTGAGCTTAAGTGCTCATCCCAACGCTTGTGTTCACGCCCTAATAGGTGAACACGGAGCAATTTTTTTAACTCTTGATTTCGGCGTTCTGTTATGTTAGCACGGGGTAGGTAAATCGCTGTGGTCCAATGCTGGCATTGCCACCTATCCATTGCCGAGTTCCAGGACTCGTGACTAAACTGTGGTCCGTTGTCTGAGAGAATAGCCCTAGGATACCCATACCGTGAAAAAATCTCTTTCTCTAACAAACCTACAATCTGTGGTGCTCTCCCCGATCGCATAGGAAATGCTTCTACCCATTTTGTAAACATATCTGTAACTACTAATAAAACCGTATTCCCCTTAGCTGATCTAGGGTATGGGCCCATCAAGTCAATAGCTAAAATCTCAAAAGGATTTTGTGCTACCGATGATCCTAAAGGCGCGCGTGGACGACTTGGTAACGCTCTTGCTTGAGCACAAGTCATACATCTCTTGACAAACCTTTTCGCGTCTCTATTTATGCCTGGCCAGATAAAATATCTCCGAGTCGCTCTAAGCGTTTCCCTTTCACCAGGGTGGCCAGCATGCCTACTGTTATGATAAAAATTTAAAACGTGAGGGATCATAAATTTCGGTACAATCAATTTCGGAACTGAATCTCCGCTAACCTGTCTATATAAGTAACCATCAATTAATTTATATATCTCCAACCAATGCCTATCACGGGCATTTGTTGGTGGGCTGTTGGCAGAAAGTAAGCTTTCCAAATGGTTTATCATTCGAGACAACCGCTGATCGGTGCATTGGGCCCCACGCAAACGATCTGCCAGTTTTCCAGACTGCTGATCTTCAGCGTCCCGAAGATCCAGACCGTTCCCAATGAGCGTCACCTGAGGTAGACCTCTATCTGCTTTCCAGCCCTCCTGGCTAACATTGGGGTACATTCCCCTATCTAACGAATCAATATCTTCAGTGATATTAGATTCGGCCGGATTCCTCGACAAGAAATCTGGTAACTCATTTTTCCTACCTGGGCAGTGTTCTAACGTAAAATTAAACTCCTGTAATAACAATGCCCACCTAGTTAACTTAGCTCTTTCATCTTTGACCCGTTCTAACCATGTCAACGCTTTGTTATCTGTACGTAGGATGAAATGTGTACCTTCCAAATACTGACGATATTTCTTTATCGCCCAAACAGCCGCGAATGCTTCCTGTTCGTTCGAATGCCAGCGTTTTTCTGCATCAGAAAAACGAGCACTAGCGTAAGAGACAATATCACGACCGCCATCAGGTCGCTCGTGATATAGAACGGCGGCAACGCCGAACTTGCTGGCATCTGTTTGCAATACGAATTGCCTCTCGAAATCTGGCCTGCATAGGGAGAGTGGCCTACTTATAGCAATTTTAATGCTATCCATTGCATTTTGTGCTGAGGCATTCCATTTGAATGGCCTCTTCGTGCTCAACAAATCAGTTAATGGAGCTGCTATCTCTGCAAAACGATAAAGATACTCGCGCAACCAATTCGATAAGCCGAGGAAGGACCTCAACTTCTTTCTTGAAGTAGGCACTGGGAAGTTGGCAATAGAGATTGCATGTAACTTCTGGGGATGGTTACCACTGGACGAAACTACGTGACCTAAAAATTCTAATTCTGTGGTACCGATCCTGCACTTATCTGAAGCGCACCGCAAATTATATTGCTGTAACCGTTCTAAAACTAATCTCAAATGATACATATGTGAAGCCCAATCTTTAGAATAAACGATCACATCATCGAGATAAACAAGGCAAAAATCGCGTAGATATCCAGCCAAGACCTGTTGACTCATTATCCTTTGAAATGTTCCTGGAGAACCTTTCAAACCAAAGGGCATAACTCTAAATTGATAGCAAGCTCCGTCAGGGGTTGAAAAAGCGGTTAAATGTTTACAATCTTCAGACATTGGGATCTGCCAATATCCTTTCTGTAAATCAAATGACGAGAAATATTTCGCGTTACCTAAATCTTTTAACGTTTCATGAATAATGGGTAAATGTGATGGCTCGTTCTCAGTGACGTCGTTGAGTTTACGATAATCTACACAAAAGCGATATTCATCCTTCCCTCGCTTGGGGACCATAACTACCGGAAAACTATAACATGATCTACTGCTTTCGATCACGCCATCAGCCAGCATGCCTTCCAGCTGGGCCAAGAGATGCTTCTTTTTCTCATCAGAGAGCCTATACGGAGGTAAACGAATCGGGCGTGCATCTTTCAGCTTAATCTCGTGAGGTTGTAGCGGAGCAGGGCCAGAATATGGAAGAAATACCTCTTTAAAATCATTTAAAATACCTATAAGACTCTCTCGGTGTCCGCGAGGTATATCGGATTGCAACTCTGGCAATTCGACATCACACTTCATTTCCCCACGTACCGGTATCAAATGCGTCGTCACTCTTTCTACTCTACCGAAATGAAGGCAACCCCTATGAAAATCTATAACGCACTTTTGTGACGTCATCCACGGCACTCCGAGAATAACATCATCCCTAAGCTTATCTACGACTAAAAACTCACAAATAACCTCTATACCCTGAACTAAAATATTTGTCTCAAGTCTAGCCGTTACCTCCATGTAAGCACCTTGTTCTGCTAAATATAATCTGTCAATATGGGTCTGTTGCTTACGCAAATTTCTAGTTAATCGGCTACATACAATATTGTACGAAGACGCAGAGTCCACCAAAGCTGTACACTCTATATTATTAAACGACATTCTAATTCGCGGGAGTAATGGCGTTCCCGAATCTAGAATAGCTACACACTGCGGTTCTTCAAAAAATTCTATCGCATCTAAATCTACATCTGATAACCTTTGTCTATCTCTATCGCGTTGTGGACTCTCTACCTCTTCGGAACTTGAACCCAAAAGTCTAAAATTATCGCGCTCAACATCTTTACCCTTACCTTCACGATGTAACCACGCTTGAACCTCGACTGGCCCATCACTACTTTCGCCCGTATCTTCCCATATTAGCACCTCATCTAACGTTTCATTATTATTTATAGAAATTGGTTTAGAAACTATGTTTCTAGACCTAAGCTTCACATCATTATCAAGGACCTTTGCTACAGGTTGAATAGTCGGTCGTAACTCTGATTCAACCTCCCTATGTTCTAATCCGTTTTCTAGTGATTGCCCTGAGACGGCTTTGATCCGGCGTTCCGTCCAGGGCCTTGAGCGTTTAAATTAGCGTTCTGGTTTCCGTTTTGCCTACCCCTGTTTTGATTCCAATTATTTCTATCCTGTCCTTGCCCATTTCTATTCCAGTTATTATTATTCCTATTTTGACCCTGTCTATTATCAAAGTTATTCCTTTCCTGTCTATTATCAAAGTTATTCCTTGCCTGATTATTATTAAAATTATTATTATCCTGCCTATTATTATTCCTTGTATTTCTGTTCCTGTTCTGATCATGATTCCTATTGTCCATTCTAAAGTTATTTCTATTTTGATTGCCCCTATTTTCAAAATTCGTCGCCTGATTGAAATAATTATTATTTGAGTTTCTAGAGCTATCCGACTGATAATTATTAAACCTTTGCCTATCTGACTGGAAATTTCCCCTATTATTATTACTTCCCTGCCTATGGAACTGTCCGTCGCTATTCCTATTATTAAAACTCCTATCGTTCCTATCCCTAGTCAATGGACAATTCCTCTGTACATGCTGCCCGTTGCAGTTATAACACGAAATGCTACTACGCCTTTGAGGCTGATGTGTCGCTTGTTGTGGCTCATTATTTATTACAGGGTATACTAATTCTGTCGGGAAATCAATTTCAGAGACGCGGTTCTCCAAACTGTCAAACGTAATGTCCTCTTTCGTGAATTCCCTACGCAGAACATTGGTGTAACGTGGCAGCATCAAATTTAATAGGTGAAAAGCAAACTCTGCTGAATAAATAACATCGTTGCCATAAACCCGGTCATAAACTTTCGTCTTTCTACTTAAAAATGAAGAACCAGACTCATTCTCTTGCTGTTTATGTGAGAGTAAATGGCCAGTCAGTGCCAGTCTGTTATTGTCGATCCCATACCTTTGCAACAAAAGAGCGCTGAAGGCCGACCATCTCAGCAACCCATTTCCACGGCTGGTCCACCAGGTCTTGACGTCACCGCGAAGTTTCAGAGCAGCCAACCTGACTTTCTCCGATTCCCTAATGTTCCGAAGAGCAAAGTACTCTTGGCAATCCGCGATAAATGCCTTCGGACATTCTTGAGGTAACCCGCTAAAAAAGAAGTTCTCATTGAGTACTTCATCTCTCACATAAACAATCTGCGGCCTTGTATCAATTCTATCTCTCGTTTCTAATATGTCAGCTGGTGACACATTATGGTCATCATCGTCATGTGACGAAATGGGTGGCGTTTCGTCAACGCCTAACGAACCTGCCGATGCAGCCCCATTCCTCGTGACCACCGCGAAAATAATGAGTTTACAAACACGTAGTAATAACTCGAACCAATTGAAAATAATCATTTTACTTGTCGATGTGAAATAGGATTTAAACTAATGCAATTGACGGATAGAAAGAAAAATCTAGTTGGATTCTAGTATAAACCGCGTGGTCTCCACGTGTTCAAATATTCGAAATTTCTACAAAAATCACTATAAAAATTGAAGACTCGTCTCAGGGTGAATTCGTCAATGCTTAATATATAACTAAACACACGTTGGCGCCAAGTTGTTACGCCTATAGGGCTCGGGAGACAAAAACATGAAAATATTATGCAATACCTATAAGCGAAACAAACAGAAAAATTTCAAACTACTTCGGTTAGTATACTAAAACCCGTGGGAGGTATTGTGTGAGGACTGCCCTCCCTGACCCCTCTGAGTAATCCTTTCAGAGGCTCTTCTAATGAATTTAATTTAATGGTTACACGACCGTGTAACTTGCAACACAAAACAAGTAAAATTTAAATCCTCATATAATACGAACTTGGGTATGAACAAATATTATGATTAGTAAACTAGATACTCAAACCTCTACTGCAACCAGCCAATTAATCCAATTTGGTATCACTACACAATAACTATTATTTATTTAAACACTACTAGCAAATAAACTCAATCACTAGATGTAACTATTAATCTCTACTTGTTTATTTTAATACGTCACTACGCAATTACAGTATTCCCGACACCTCTCTACGCTTATTTCCAAATATAAACCGAAATTACACTTTCACCGAATAACTAATTATTTTACAATAAATCTACGGAGACTTTCGAATCAAAACACTACGTCAAACTCTAAAACAACACAGGCAAGCGTTAGCAGTGTAAGTCTAAGTGCGTGCAGCTACGTGTAAGCGTGTTATGAGGGCTCGTGTTGCGATACATCCCCTTTTAAGAATACTTTCGAGGGGCGGAGTCAGGACAAGGAAGGGGGGAAAATGGAGTCAAAGGATGATCTTATTGGTGGAGGCGCCTGTGATGTAGTGTGCGAGGGAGACAGGGTAATTGTTTTTGTGACCACTACAAAATGTCTACGCGCGTGAAACATATAATAATATAATTATAACATATCTTTCCGTATGAATCTTCCTACCTAGTAATCAATAAATCTTTTCTTTATACAACTATAGGCCGCCAGACAATCATTGATCTCCTGGCAGATATATTCATCACAACATCTAAGTACAAATAAGCGATACAAGTCAAGATAATGGAATTTTCGAATTGACTATTTAACAAGAAAAACAAAAACATACTTATTAATTGAATTATATATAAATTGTGATGAAATGGCCATACGCTAAATAAATAAATTTATACATGATTTTTTTTCTTAACTGATAGGTTAGTATTATGATCTACGTTTTTCATAAACCTTAATTTAATACATTTCTTAATAATAATCTTTTGGAAGCTTAATTCTTAAAATTAATTACAACCTTATGAATATATGGAAATCTTATATACTAGACATGTTCAATAATTGTCTTAATATTAATTATTATTAATCTTATTACTAATGTTGGCCATTAATCAATTCTATCTTAGGTAATTCTTAACCTACACATAGGTATATTCCTTCTTAATTAAGATGCTTATCAGTAATTAAACTAACGTGCCTTAATCAATAATTAATCTTATAGTCTTATAATATCTTATATTACTCCTTAAGCATATGTGTTATAATTTATCATTTCAAAACAACATTATAATCTCTACACATTATTTATTCAGTATTTAAGTCTTGTTTAAACCATAGTCTATTATAGAACAACAACATACCTACTTATGTTCGTTTACAGTTACAACTACATACCTAGTTTGATAATAACCATAGTACCCTCTAAACACTTCTATGTATCATAACAAACATATTTTATTACAAGGGTTTTTTTTCATTATTCTAATCCGCCAAAACAATACCATGCACTAAAGAGCTACCCTTATCTACGGTGTTTCGAAGCATCCAAAAAAAACCCGTTTCACTAGAATATTGTGAATCCTTAAAATTAAACAAAAGACTATGTTAACTATGTAAAACCCTTATCTACAGTATCCGAGTAAATTAACAAAAGGGCATTGTAATTCATATTGCCTGGTCAAAACCTGGAGCAGGGCCATGTTCAATTCGGTCGCGCCTTCCTTGTCTATACGCAGAACGTGAGTGAATTTACTCTGAGGTATTGCAAAACGCTAAGGTACTGAATTTGTAATTTATCCAACAGTAATGTGACTCTAATATGGATCGCCAACCCACTTCAATTTATTAACCTACTATACATTTTGTATTCAAAAAAATTAACCGCCCATGGCAAGTGCCTTCCGGCATAAGCCCGGGGCACGCCTCTGTTCGTCTTCACCCAAACTAACGGGAATTCTGTTGTTTACCATATCGGTGTTCTGGGATAAGCCCGAGCCTTTGTTTATCTATCAGAACTTTCTAAAATTTTTACAATGCATCCTACCACACTATTTTTCTAAGAACGGATTTTTGGACGCTGTAGGGTGACCACAACATGTTTCCGTAACTGCGACGTCGTAAAGAAGTTATCAATTCGACGATTTAGTTATATAGTCATAAGGTTACATAAAAATGTCGAGTAAACGTTTATTCAACTAATTAATACAACTAATCGTATATTGGTGCAAGGAAAACTTTTATATAACTACAATTGTCATATAAGTTTCATTTAGACGACTTTTATGTGACTATCATCGTGTAAAAGGTTTCAAACCTCCATAATATAACAATAAAAGTCGAGTAAAAGTAAATTCAACTAATTTATACAACTAATCATATATCGGTGCCAGGAAAACTTTTATATAACATTAATTGTCATATAAGTTTCATTTAGACAACTTTTATGTGACTTTCATCGTGTAAAAGGCTTCAAACCTCCATAATATAACAATAAAAGTCGAGTAAAAGGAAATTCAACTAATTTATACAACTAATCATATATCGGTACCAAGAAAACTTTTATATAACATCAAAAGTCATATAAGTATAATTTTGACGACTTTTATGTGAGTCGTAATCATGTAAAAGTTTCCAAACCACCATTCTATAACCATAATACATCATACACTTATTCTGTTTAGTTAGGGTTGCCCACAAATTTTCGAGAAATCATAATACAAACAATATAATATGTTATTTTTGGGCTAAAGTTCCAACAATAATACTTTGCAAGAAAATGTACTTTCACGCGCGTTCATAATAATATGTATATAAATTAAAATGGTATTATTGATGACTCTCCACACGTAGAATAATACAGTAGGTATGCCTGATATTTTATTTCATTACTGTATTATATTTCAGGTGTTTGATAATTATAACATAAGAAATGCCTAGATGCGACAGATTATGAACGGTGTTTATAAGTTTGTGTAGGTCTGTTTGTGCCAGACGTCCGCAAGCTTGTAGTCGTACCATTACAATTAAAAATACAACAGACGGGTGTATTGTCAGTGGCAATATATTATTATTTCAACCAACCCAAAGTTTATTGTGTGTGTAAAATATTTTGTAAAAATGCACAAAATTAAAATATGTACTATACTTTTCTCGAAAAAAAGTTGGCAACCCTATACTGAATCTATACCACAGCAAAATGGCGTTAATAAATATGTTATGTAAGATACACTTATATGACATGTCGTTATGTAGTCGTCGAATAGAAGTCGCTATATAACTACAGAAAGATGGCGAAAATTTCATTAGATTTTATAATTTATAATTAATTTAACATTCGTTATTTCTGACAAATTTGATAAGGGCATTATTACTAAAACACAAATTTACCCGTAGTTGACGAAAAAAATAAATCCCCAAGAAAATTAGGAGTGCGTATAGTAACATTCGACACAGAACATTATTGATGAAGATTTCAACTAAATTTATTATATCTGTTAACTTAATATTAATAATTTAATATAAAAATTGTCACTTATATTCTGTACTGTTAGAAAAAAATAGCGTGTACTTACAACATGAATAATTAGTTGTAAATTCACCTTTTTACGACATTTATGTAACGTAAAAGTCGCATAGATGTGTCGAACAGACCACTATACAACGATTTTAGTCGCATAGATGTGTCGAACAGACCACTATATAACGACTTTAGTCGCAGTTGTCACCACTACTCGACGAATATGTAACTAATTAGTCATCGAAACTCTATAACACAACCACTATGCAATTAAAACGTCGTATAATTTGGGCCCTTTTCGGGTCGTATATACGTTTATATGACAGTTATATAACATATGTTACGACGTTGTCTCAACCATTATTTTGCTAGTTGGGATTTTCCATAAAATGTTTTATATTTTCGTTTTTCATATCGATAAGTCTTAATTAATTATAGATCGCGAAAGCCACAAATCGAAAATGTGGAGGTCCACACTGTAACAGTACATCGTATTGTTGTAGATTGCATCATTATTGTATGGTCCTTGGGCACTGAATCAAAAGTGAACGTTCCAAAAATGACTTCACCTATTTTGAACCATCGTACAGTCGATCACTTTTTACACCAAACATTAGTTTTATAGAGAATTTTAATACATCGTTTGCTTTCGATTGAGATTTTTATCCTTTTTTCAACCCCCACCAATCGTCGATTTCCAATTCAAATATAAGCCTTTGGTTTGTCGGGATAATCACATAAGCAGTTTTCATTCCGAAAAGGCTAAACATACATATCACAAAATGAAATTCGTAAGTGTTTCATAGTTATATCTAGCAACTAGCTAATTCGATAATAATTATATTAATAGTTAAAGGTGTTCCATTAAAGAAACGTTATAATAACAACGACATATTTTTTAAATAAATCAAATTTCATTCCAAAAATACAACAACCTTTTTCGTTTTTTTTATCATACTAATTGAATAATTGAAAACAAACTGCTTTGTTTGACTAATGGATGAAAACCCGGTGACATAACCTCTTCGTGTGATCTATATTGTTCTTCCTGATGCTGATATATTTTTTTCTTATTACAGTTCATCGCCGCTTTCTTGTGCTTGGGTGTGGCCTCCGCCTACCCCGCAGTCTACTCCGCCGCCTACCCAACCCTCTATGCCCACATTGAAGATGGACAATACAGAGGCGAAGGTTTGGCCGAAAGCCAAGATGTTGGACAATACAACCTCTACGATGATGGACAATACAAAGGCGAAGGTCTCCTCGAAAGCCAGGACTATGGACAGTACGACAGCCACGGTGTCCTCGTAGCCGGTCCAGCCGTCATCGCTGCCCCAGCCGTCTACGCCGCCCATGCCCCAGTCGCCTACACCGCCTACGCTCATGGTGCCGCCCCAATCGGTCTTGACGGACGCGTTGTTGATACCCCCGAAGTTGCTCACGCTAAAGCCGCTCACTATGCCGCTAAAGCCGCCGCTTCCCACGGTGTTGTTGCCGCCTATGCCGCTCCAGCTCACATCGCCGTCGCTCCAGTTGCCCCAGTCGCCTATGCTGCTCACTACGCCCACGCCGGTGCCCCAATCGGTCTTGATGGACGCGTTGTAGACACCCCTGAAGTAGCCCACGCTAAGGCCGCCCACTTCGCCGCCAAAGCCGCCGCTGGAGCCCACCATTACTAAGTTTAGACCGATTAGAACGACCCAGCAGAGTCCTCCCGAAACATTCCACCTGCGGACAACTGCGCCTCTCACTGCCATAAGTCTTATCTAAGTCTCGTGAACTGTTTTAGGTTCGCACATGTCTTTATTATCCTATATCTACCCTCTGTCTTTTTTTCTTCTTAATTAGTTTGACCATCTGACCTCTTCTTTTGCCGTTCACTATCCTTCTATAGTTTATGTATTTATTCTCATAATGTACTACTTGTTATGTATATTTATTTTATACCAAAATGTGATATGTATGTATAAATAAAAACGAAAATAGTATTTAAAAAGATGGTTTTATTGACTCAGAAAATTAAAATCCATCCAAAAGAAACTTGATAGATATTCAAAACAATTTCCCTCTTCTTAATCTCACAAAGACCACTAAAAGCAAACAATATCTTTCTAACATTATTACACTCGATTCACAATAATATGAACATTTGGGACTTGGCTGAATAATGACACCCCAATCCATTTCAAGTATATACATCCAATTGAAAAAAAAACCTACATAATAAATTTAATCTAACCTAATCAATATCGATAAGCTAAATGCTAAACAACAACTATACATAAAACACAGCCTCAAGCGAAAAATAAAAAAAAACTCACTAAACAGCTCCCACATGACTCTACACACGTTTAATCGTGATCAAATCACAATTTGTTAACTCCGATGTTTTAAGTCTACCAAATACTTGCTAGTTACAAGTAATACCTTTAGTCCAGCGCCAATACTTACTGAGTAGATCCTGTTGGACGTTTTCCCATATACCTCATATACTACAAATAGGCTATTTAAAATATCACAAACCTTTGGGTTATTTGAGGTTCAAAATGTGGAGGGTGACCAGAATCTTTTGCACTAGTTAACACGTCTTGAAGGTGCAAGATGCCAAGTGCAGCAGTGCGGCCAACGGAAGGAAATAATAAGTTTAAAAAAATGTAGTTCTTCAGGCTGCATTACTGACATCATGTTGCACAAGCGAACCAATAAACCGTAAAAAAAATAATTATTGCACATTCCAAGAAGTGTGATTCGGTCGCTTGGTCGATATAATGAGGTGGTGTACTTAGTCGGTAGGTCAATGCCGCCCGATGTGATAAAGCTCCGTGTTGCCACTTGGCACATAATTGCCATCGGAACTCGACCAAGACCAAACAATTGACATTTATATAATGTACTTATCTAGACTTCACCTAGCAACAATCGATGTCTATATGCAGCAGAGGGTCTAGTAACTTGAGACCATTGATAACATTGTCCTTTTTAACACATAACATTCTCCCTTTTAAGGCCCCCCGCACACGATTGATTAGCAAACATACTGCAATAAGGGTAAATTATAGAAAATGAATACTTATTTCTTTATGTAGAGGTAGCAAACGGCTTCGCTTGTCTCCGTAAATAAGGACAGTTTAAAAAAATACGTTTCGTCATATATCATCCTGCTGGAAGATGCAGATAGATTCCGCGATTTTTGGAACAATAACGTTCCGGCAAAGGAGTCAGTCCAATTGGTATATTATGCCGCCTACGTAAGCGTAATTCATGCGTTGTACCCACGGTAATTCAAGCACTGCCCGGGCTCTACTAAAGACTTCTTTAGCATTCATCAAATTTTATAAGTTTGCAAAAAAAAAACACTGATATTCTAAGGGGAGCGCTGTTCTTCCTCCCATCAGGGTCCCGAAGACGAGGGAGACCCTCTCATACCGAGAGGGTCTTCCTCGTGTTCCGCTCCTTCGAAGCAGAGCTGAGGAATCTGGACATGGTGTGTGAGGAGGTCATTAACATTGCGCAATGGAGAGGTCTTGTTGCCTCCCTATGCCCCTAAGCGGAGCATAAAGGGAGTTTGGATTGGATTGGATATTAAGGGAGCCGTAAACCTAAACAGATTGGGAACCTCTGCACTAATGTTATTTTGGGTACGACCTTAGTTCTGAGGGTAAAAGTTAAAAATCTAAACGCTCTAATCATAGGAAAAACATATTATCACACCACACTAACTAATGCGGTTGATGGTTTTTTCGACAATGTTCCCTATGATCCCATATGGATGCACCAACTAATCATAAACATACGCCGGATATCCGGCATCCGGTATCCGGCAAAAATGCGACCCGTTTCATCTCTAGAAATACCCCCTATTCTGGATTTGGTTCAAACTAAAATAAGAACATTCCAAAATTTAAGAATTAAGTTCACATGAATTAAAATTCGTATTCTATAAAGTGATGTTTTTTTTTGTTTTTGTTGAGGCCTTCCACCCGATATCGAGTGATAGGTCATGTGTTGTAAAAACTAAAATTAGTTCGCCATAAACAAAATTATGGATTATAATTATCTATGGACTATATGGCGCATGCGCCATTGGTCAATGTTTTTTATTGTTTACAAAAACAAGTGTCAAAATGCGTGCAAACGAGGACAATGATGGTAAAGAATTTCTATTTCGTTTTCCTTCAAGCGTATAGTTCTCTAGGTATTATTTAAAAACTCTACTGAAGTTTTGATTGTATAAAAAGTTTCAAAAATCTACCCGTAGGCAGACCAAATGGGTTAGAGGCATATCGAATTTGCCTTTTTATCAGACGAATTCTTGATTTTCTAGTTAAAATCACTTGTTGTAATATACGCAAATGACTATTTTATGAAATAATCAATTTTATTATTTATTCGCCGTGGGGTTGCCGGCGAAGAATAGCACCTCTGCTCTTTTTGCTGATTTTTCGAGCATCCTGTAAGAGGCAGGAAATCGAAAAATCAGATCGGGACCGTGAGGTTGACCACTTCACGTCCTTAAATCTCAACTGGTCAGAAAAGGCACAATGGGCCTCGGACGCCTTCAGGCGCAATGGAGAGCTCTTGATGCCTCCCTATGCTCCCGAGTGGTGCTTAGGCCCCCGCATTGCTGGTTGGTTTGGGGGGTGATTCGTGGCGGGCTTGATTTGTCCGGGGCCGGCTTTTTGGTTTGATTACTTCGATCGAGCTAGGAGGTCGGTTTCGTGCGGGTCGGGTTTGCTGCGTATTGGTCTCCTCCGGGCTGGCTTGCGGTGTGCGGGGGGCCTTAAAGGGAGAATGTATGTATGTATGTATACCACAAATACCTACCTTAATAAAAATATTTAACATGTGTTTTAAAGTAATTATGTAGGTTAATAAAAGACTTTTATTTATTATAAAAATATCATCAGATATCTTTTAAGTCGCATACATTTAGGTGTGAACTAAAATTAAGAACGTTTTGACATAAAAACGTATTAAAATTGACGTAAATACTGTTGTAGAATACGAAAGTGAACTAATTAGAATATTAGTCTAATGAGGGACGTTCTTAATTTTTCCAGAATAACAATGTGCACTTACTAAAATTGGAAGTTCTTATTTTAGTTAGTGCGCACTAAAATTGAAATAGAATCGGTTGAAGGTACTATTTACCTATTGTGTCGGAGAGTTAGCATAAAATCAGGCGTTGTATTGACTTTTGTATCCTTTCATTGTGTTTGGTGATTCTCGCGATGTTTGGGAAATGAATATCAAAGTTAATATATAATTTTAACCATAACCAATACAAATGTTTTCGTTACCTATATATTTCATGGAAAAAGGTTGGATTATTTTACGATAACAGACAGACTTTCATCCTTGTGCTTGAAGCAGGTTCTTCGGTTCTTCGGTCACATTGCCAGAAGAGGTGAAGAGAGCCTGGAAAAATTGGTGGTCCTTGGTGGAGTCGAAGGTTCGAGAGGCAGAGGAAGAGCACCCACGAGATGGACAGACCGAATTAGGGCAGCTACAGGCACAACAGTTGTTGGAGCAGTGCGGATGGCGATGTGTCGGGAGAGATGGAGGACACTTATACACGATGTTGTTGCGGCAGAGAGAGTTCCAGGTCACGACCCTCAGTAATGAGGACAAACGACGATGATGATACTTTTTTCAAAAAAGATTTCAACGACATACGTATAGGTAAAACAATAAACCTAATTTTGGAAAAACCATTTCGGTAGTAATCTCAGTCATTGTTGAATAATTTGGTTACTATAAATATTTTGTATCTGATAATGATTTGAAATAAGAAATGAAGTGAATTTTTAAATTTTTCTACAAGGATATTAACTTGTTTTTTTTTAACCCATATTTTGTTCTGTGGCCTTGTTTTTTTTTTTTGTTAAAGAAAATAATTATTGTTGCTTAAGTTTAAGTCATCAAATCATTGAATATGACCGTAAGTCTTATATAAGAATGTTAAGACAGTCCTAAATTGTCGGGGTAATTCTATAACAACTTAATCAAATCAAATTCCCTTCGAATCCCACTCGGAAGCATAGCGAGGCAATAAGAGCTCTCCATTGCGCTCGATCTTGCGCAAAGTTTATCATCTCCTCTTACACCATGTTCAACCCCCTCAGCTCTGCCTCGAAGGAACGGGACGCGGTATGAGAGGGTCTACCACGTCTTCGAGACCCTGATGGGAGGAAAAACAGCGCTCTCCTCGGCCAATTGTCATTCGGCATCTTTAAGACATGTCCATGGGTGCGCTGGCATATAACGTCGTTCGTGATGCGGTGGTACCATCTTATATCCAAGATTCACCTGAGGCACTAGTTTCAAACGATTGAGTGATTACTCAGTCATATAATAATCGAATAAGTATTTATTTTCGTATGTATGTTGGCACATCTTGAGGTGCTTGGTAGTCGAGTGGTATCAATCGGCGGTTTTCGTACGTACAGCAGCAACAGAGGTCGCGGGTTCGAATCCTGGTGGTGCCGACCATTTCCGCTTTCACAACACAAGCATTTTGTTTAGTGTGTCAAGAGTGTATTTATGTTCACTTAGAGTGAGCACAGATTAATTAAAAAAAAAAAACACACATCACGCATAAAAAGCAGAATATTATCAAAGATATCTGGGCCATGCTGGTCTGTTATTGCTTCTTCTCGTGTTTCGACCATCGCTGAAGCGGGATTCCTATAGACCTTTCAATGAAATTGATAGCATCCAAGTTATCTTAACGGACTACCGCCAATTTTAGAAACAATTATTTCGAGTCTCACACTTTTATTTCAGGCAGAACGTTTATATACAAAAATGTCAAAGACTTTGTATACAAAAAAAAAATGAATGAATACAAATTAGTATAATGAATAAAAATAAAGGAGACTTTAAGTTTCCTTTAAAAAATACCGCGTTTCATAACAACAAAATGTCACATGTCGACTTTACGTTAATGTCCCGTTATTGGCACTTAAAGTCGACTTCAGTGTAGTTCAATCTTTTACAACCGGAGCTCATAGAAAATTTCCGTGACGCTTTCTCTGTCACTGATGATGAACATTTGTAAGCGGTGACACTACGCCCGATTCTGTTTGAATTTAAGTGCGCACTAACTAAAATAAGAACGTTCCAATTTTATTAAGTGCACATCGGTATTCTATAAAAATTAAGAGCGTTCTTAATATGACTAATATTGAAATTAGTTCATTTTGGTATTCTACAACACTATTTAAGTCAATTTTAGTGCGTTCTTATGTCAAAACGTTCTTAATTTTAGTTCACACCTAATTGTATGCGACTTAAAATATATCTGATGATATTTTTATAATAAAAGTATTATTTTAACCTAATAAGTTTAAAAAAAGTGTTAAATATCTTTATTAAGGTAAATAAAATCATAAAATTGATTATTTGCGCGTGTTTCATTATGCCGAAATCGAAAATTGGAGGTTAGATCAAAATCACTACTTTCATAAAATACTCTTGCGTATATTACAACACGAGATTTGCACTAAAAATAATTATACTTATTTATTTCAAAAGGAAATCTAAGAGTTGGTCTGATAAAAAGGCTAATTTGAGATGCCTCTAACCCATTTGGTCACTACTTTGACACTCGTATTATTTTTAATAAACAAACATGACCAATTGCGCATGCGCGATATAGACCATAGACAATTATAATTCATATTTTTGTTTATGGTGAACTAATTTAAGCCATTTTAGTTTTTAGAACACATCGCTTTATAGAATACGAATTTTAATTCATATGACCTTAATTCTTAAATTTTGGAACGTTCTTATTTTAGGTCGAACAAATCCAGAATAGGGGGTACTGTGGACAAAAATGACTAAAATAGGGTTGAAAACATGGCAAAACGGGGAGAATATTATAGTTTACAGATTTCGTTTAACAATTCATAAACCATGATAATAAATTTTTAACAATAACGGCACATTGATGATCTATTGAGAAATGAAATTGACAGATTAAATGTAATTCCGCCAAAATATGAATAAACCACGTATGTTTTCCATGGATTTCCATGGTAACACTACCAACCGCTCCCAACTTTCAAATATTTTTTTGACATTTCAAACTTTAGCTGGAATATTTTTTTATCAAACGCGGCTTCTTAAACGAGACTTTAAAAATTAAAATTTCCTGTAACTAAAGAGTTCTTTAGTCGCTTTTTATGAAACCGACCGCTAGTGCCATTAATTCGTCAATCAAGTATTGTTTCAGTGTTGCCATTTACTAAATAGATAATCGCAATAAAATAGCAGCAGTGTTTAGAGACACGCCCGCTGCACTGCGGAATAAGACCAGCATTGGGCAGGTTCCTACGCAACTCTACATTGTATCGTTAATGGAGTGTTTCAAGCCAACCTGGGTGCGTATAGCTCACGCGAATACTTTCGTTATAATGGGCGCGCCACCATCGTTATTCGATACATGTAGATTATTTACTAATAAATAGAGGAACTAACATTTTATAGATAGCTACTGCTGACATATATGAATATATCCATTTTTGTTAATGTGTCATCTTTATTGCCTACTGGCTTGATTGGTAGGTACACAGTGTTCTAAGTTTGTTTAGATTCTTAGGTCTTGTGTGAAAATTACCACCCAATGGAGAACGTTGTTAATGTTAAGTGATCACACTAATCCACCCTTCAAAATAACAATAGAAGACAGTCGTAAGCCCGTGATGGTTTGTTCATATTATTTAAAATTCGAACAGTATTAGTTAGTTTTTGACATTCGTCTTCTATTTTTGAATTTAAATTGACGTTTGACATTAATTAACTATCAGGTAGATAGTTGTTGCGATTGACAGAATGATCCCTGCAAACATCGTTTATAACAGAAGTCGGAATCATATCGGTTAAATCAATGATTAATGTTATTTTTCATAGTTAGTACAGGGCACCGTCTGCTGAGAAAGCTAGTATAAAATTTCATGACACAAGCACTCTAAATATTCCACCTACCAGCAGATGTATCTGGATTAAATTAATAAGAAATATCAGTACTACTAACAGTGTTTATATACACATAGGTCTTACGAAGGAATTATAGTCGGGTTTGTTGACCTCTGCTTGAGACGGTTAGGGGTGCGGGTTCGTGTCCTGCAGTGGCATCGCATATTTCAACATAATCAAAGATTCCTATGATTTGGAGTTTCCCGCGAATTTGATCACCTTAATGGCGAGCGTTGTTAACGTAAGGTGACGGAACTTTCCGTTTTCACGACATGAGCTTTTCGAAAGAAGGTATTTTCATGTTTTGTTTGGGTGAGCAAAGATCCATAAAAAAGACTTCGGTGCTTGTTAATAGCTATGTTTATTCATATATATACCATTTTTACACATACATACAATTGTTAGATTTTAATCAAAATTGTATAATGCTCATGTTTCTCTTTGACACTAAGCAATTCGTAGAATTGTTAGGTATCGGTTACACTTCTGCATCACAAAAAAAACTAATTCGCAATTGCGAATGTTTTTAGCAAAATGTGATCATATTATTTAGCCTTAGAAAAATACCGTAGAAGAAGACCGTAAGCCCATTTTGGTCTTAATTAAGTATTAAAAATTCTAACATTATTAGTTAGTAGCTATAAGTGGGTAGCTTATTGAAAATTGTTAAAATTTCAGTTGATGAATTAGCAACCGGTCGTATTGCGTTGACCGGACTATGGCCAGTGTAGGTACAGTTTTTATGCAATCTTTAAATAGTTCGTCCTTGCATTCCCACAATAACGATATTTCAATAATTCGATATGTTTGAGTGTGCAAGGAATGCGCCGCTCCACGGTCTACGCCCAATCCTATTTGGTGAGCTATGATACCAATAAATTATCATATCGGTCAAAAAATATTGAAAGGAGTTCTTTTGTTTGGGTATAGGTACTTGTTTTAAAGCACGCATCGATATGTCGTGTCACAAGCCATTATTATGTAATTACGATATGAAATTTTATAGAAATAAAGAAAGATAAAAAAATAATATTCATAGCCCTTAATACACCCTTATTTAAGATGGAATATGTTTTTTTATAAACGAATGTTTTGAATATAATACGGTTTTTTATTTAAGTGAAAAGCTAATACCTACCTGGTAACTTTTTTTTTTATAATTAGCCTTCCACTACCTGGTAATTAAAATTTGTTTTCATATTTTTCAAATTAAAATGTTCCAAGCCTCAACGACTTTTGAGATAAAAACCCCCAAACTTGGTGAACAATTGAACATTTCATCCGTTTTCATTAAATGGGGCCCTTGACTTGTGAATGAATTGACGTACCTACCTCTATGTAAAACAATACTTTAAATTTCAACTCGACTATTTTCATTCATAATTTTTAATAGGTAAGTAATAGAAGTTCTGTCGGCGGTAGAACTACCAACATCCGTCGAGACATTCCTTACTGGGAATAATTATTATCAATCAATTCCCTTTTTACCAATACTGGTCGGCCAGTGTTCGAAATTAATTTGACCATAACTTATTTAAATTATAAGTTTGCACAATATTAAGGTTCCATTTTCGAAGAATGAGCGAGCGCTATTTCAAAAAAGTCTTTCATAAACAATGAAATGAATATGTCAAATTCAAATGTTGATATTGATTATTATTCTGAAATGAAAACACGATTGAGTTGCGTCGTATCCAATTTTTATTGAGACTTTTGACATTTTCAGAACAGCGAAATATCAAAAGTCTCAATAAAAATTGGATACGACGCAACTCAATCGTCTGTTTTTCATTTCAGAATTATTATTGAGTATTCTCAATATGTGTAAACTTTTTAAAGACAAACAATATTAATCTATTCTCAATTTATATTCCGCTATTTCCAGCTCCACCTTCCATTTGAATATATTGCCTGCAAAAAGCTTTCTGCGCCCATTACGAGGCGCTTTTCATTTTAAATTTGTTTCTATGGAGTTGATGATCTTTATAAAATAGTCTGTTGAAGTGTGTGCGAGTATCAAATGCATAACATTACAGTAGTGTTTATGTTTTTTTTTATTGATTTGATAAATTTTTTATGCATAATTAACAAAAAATATTAGCATTCCCCACTCCTTCTCTATATTATAAACTATAAATGTACGAAATTTCATACTCCCCCATCCCCGCATTTCTCGTAAAAATAGTCACAAAGTTTTTCCTTCACGTATTATTATTAGGATAAGTCCGACTGAATCTATTTTAAACTACGTTTACAGGACACCTTCTGACAATCGCACCAACTATGAAAATTTGACAGTTGACAAAAACTAATTTAAAAAAATACTGTCAAAAGTACTAGGAAGATTGTCTGTCTACGTTAAATGTTCGAATGTTCCGCGGCGCAACTTTCTTATTTTTTATTTCATAAGAACCTTTTCCCGACAGTAGCAAACACAACAAAAAAAAGAGTTAGTAAAATTGCTCCAGCCGTTCATGCGTGATGCCACGATCAAGGGGAATAGTGCTCAATTTTTATATATCGAGATTGAAAGAAAAACACCGCCCACACATTTTATGTTTGTTTATATTTTAAAATCTGTTCTTTTTTCAAAATTATTAACAGATGGTGTTGTGGATGTGATTTTGTTAGCTTTATTTTGGGGATTTAAATAAAATTAAAAACATATTATTTTGCTAATTATTTTCAATCAAATCTCAATTCATACCCCAATCAGGGGAATAAGGAAGCAACAAAAGCTTTCCAAATAATTTTCCAAAGACCAAATAAACTTTTTATGAAAACCAAACCTACTTATCTTTTCTTTGAACAAAGTTATGTGCAATCAAAATGGTAGCGGGACTTTTGTTCCACCCTATATTTATTAATGGCATAAAAATATGAGCGCTTGTGTGCTTTTTTAATATATAGTATGCTCTAACGAGAATTTTTTGTTTAACAAATTGTTTATTTTATTGAAGAATACTCTTGTATTTTTTGGGAAATAAATACAAAAAAATAACTTCATTCAAATAAGCTGAATGACATATTGGTTTATTGATAACACCCTTTTCAAAGGCTATCGTCAGTACTTAATGATTGACAATTGAATATGGTAATACGAGACAAAGCTATCCGCGATGCAGCCTAGATCAGTTCATTCATCTTGCGCTACCTGGCGACTGTACGCGGTCTTACGAAATGAGGAAATTGTTAAATGAAATGGTAACACACTTAGTAAAATAATATCACCTGGTGTTGCCATTACAAGCTCAGAGTGATGTGAGTGGTAACGCCCTTTTTACCACAAGGTCACGCCGTTAGTCTGTAACGCGCAATCGAAGGTCGCCGGCAACTCAAATGGTAATCACACTACACTGTGTAGCGTTACGTTTCTTAATTTCAAACATAACCCTACGGTGACGGTGTTCAGTATTCAATTTTAAGACAACTATTGGGGTTATTATGTGGATAGGAAAATATAGTTTACTTGCTCATAGTACTGTACTGTAGCTCCCAACACGAGCAATGGTTTTCAGCTTTTAGACGGCAGCTACTTATGAATACGCAGGTGGCTGAACATACCAATTCTGGACTTAATGATCCTTCCACACTATCCCAGTCGCTCTGCACTCTACGTGCCGGAACCTCGACAATCCCAGCAATCAACTCCCTCCATCCGTCCCTGTCCACAGCCTGCGACTCCCAGTCATCCTCCTTTCCAAACAATCTCAGTGTGGAGGTTAGCTGGTCTTTGTACCTCTTGTACTGTCCTCCTCGTTTCCGCTTCCCCTCAATGAGAACGCCGTACAATATAGCCTTCGGAAGTCGCGAGTCCTCCATGCGCACAACATGCCCTGCCCACCTGAGCTGAGCCCTTGTTATAAGCGCGGAGATAGAGTAAGAACCAGCCCTCTCCAGGACATTTTTGTTGGATATATAATCGTACCAGTGAATGCCCATCATCAGGTGTCTTTGTTGTACTCTGTCGAGTTGTCGCATGTGCCGTGCATACATGGTCCAAGTCTCCGCACCGTATGTCACCAAGATGGCAGTCTACCGAGGGCTGATGGTAAGATCATGGTTACGTAAAACTCTTTCCCTCAATTTAAAGTACGATCTGGATGCAGCGGACACGCGGTTATTAATCTCGGCATCAACTCATAGATGGGTAATATAAATGATTAGATTAGTGATAAGTCAAGGTGTACTACCTACCAAATTTCTTTATTCGTTTTTTAAAACAAGACGTCTCTTTTACGGTAGTAAAGTAAATCACCCTTTTATGTTAGCTCGTTTAAATCAGAGGTTCCATTGGGATTGCATTATCCTCTCGTAGCATAATAAAAACAAAAAATATTTATTTATTATTTTTTATTTAATAATTTATAGGTACAAAACATTTGAAATAAATCACAACAATGTTGCTCAAATAGGCTAAGCCTGTGCTAGGGCCAACTTAAAAAAAGCTTATAAAAATATTGTCTTACAATATAAGTACAAAATAGAAATAAAAAACACTACAGACTCTCTATCACACACACAAACACCTTCAAACCCTCATTTACTCACATTCACATACACAAAATTTAAGTGAAACAACTATGTACTATATGTAACATAAAAAAACAACCACTCTATACACAAATACTCTCTATAATCACACACACTTCGATGTATTTGACAAAGATCTTTTGTTTATCTGTGGTAAACTTGAGAATAGATTAATAATTTTTGTAAAACATAACCATAGAAAAAAACTATGAACATATCAACATGTCAAATTTGACGTATCCATGTCATTGTTTTTTTTGAGATAATCGTAAGATAGCGCTCGCTCAGTCTTTGACAAAGAAATATGAATGTTCAAACTTATAATCTAAATTAGTTATAGTCGAATTTTGAGCACTGGCCGACACTAGTAATAGTAAATTCCATTACAGGTTTTAAAAGCTTTGGTTCGGCTGTATCTAGAGGAATCTTCTTAAATGAAGTTGGAGGAGCTCACTAAGCTGGAATATTATGGTGTCAGAAATTTGTAAGTATGGTGTCACTGAATAGGTGATTGAAAACAAACGAATATAGTTAATATTAGAAGGGATAACTGGTCAACACAGGCAATACATAGTGTGGTGAATCTGTCTCAATAGAAATTTATTTGTAAGTATGGTGTCACTGAATAGGTGATTGAAAACAAACGAATATAGTTAATATTAGAAGGGATAACTGGTCAACACAGGCAATACATAGTGTGGTGAATCTGTCTCAATAGAAATTTATTTGTAAGTATGGTGTCACTGAATAGGTGATTGAAAACAAACGAATATAGTTAATATTAGAAGGGACAACTGGTTAACACAGGCAATAAATAGTGTGGTGAATCTGTCTCAATAGAAAACTAGAGCCCGACTTATTTTGTGAGATTACATGCATAGATCCACAAAAGTAGTCCCAATCAAAAGAAGATAATAGTTTTTCACTGGCAGCAATGTTTGTACCCCACACAAAATAACCCGTCGCCATAAGGTTAAACTTTCTGCACTGTAATAATTTGATAGTCAATAATTCGATATAATATGATACTAGTGGCTGCGAAATCAGTTAGGAGCTCTAACATAAACTGTTATGCGATTTATATTAGTCTAATATCTATATAATTTTACATTATTAATTATTATTCTTACGAGGCTAGTAGGAAATTATTTTGGTAGATTAATGGCTATTTTCTACCTACACCAAAAAAGGTTTTTAATCTATATTTTTTACATAACTTAATAAATAGTAATGTTGATATACACTGCAATCCTGATATCATTCATGGTTTATGGCTTATGGGGGTGAAAGTTGGACATGGATGAAAAATCTGAAAGTTATAAATGCTGTAGAAATGAGATCACTGATTGATAAGGTGAGGAATGATAACATTAGAAAGGAATGTGTAGCGAATGTTAGCATAGTGATTAGAATGAAAGTGAATTTGAAAAAACGATGGAACATGCTGAAGGTTAGCTTCATTTTAATGTAAAATGATTTACTTTTTAGTAAACCCACACTCAGGCTTTGCCTGGTGGGATGTTTGGTGTAACAATTGTTTTTTTTTTTACTTTATATGTATTGTATAATGTGTATTTTTTATATATTGTTATGTACCAAAGATTGTTTAAAATAAATTAAAAAATAAATAAATTGAAGTTATTCGGGCATGTTGAGGAGAATAAGTGAAGTGAGAATGACAAAAATAATATTATATTAATCTGAAAGAATGGGTGCACGGAGACGTGACTGATCTGGAATGACGCGGATTAATGGTATCGGTGCCGCCTTAAAAAAGAACCAAGTTAAGTGTACAAAGAATAGGAGACAAAGAGATTTGCTTTGGATATGAAAGAATGTTAGTTCGTACTCTCTGCCTACCCGGGAAACGGCATGATGATTAAAACAAATGAGTCATTGACTTTAAATAGCAAGCAACTATTTATAGTCAATTTTAGTTAGACAATCTATAATAATAAAGGAAAGTGCCTGACTGACTGACTGATTGACTGACTGACTGACTCATCAACGCACAGCCCAAACGGCTAATCGTAGAGAAGTGAAATTTGGAAATCAGGTAGGTCTCAATACAAAACCTTCCATTAAGAAAGGATTTTTGGAAATTCCACCCCTAAGGGGGTGAAAATAAGGGTTGAATGTTTTTCAAAGTATGCGAATATCTCGGAAACTAGACATGGTACGATTTGGCATATGAATTCTTCTATAGAAATGAGTGTTAGCGTATTCGGCAATTTTTCCAAAATTTAACTAAAAGGGACGAAAAAGGGCACATATAAAAAGGGATGATTTTTAAGTGCCTCCTAAAAAGTTTAAAACTGGTTTTATCAAAATTTCAAAAAAATGATTTCTTCAGAAAGAGTCAAATTATACTATTTCGTTTTCAAAAGATATCATTAATTAGAGGGTAGGGGGTGAAGGGCACTTTTCCAACGTGTATGTGTGTGTATCCGTCTCCTCTTTATAACTTTTGATTCGCTTGATGCACAGATCCTAAAATTTCAGAAACTATTGAATACTTTAAGCATTCAAAATTTGTATACTCAGAATTTTGAATTTTTTTTTCAGTCAGGGGTTATCAACCTTTGAATTTTTATTTAATTTTTCCATATATCTCGAAAACCATAAAATCTAGAACCCTAAAATTGTGTATGTATATAGAAAAATACAATATCTAAAATATAATTTAATGAAGAAGTTCCAGCATTTCTCAAACTTTTTTTATAAAGAAAAATATTTTTTTATGACAAATTTACGAGTTTCAGTGCCTATATTTCAGAATTTTATAAAAATATCGAAAAACGCCGAAACGCTACAACTAGATAATTTATTTTTCTATAAAAAATACATACATCATAGCAGTACATCTCAAACTTTTCTTAACAATTTTTGTAAAAATTTAATTTATTGACGACATCGTTTCATACAATAAACATACATACACCGCGAGCTGGTCCGGTGCAGCGTGTATGAATATATACGTAGGTAGGTATACCCAACCCAACCTACTTTCTCCAATACACGTGACGAAACTATTGCGTAATCTATAATAATAATAATATAGTTTTGAACTAGCCGACCCGTCAAACTTCGTCCCGCCTTGGAATATAAATAATATGTTCGAGATTTTATGTATAACTTTAAGTTGATTTCAGTTTAAAGTTATTTAACACAGACGACGACGTGGTCCTTATATTATTGAATTTGAATTAGTATAATGATACATTCATTATTACCTTTTTAACTACTGTAACCGCTGCATCTGTTATAAAACATATCATTATATTATTTACTATAAGCATTCCGTGAATCGTATCATTCATCAAACAACTGATTCCTGTCAAACGCCTGATTTAATTTCAAAATTAGAAAAAATCTAATAATAATATGGAAGTTTTATTTTTATTCCGTGCAACTTTTTTCTTTCATAAGACCCTTCAGACAAAAGCAAACACGACAAAAAAATGGGCGATATAAGTTCAGCTGTTCTCATAGGGTAAGAAACACGTAGAATGCCGATTCTGACTAGCGCCAACCGGCGCAAAGAATGTTACTATGCATTTGAATGGGGAAACCCACAGAAAAAGCAGGAACCCGCTTCCCGAGATGCCCATTTAAATGCATGGAAACCATAGACAACAATCTTTGAGCTGGTCGGCGCGGATCGTAATCGGCTTTCAACGTGTTCTTACCCATACGATGACCGCGCAAATTAGCGTTCCATTTTTATATAAGAGATAATACACTTTCCGTGAATTCAGAGAAACACTTTACGTACCTACCTACTTCAATATATTTTTCGTACCATGCATCCTGTACAGCGATTCTGAATTGTTTTTTTTACGATCGACATTAAAATCATTATGTAGGTACCTACCTATTTTAGTAATTTATTATCTCTACTAAAATAATTTACGGTAAGTTCACGAAAAGAATCTGGATTGTATTGCAATTCTTTATGTCTTGATCTGTCAAAATATTTGAAGCCATTTCATAAAAACACTAGCAAAAAAAAACTATGTGAGTAATCTTGCTTTGAATTTATTGCGTAAACCATGAATAGCAAGTTGATATAATATTATGTTGAAAAAAGGTAAATAGTATTATGAAGTCAAAAGGTAAATTATTTTATATCAAATGTAGTAAAAGTGCAAAATATTAAATTTTAAAATTATCTACAAAATCCTCACATCATTTTAGGATAGATCGTAAATAATTGTTTTGAAAACACTGGCAAGTCAATGACCATATCATTTCGTCACTGTATATAGTGCGAAAAAATTAACTGTCCACTGGAACGTATAAAAAATAGAGACGAAAGGGATAGCAGTTAGCCGGATATTATGACCTCCTCACACACCATTTCCAGATCCCTCAGCTCTGCTTCGAAGGAGCAGAACACGAGGAAGACCCTCTCGGTATGAGAAGATCTTCTTTATCTTCGGAACCCTTGCGGGAGGAAGAAAAGCGCTCCCCTTAAAATATCGGTGTTTTATTTTCAAAAATTTATAAAATTCGTAGAATGCTAAAGAAGTCCTTACTAGAGCCCGGCCAGTGCGTAAATTACCATGGGTACAACGCATGAATTATGCTTACGTAGGCGGTATAAACAAATTGGACTGACTCCGTTGCCGGAACGTTATTGTTCCAAAAATCGCGGAAACTATCTGCATCTTCAGCCAGGATGATATATGACGAAACGTTGTTTTATTAAACTTCCCTTACTTACGAAGACCAGCAAAGCTGCTGTTTTCCTCTATATAGTCTAATAGTCTATATAACGAAATATTATATAGAATTACTCTAAATAATTTACCTTATGCTTGATAATCAATTTTCTAAGTTGTAGAATTTATTTTGTGATTATAAGGTGTATTTCTTAAGTGATACTTTAATAAACAAATCAATGAGTTATCCAAACATGTCTCTTTTTACTATTCGGTATCCGGCAGGATATTATTTACGCCGCTGGACAGACCGGATATCGGATAGTTGCCGATATCCGTTTCATCTAATAAAAAATATAAACAGTGGACAGTTAATTTTCTTCCTACTCTACATTGTCGAAAATTCGTTTATAGTCGAACGCCAATTACTTATACCATTAGAATACTGAGGTTGACCACCTCACTTCCTTAAACCTCAACCGGTTAGAAAAGGCACAATGAGCCTCGGACGACTTCGAGCGCAATGGAGAGTTCTTTATGCCTAACCTATTCTCCTGAGTGGGTCCAAGGCCTCCCGTATTATGGGGTGGTTTGGGGGGAACCGCCACGGGCTTGATCTGTGTGCGGCTGGCTTTTTGGCAATCGGGCTAGGGTTTGGCTTTGTACGGATCGGGTTTGCTGCAGTTTAGTTTCCTCCGGGCTGGTTTGCGGTGAGCGGGGGGGCTTAAAAGGGAGAATATTACGTTATTATAAAAATGGAGACCTACTTTACGTGGTCATCGCATCACGCCTGGAGGCCAAGTCGAAATATTAACGACAGCTCCAACGTTAACAATTTGTTGTTATTTCCATAGAGATAACGTAAAAACTGTTGTTCAACGTGCGTTAAACAATGTTGTTCCAAATTCCGAGTCAAAAAAATAATTCTGTCAGTTATTCAAAATTAACGTTAAACGTTACCTTAAAATCTTTGGAAGTATTACGACGCTGCTATTATATTGAAGACGAAACGCATTTTTTTTTGTTTGGAAACCATTTTCAATTTGGTAAACGTTAACGTTCGGAACGTTAACAGTTTTCACGTTTAACGTTATTTATTTCGACCTGAACGGCTGGACCGATATCGTTTATTCTTTTTATGTCGTGTTTGCTCAGGATAAGATATTTATGAACTAAATTTCGAACCTACGACCAGACAAACAACAACAAATCAACGTGAAAGATATAAATTGAAATGTTAAAAAAACGTCTGTAGCTTGAAAAATGCCCAAAGCAGATAGAAATAAGTGTTTTAAAGATCACTAATTTCATTGCTTTTCGAGACCTGAATATTTTTCTATTCATATCCAGCAATATAAAAATTTATTTCAAATAACGTCATTTGATGGAATAAAAGTTATTCGAGTTATTTTTTGGGATTCTCATAGAACAATGTCAGTCAAGTTAGCGAAATTTTTAAGTTCGCGGGCTGATTCTATTTGTATAAGAAGCACATATTTTTTAAATACAGATTAATAACGACAAATATAAATAAAAATATAGTAATTTAATGGAAATTTTAGAATATATATTTAAAAAAAGAAATGTTGATGATGTTTCTTATTATTATTAATTTTCATGCGAATATAATTAATTCTGCATTGTTTAGGAAGAGAAAGCAAATATAGTAACACGTGAGCGAAGCCACGGGTAACTAGCTAGTATCAGATAAATAGATTTTTACTCAGAATGTACGGCTTGCCTCGTTTTAATGACAGTCGAATGATAACATGTTAATGAAAAAATATGATACATACCTATTATAAATTAGGGAGACTTGAACATATCAGTTGAAGAGAATAGATTTTGTTTACATAATTTAAAAAAAAATATATGAATAAGGAGACATACACAATTTTTTTATTAAATTTCGAGCGTTTTTCTTCTAACACTAAGGTTCCAAAACTTTTAACTCTTGAAAATCCTTTGTATCATATTTTGGAAACAATAAAATTTCAAACGTTTCCTGAAACGAAGTGGCCACGTAGTGAAGTATAACGGGTGCAATTAATTAGTTAAATAATGCAATGTAATGTATTAAATTCAAATATAATATGGTAAAGCCAATTCCTTACATAATGATGTAAATTAACTAAGCAAAACGTAATATGCCACAGATAGTCGATATGAAATGAAATCACTTCACCTACATCTTAATTTCATAGACCCCTAATTTTTGTTGTTGTTGATTTCATGGTTCCTTTGCTCCTAGGCCCCTATTGGTCCGTATAAAATACCACTTGGGGAATGAATATCCTTACTCATCTTGTGAAAGTTAAACTGTTTTTCCATAAATTCATCATTAATGAACTCTTATTCCTCTTTTTTCTTTAGACCTATTCTAGACTTTAGTTCATAATGAAATCTCATTCCTCTTTTTTTCTTTAGAGTTATTTCAGACCTTTTTAGTTCCTAAGACCTATTTTTGCCGGAACTCATTACTGGTCCTCGGACGACGACATGCGGCTGTTTCCATCTCTTAGGCGGTTGACTGGGTGGTTTGCATCCCTCTACAATCTCCAACATTGCTGCTTTGGCTGCTCTTGAAGAGTACATTCTCTGCACAAATTCCTCCAGAAACCTCATTTCTTTTTCTGCTCCATCTAACATCTTCTTGGACTATGCAGCATTTGCCGATTTCACTGTTACAGATCCTTTCTCTGAAAGTTCTTCCGGAAATGGGTGAGTTTTCGTATTCGTTGTCCTTAGAAGATGTTTGATATTGACCGTATCGATCTGTTTGTGTTTCATTTCTGTATCGTGAAAATGAACTTTAGCTACATACATAAATACACAAACCTTGCAAAATATACATTTTTAACCAATATGAGATTTTTCGTTCTAACGTCACATACATAATATGGAATGGAAACAAAAAAATGTACTGACCATAAAATCATACACAAGTTGGTAGTAAAGGGAAATAGAATAACAAATCATCCATGTGTACGGGAGAGGACCAAAGTCCTTGACGTTTGGTGTAATGTAATGGGTCGCTATTCCAAAGCGGAGATCCAGACAGATTAAGAAAGAGTCGGCTTGTCTTCCAATATCTTCCATCCCCCAAATTTCTTACGTAGTCTAAAGTAATCCATTAAATTAAATGTAGAAGAGAGGTATGAATTATCTTCACCTAACAAAAACGGTCTTTGTTTTTCTGCAAAAATATTGGTTAAATCAATTATGGAAATTTAAAAAAAAATCTTGAAAGTGAGATCTATTATAGATCCTTAGATCCCAACAAGAATAGATTGGTTAAAGGAATCCGACAGTTTCCGCCGAGCTCTGCCTGTTGCTGCAGATTGTACCGAATAAATTATGTTAATTGGGTGAGAGATAACGCTATTATAAAAAAATTGATGAATAATCCACAGTAAGGCGGGCCTCGTGGATATATGGCTGCCGTAATTATTGGTATGCCCATAATTATTTGTTATTCGTGGCCACTACTATATAAATTAGGACTGACCACGGATCCAATCAGTAGCAGTTTTCAATTCGAAAAGGCTAATCATCACATCCGAAAATATGAACAAATTCGTAAGTTCATATAATGTTATCACTACTTGCAATTTTATTTTTGAAAATAAATAATCAAGAAAACACGTTCAATATTTTTTTAAATTATTTGTGCCTATTTTTTAAAGTTTTTTTTTTTTATTCAAATTTCCAAACAAAAAATAAACAGTGGTCATTTTTTTTTTTAGTTTTAGCTTTATTAATGTGAAAAATAATATTAATTTGCGTTCTGAAATAATAGTTTAAAAATCTAACAAAGTGGCCACCATTTGTGTTTTCAAAAAAGATCAAAAAAATTTTTCTTCTGCAATGTATAAATTTCGCCATAAAGTAGTTCGAGATATAAATGTCGTGTGACTGTACTTAATCTTGTGGCATTCCATTGTCCGTGCTTAACCTTTTTTTTCATTACAGTTGTTTGCCGCCTTCTTGTGCTTGGGAGTGGCCGCTGCCCACCCATATGCCCACTACGACGATGGTCAATACAGAGGTGAAGGTCTCTTAGAAAGTCAAGACCATGAACAATACTACAACCAGTATGCCTACTCTTACCCATTGGCTTATGGACACTACGATGATGGACAATACCGCGGAGAAGGATTAGCTGAAAGCCAAGACTATGGACAATACAACAGCCATGGATACGTCGCCGCTTATGCCCCACACACCTACGGATACGCTTCCCACTACGCCCATGGAGCCGCTCCTTTGGGACCTGATGGACGTGTTGTAGATACCGCTGAAGTCGCTCACGCTAAAGCCGCTCACTTCGCCGCTAAGGCCGCCGCCTCTCACGGATCCCACGCCGCCATCTACGCCCCAGCTGTATATTCCGCTCCAGCTGTCAGCTATGCCCCAGCCACATATTCTGCCGCTTACTACTCAGCCCCAATTGCTCACGGATACTATGCCCATGGTGCCGCTCCTTTGGGACCTGATGGCCGTGTTGTAGACACCCCTGAAGTCGCCCACGCTAAAGCTGCTCACTTCGCTGCTAAAGCCGCCGCTGGTGCTCACTCCGCTTACGGATATGCTGGACAATATGCTTCCCACTATGCCCATGGTGCCGCTCCTTTGGGACCTGATGGACGTGTTGTAGATACCGCTGAAGTTGCTCACGCTAAGGCCGCTCACTTCGCTGCTAAGGCTGCCGCTGCTCATGGATCCCACGCCGCCATCTACGCCCCAGCTGTATACTCTGCCCCAGCTCACTACGCATATGCTTCCCACTACGCTCATGGAGCTGCTCCAATCGGTCATGATGGCCGTGTTGTAGACACCCCTGAAGTAGCCCACGCTAAGGCCGCTCACTTCGCCGCCAAGGCTGCCGCTGGTGCCCATCATTATTAAGAATTGACAACTAACGATGATGTTGACATCTTTCAACTTACTGAACGAAGAAGATTTACCTTATAAATATAAGAATCTCATTTTTTCTCATTCATTTCTTTTTGTTTGTGCTTTTTTCTTCCTTCTTCCACGTTTATGTTTGCCTTCTTTTCTGTTTATTTTGTTGTTGTCTTATGTATATAATGTTTATCTATTTTTAATGTGTTCACATATTATTATTTCATGTCTAATAGTTTTTTCTTTTACGAATGTATCAAGAATGTGTTTCATAGCTTGATGTGATAACCAAATAAAATGTGTTATATACATAATATACTTGAATGCCTTTTATTGTTATTATCTTCAGACGCCTATGTGTCAAGTTCCATAGTTACTAGAAATAATCTTAGATCTTTAATCTGAACGCATGGACAAAACAATAACACGTTGATTGAAATGTTCTCATCGGAATGTTTGCCTAATCGATGAGGTTCTCAGTTAGCCAAGATTTGTTCATCCGAAAAATAACTTTATACTAAATAATTTACGTAACAACTCCGCATTTTGTTTCGAGCCACTGAACATCCAAATATAATAAATGCGTACAATGTTAACGATGGTGGTTAGACTCTACTGGTTTGACGGTGTTTTGGTAACTGGGCATTGGTTGCATAACATCTTGTCCTTGAGATATTTCATTCATTAGTCTATATTTTATTCTATGCAAAGTTATTTTGATGAATGTTTATTGGAGTATCAAAGGCATTCTATTGTAGCTCTTCAACTTCTACGAACAGACGAGAAGACCGCAGTGATATCATTTTTCAATGGGGTTTGATGATCATTTAGACCGAGTGTCACCTCTTCAGTGCATGAATTCTGCCAGTTTTAGTTATTATATGGATGTGAATCCTGACCTCTGACAAAGGCTCAACAGAAGAAGATCCTAAGTATTGAGAACAGATTTTTGCGACAGATTTTGGGGATAAGGTACCACTATGTCTCAATTGCGACCGAATACGCAAGTCTTTTCTACAAAATCTGGATAGGACAAGAAGGCGAGGCAGGCCAAAATTAACAATCAAGCGGGTATTCACTGTGATTCTACAATGAGATGCTGGACTAAGCTGGGATGAAGCTGTGCAACTGGTGCAAGATAGAGAGACTTGGAGGCTCCACGGAGCAAACGTGGATTAAGAGAAAAAGGGAGATGATCAACGCCAAATATTGGAAAAAGATGAGAACCATGTGAAGATATGATTTATGAGGTGGTTGGTAGACCAGTGGTTACGACCCCGGCTTTCGCACTGTTTGGTGCGGGGGTCGTGGGTTCAAATCCCGGCCGTGCCGACCATTTTCCACTTTCACGACACAAGCATTTGCTTAGTGTGAAAGATGTCAAAAGTGTATTTGTGTTCACTTCGAGTGAGCAGAGATACATTTAAAAAAAATGTGCTTAACTGGTGTGACGGTTTGTGGCTAACTATTGGGGGATTTTGAACAATGCATGATTATGAGTTCAACACATATGTAGTGCCAATAAATGCTTTCTTCCGACACACCCTCGTGTTTTAATTCTTGGAAATAGATCCACCATCATTAAGCCTTTTCAAAAAACCTTTGTCATGAAACATGATCGAAAAAGAATATGTCTTTCTATGGATTGCAACATTTGGTCATAGGAGGAAGACCTCCAGTCCTTAATAATGATTTTGGATCTTCAGTTTAATAGTTTTAGATAACAGAACCTTCTCTGTATAGCTTTCTTTTTCATTTCTGACGCTTGGTATACTTTTTATTGTCAACGTAAAGGCTGAACAAGCATACAATTATTCAGAGTTTTTCATGACGTTAGGGTTTTTTATAACAAATTTAATGGGTCACGAAAGAGACAAAATACAAATGGGTCTCAGAAGTAAATTATGTGGTTGTTCTGTTTTCTATGTTAAAAAAAGAACAATCTGGGAATCAATATTAAAAATTCATCGTCATATGGTCGTTTATTTTTGTTTGTTTGAACACCTTTAAAGAGCGATTTTGGAACTGCATTATTTTTTATTAACGACATTCGATGTAGTTAGAAAGCTGCAATTTCTGTGGAATGTTTGGCATAAGAGTGCTTAAAAAGGACTTTCGATATAAATAAAAATTAACAATTTTGAAAAATCTTCGCAAAAATCACGTTTGATAAAATAAAAAGCTGAAATGTTTGCGATAAATTGAGGACTCATTGCTTTTCACGTGTTGTGTGCCTATTCGTCGTATTCAACTGTTCAACATTATTTATCTATTAGTATCACAATATTTTTTTTTGATATTTACCTACATACTACTAATATTATACTATGACATCTTCTCTTAAATTTTCTACTGTTGTCTAGATGAAGTTTTCTTATTCCACAATAAGGTAAAAAGCAAAAAATGGTGTTCATTGTTCATGTTACATTTATTCTTCGTTTATATAAATACATATATTTATTTACAATATATAAATAAAAGATAAAGAGGGGTGTGATACTGGGGGGAAGAATTTCAATAATGATGTCCATGGGCTCCGTGGGAAGCGTGGGAAACAGCGGCGTAGTGGGCAGCCTTGGCATGGGCAACTTCAGGGGTGTCTACTACACGTCCATCATGACCGATTGGGGCAGCTCCATGAGCGTAGTGAGCTGGAGCATGGGCATAGACAGCTGGAGCATGAGCGTAGTGAGCTGGGACATGAGCATAGACAGCTGGGGCATGAGCGTAGTGAGCTGGGGCATGGGCGTAGGCAGCTGGGCCGTGAGCGTAGTGAGCTCCGGAGGAAGCCTGGGCAAGAGCGGCGAAGTGGGCGGCTTTAGCGTGGGCGACTTCAGGGGTGTCTACAACACGTCCATCATGACCGATTGGGGCAGCTCCATGAGCGTAGTGTCCGTGGGAGTATCCGTGAGCATAAGAGTCATGGTGTCCATGATCTTGGCTTTCGGCGAGACCTTCTCCTCTCCATTGTCCATCGTGTCCATGACCGTAATATCCGTTATCGTAGTGGTTGTACTCTCCATTGTCTTGGCTTTCGGCTAATCCTTCTCCTTTCCATTGGCCATCATGGGATCCGTATGAGTGGGCATCGTATCCATAGGCGTGTCCATATCCGTAGTTGTTGTACTGTCCATGGTCCTGGCTTTCAGCGAGACCCTCTCCTTTCCATTGTCCATCATCGTTGTGGCTGTATGGGTAGGCTGAGGCCAATCCCACGAAGAGAGCTACGAAGAACTGTAAAAAAAATAAAAATAAATATAATTACTTTTAGGTTGTCAAAAAGGATGAGAAACTTTCCCAGGGAACACAAGATGTATTTAAAATTAATTTCACATAATATCTATTTTGACACATAATTGCTTTTCACATTTCTATATAGGGATAATAACTTCATTTCACATAATATTTATAAACTGCACATTATTCAAAATATTTTCTCTTCACTTTTATCGTAATATGAACTAAGAACTGTTGAATATTTTCACGAACTTACAAATGAATTCATGTTTGCTGTTCAGAGCCTAATCTGTATCGATCACTGCTGGAAATGCACTGTAACTTCACAAAGCAGTGTCCAACTATTTATATGATTTCTACTTGTGAATACAAATCGAGGAAGGAAGCATTTTTTACAAACAATGTGGTGTGTTTAGTGAATGTTTCGTTAAAAATTGTATCAGAATACGTAATTGCTTCTACCAGGCGTATAAACATACCGGTTAGGTTCAAAATGTCCCTGACGCGTTTTTACGAATGCATACTATCGGTTACAAACTCGATTATTGTTTAACAAGTGACATACAAGACCAAGAGAGTCACACGATTTACATTTTTGAGACCCATGGACCTTAAAATTTAAGGTCCATGAGTATATTTTCAAATTTAAGCTGGGGCTTCGTCTAAAATTTCTTAGGATCCAATGGACGAAAATCCCTGTATTAAAATGGAGCCCATTTTTGCATCACGCGTGAATGCCTGAACCATCTTTTCGTTCGTGTTTGTTTTAGTCAGAAGAAAGTTCTATTGAAATAAAAATGCGTGGAACTATTGGGTTTTGATTTTGAAGTGGAAAGTTTTATTTAAAACACGTGATATTTTTAACACTCTTTATTCAACCATTCCTTTTACAATAATGCTTTCTCGGCAAGGCCGGAAACTACTTAAGAACAAACGTCATAACGGAAATGGCCAAAATACAAGAATGAATGTTGCCATTCCAATACACCCCCTCAACATTAATTCTTGCATACATATTAATAAAATAAAATTACTCTCTACACTGAGTTATACTATACAACACAAAAACAAAAAATGAGATTCAAATCTCTTTCATATACAATTCAAATGTATGTAAGTTTACATAAATCAATTCAAGAACTCTTTTCTAAATTTAACAAAAAACTGTTTGCCAAGTGGCTTAGTAAACATATCTGCCACGTTTAATGTTGTATTTACATACTGAATCTTCACCAAAACATTTGAGATATTATCTACAATATATTGATACTTTATGTCAATGTGTTTTAATCTTTTGTTACTCTCATTATTTTCTGCTATTTTAATTAAACTCTGATTATCTTCCATTATAACAAACTCTACATTATTATAACCAAAATCACATAAAAGTTTTCTAAGAAATGTCCCTTCTGTTATGGTCATACAAAGAGCTAAAAATTCAGCTTCACATGATGACAATGATACAGTAGCTTGTTTTTTTGTACTCCATGATATAGGACAATTAAAAACATAAAATATTTGACCAGATGTTGACTTTTTATCTACAACATCTCCGGCCCAATCAGAATCACTATAACCTAACAATTTTATATTATTATTACATTTATATGTGAGGGATAAATCAATTGTACCTTTAATATATCTCAATATTCTCTTTAGAGATTTAAATAAAGTAAAACTGGCACAATGTACATATCTACTGAGAAATCCCACAGCTACAGAAAGATCAGGTCTTGTACAAAGAACATAAAGTAAACTACCAACTAAGCTTCTACATTCCTTTTCAATGTCTACATTTTCAGGTTTTTCTCTTTTCATTATTTCAAAATTAAAATTTTGTTCTATGGGAGTTTCAACACTGTTACAATTCGACATTTGATATTTATTTAATAATCTTAATAAATAACTTTTCTGATTAATTGTTGTTACACCATTTTTTAAATCTTGTTCGATATTAATGCCCAAATAATTACTTGCAACACCTAAATCTTTCATTTTAAAGTTTTCATATAAAGCATTTTTAAATTTTTTTACTAAATTTTCATTACTTCCAAAATACAACAGATCGTCTACAAACAACAATACATACACATATTCATTATTACATTTTCTAAAATATAAACATTGATCATTTTTTGATCTAATAAAATCTTCACTTTGCATAAACTCGTTAAATTTACTATTCCAATTTCTTGGAGACTTTTTTAAGCCATATATAGATTTTTTTAGTTTACAAACTTGGTTGTTATGCAGGCGCATATATACTAACTCATTGATGTCTGCATAAAGAAATGCTCCAGTCACATCCATTTGGTATACTGGTCGTCTCCTTTGTGTAGCTACAGCCATTAGCGTTCTGAAGGTGGTCATCATAGCAACGGGTGAATAGGTCAGGTCATCGGAGTTCTTCTGCTCAAAGCCACGAGCTACTAGTCTCGCTTTATACAACTTTTTACCTTCAGCTTCCTTGATTTTGAAAATCCATTTTGTGCTAATTATTTCTTTGCCCTCAGGAACTGAATTTACTTCTTCCCATGTGTTATTTTCTTTTAACGTTTCGAGCTCTCTTTGTATGGCTTCTTCCCACATAAGTCTTTCTGGTCTCCGCATGGCTTCTTCGAAAGTTAATGGTTCGTCTACTAGGTCTATCATAAAACAGTCAATTGTGTTACACTCAGACTTAGATATCAGTTCTTTACAGTTTACAGTTTGTTCAACAGTTTCACAATCGTGGTATCTTCTCGGTGGCTTAATGTTTTCTCTTGGTCTTAGACTTCGGTTATTCTCTCTCTGGTCACTTTGGGATGATGTCGTTTCTGTTGCAGTCTTTGGTTCACTAACGTCTTCCACAGGTATATCTGAACTTTCTTTTTCATGTTTTTCAATATCTTCCACACTAATTGGTGCATAATTAATTGGTTTGAAACTCGCAACCTTTTCTTCATTAAAGATAACATTTCTTGATATTTTGACGCTTCTTGTAGCTGGATCGTAGAGTCTATAATTTTTTGAATTTCCATCATATCCGACGAAGATCATTTTTTTACTTTTGGAGTCTAATTTCTTTCTCAGGTTGTCTGGTATAAACATATAGGCTTCTACACCAAAGGTTCTCAAATGCTTCAATTCAACTTGTTTGTTTGTCTATATTTCATAAGGTGTAGAGTTGGGTGCTTGTTTTGTAGGCGTCCTATTTAATATGTATACGGCTGTATTAACTGCTTCTGCCCATAGCTCTCCTGGTAGGTCTGAACTGTATAACATTGACCTTGCACTCTCAACTATAGTTCTCATGTCTCTCTCAGCCCTGGAATTTTGCTGAGGTGTATATGGTGCCGATTTTTCTGCTACTATTCCATTTTTTGATAAGTATTTTTTCAACTCCTCATTTATATACTCAAGTCCATTATCAGTGTGAAGTATATGTATATTTCTATTATATTTAGTCTTTATTCTTTCATTAAATTCTTTGAAGCAGTCTAAAGCATCACTTTTGTGTTTCATAAAATAAACAGTCCTATACCCTGAGTAGTCATCTATAAAATACTTTGCTCCACTAACTGAATATTCTGGCATAACACCAACATCACTATATATGAGTTGACCGGGCTGCATCTTGATGTGTTCTATCTTTTCAAATGGTAGTCTAAACTGCTTACCATATACACAGCCTTCACAAAAGAAATTGTCTTCGGACATATCGTCCACTTGTATTATTCCTCTTGTGGCTAATTCTTTTATGGCTTTTATATTCAAATGTCCTAATCTGTGATGCCATATCTTTAAAGTTGACCGCACTGTTATATTTGCTTCATAATTTATTTTATTTTTGAACATCATTTTGTATAAGTTGTTACTTTGCCGTTCACCACATGCATTCACTTTTCCATTACTGTAAATTAATACTTTGTCCTTAAACTTTCTTGTTTCCATACCTAGGGTTGTCAGTCTACCTTCAGAGAAGAGATTTTTCTTCAAGGTTGGCACGTACAGCACATCTTTTATAATTGAGTCCCACCATCTTCCATTTAAAAACTTTTGTATCACAATATCACCTTCACCCTTCACTGGTAACTGTCTTCCATCTCCTACGCACACATATTGTCCACTAGTTTCTTCAAATTTTGAAAAAATACTTCTATTTCCAGTCATGTGTCTAGATGCGCCACTGTCTAATATCCATTCGTCACTGTCTTGTAAATCATCCATGCTATAGTACGCTGTATGGTTTGTTTCATTTATGAACCTTTCCTTACTACTTTGTGGCTTGCTTCTACAATCTCTTGCATAATGACCTGGCTTCTGACATCTGAAACATGTTATTTTTCTAGTTTCTGTTTTTTCAACTTTCTTATTTCTACAATCTTTTGCCAGATGATTCTTCTTTTTACATATGTAACAAAGCTTGTTTACTTTTGACATATAGGCTTTATCACCTTCCTCCTGGGATGTTAAGTATGTCTCTTCTTCCATAAGTCTTGAAGTCAAGTTGTTGATCGTTTGTTGCTTCTCAGGAGTAGAGAGCCACGCTTGTCTGAAACCTCTATATTTCGTAGGCAATGTACTTATTATTTTAGTGATGATAGCTGCGTCACTCAGTTCATTTCCTGATTCCTTTATCATTCTTGCCAAGGATTCGACTTTGGCAATATGCTTTGCAATGGTATCCGTTAGGCACATTTTATACTGATAAAATCTATCATGGTGAATCAATTTGTTGGTTTCTGAAGACTGCTCGTAAATCGAGTCTAATTTTTCCATCATTTCTTGTGAACTGTTGCAGTTTTCTATAAGAGATATTTGCCTTAGTTCCATAGTTGAGGTTATTGCGAACATCGCGGCGGCGTCACATTTTTCCCATTTTTGTAGTTTTTCATCGTCGGTCGGTTTATTCACCTCCCCTTTTGTTATTTTGTACAACTCTTTCGCTTTTAATGCGCAAAACACCTGGAACTTCCACTGCTTGTAGTTTCTTCCATCGAATTTAGTAACTAACGAGATGTCCGCCATGCTGCCTTGCCCGTACACACAGTACTTTTACAACAAAAAACTCACGTTAATCTCGCCACACACAGTAGCTCTTGAACTTTCCACTTCTTTTATTGTTTTATGCGTAAAACTGAAAACGACTGGGCCCATAACCTATTGGGTTTTGATTTTGAAGTGGAAAGTTTTATTTAAAACACGTGATATTTTTAACACTCTTTATTCAACCATACCTTTTACAATAATGCTTTCTCGGCAAGGCCGGAAACTACTTAAGAACAAACGTCATAACGGAAATGGCCAAAATACAAGAATGAATGTTGCCATTCCAATAGGAACATTATAATCTATCAATTATACAAAAAGAACAGCTATTTCGCGTGGTCATCGGATCACGCCTAAACGGCTGGACCGATTGCGCTAATTCGTTTTTGGTCGTGTAGGCTTTTATCAGGAGAAGGTTGTATGGGAACAAAAAAAATATGGAAATTGCGTGGATAATTAGAAAATTAAAGAAAACTCAAAGTAGGTAACCTTCTTAGTATTTTTTTCAATAAAATTTTTATTCCAATTATGAAAAGTTGACATTAGGGATTACAAATTGAAGTTCTGTCAGTTGTTTTATTTAATAAAAAATTCAATAAACATCAAAGCGTATTTTATGAGATGAAAAGTGAATTCATTAAGAAGTGAATTTAATTAAAAAGTTATGTGTTGAAAGGTTAACTATGCCTTTTGTCATCGGAAATTTTGATTGTTTGTTACATTAGCCGTGAAAAACGTAATAAGGACAAAATAAGGAAGGTAAGGAAGTGACTTTCTCAATGCCACGAGCCAAAATATCAGATCTTTTAAAAACAAAACAGTTACATAGACTTCTGAACATGTCGAATGAATCAACTGCAGATGAACAAGAAATCGCAAGAAAATAACCATACGTTAGAATGGGCGATATTTCAGCATCACAAACACATGAGCAAAGGTAGACAGCACGTCAAAGGGGTCGGTTGGCAATCTTTGAGCAAATCGCACATATCAAGAACACGATGATTTTCGATGCGCCAAAAGAAATGCTTTTGAATTTGAAAAAGAAAATTTGAATCAATTAGCGATTAGCATTTCATAACGATTGCACAAACAATTGATTACAGCTCACATCCTAAGATTCAAATTGGTCCGATGGCAATTACTAACGACTATGTATAAATAATTGTGGTGCATTGAAGTGCTGTTTCAGTTGTAAAGTGATGTCATCATTTCCTCGGCCAATAATTGTGCCATCCATTGCTTCGAGATGAATCAGAAGATCCTCTACATTTTTCTATCGAACACGCAAAGATACAAAAGATCATTTAGAGAAGAAATTATCCAAGAACGCGGAAAAAATATTTGTGAGTTTAATAATGGGAAGTTTTCTGGGGAGCTTCCGATAATACACACTAGGTGGCAGAACTTCTAATCAGGTCTATTGTCAAATTCAGTGCTGCCAACGTAGAGATGTTTTTATTCCTTTTTCTGCCACTAGAGGCGCCCTCGCTAACCCGGTCTATGGTAAATGCCAAATTAACGTTTATAATCTCAATATATACCTACATATATAATATTAATACGTGAAGGAAAAAGTTTGAAAAAAAAAATTATTTATTTTTAAATATGCCTTCAACATACTGTTGCGTGCCGTTTTGCAAAAACAAGGGAACACATCTTTTTCCAAAGGATAAAACCTTGATGTCAAAGTGGTTACATGCTATTAAACATGAAAATTGGAAACCGTCACTTAGCTCAGTTGTTTGCAAGGATCATTTTCAATCAAATGACTATTTCAAGGAAACTTTGAATTGTAAGTATAATGTGTATTATGAATATTTAGAAAAATCTTATTATAAAAATCATACTAACCTTCCTACTAATACGGCGTTTTCCCACAAACCTTCGCATTACGTCTTTTTAATTCTTTTTTTAACTGATTTATAGACCATTCTCCGTAATTTCTATTCATTTTAAAATTATTTCTAAACGCAATGGTAAAAATAACAAAAATACAGTCTCAAACTGACAAATCTCCGAACGTATTTATGTTTTAATAACCAGCTGTCATATTATTATAATATTTAGATGAGAAGCGCTGCTACCCAGTATATTATTATATTATCTATGCTGCTACCTACCAAATGGCAGTAAATCGGCCCCGTTGGCCATACTGAATTTGACAATAGACCGGATTAGCTAGGGCGCCCCTAGCGGCACACAAGGGAAGAAAAACTTCCCATTATATTCAAATGAGTAAAAGTTTTTTATTTGATAAATAAGTTATTGTGAGTTCTCTTTTGACTTTACTGATACAAGGCCTAATTTACATTTCAATGGGAGGTTTTCTGGGGAGCTTCCGACAATACACACTAGGTGGCAGAACTTCTAATCAGGTCTATTGTCAAATTATGACAGCAGCTGTCAAACATACCATCTAGCATTGACTGATGAATATTATGCTAATATATCTCCTCTCTTTTTTGTTTTCTAAATTAAACAATTTAACGTTTTAATTATTGATGATTGCAAAAGTGGCTTTTTCTACGAAATAAACCATGGAACCCACGTCCTTTTACACTATACACAAACAAAAGCACTAGGTATGAATTTGTCTACAAGGGTGGATTTGCAGTAGTTCTTTGAGAATACGTTTCAGTTCTGTATCTTCTTGTTTTATTGTTTTCTGTTGCGGTATTTTATCATTTGTATTTAGGTAGGTATATAATATCTAAATAAGATAAACAATTATTTTATTTGTAATAGTATGTAAAAATAAATGTACAATGATTATTCTAAACATATGGTTGAGGTTATAAATGTCAAAGTTGACCAGTGTTGCCAACGCCGTTTTTCAAACGCTAAGTAGCCCAACTGAAAATTTGGTATGCGGTAATTCCGAAAATTTTAGTACCTATCCGAAGAGAGGTGGGAGTTCACTAAAAAAGGTCATTTAGTATCCGGAAAGGTGAAAATTCGCTAAAAGGGAAGTAGCCCAAGTTGCTATACCTGTCGCCTTTTAATTTTTTTTCATCGCTGATTCTCGTTCCAAATAGGCCAAATGACAGTAAATTACCCCCTTTGGCAACACTGAATTTGACAATAGACTGGATTAGCTATGGCGCCTCTAGCGGCACAAGATGGAAAAAAAACATCCCATTGAATAATTGCAACCATTAGAAGAAGCAAAACTACATTCAAATACCAAAAATACATTCTGGGTAGTATAGAGGGACAACTTGATCGGCGTAAAACAATCAATAAATTGAAATGGTCTATTATTCACATTCAATGAACTTTGTAATATTTTATTAAATGACTGTAAGTTTGTTTGAATAAAAAAAAAAAAAAATAAGGCAATGAAAAGGAGCTGCAGGATGAACGTCATACATTGGTTCAGTTATTAAAAACTGCATAGGATGGATATAATTATTATTTTCAGATCAAGGCATAAGATCAGTGGGGCTAGTACGAGTTTCATCGAAAGTTAATTACACGCAAATAAGCGCTTATTAGCGTGCAAATAGTGTTCTGAAATCAAACGTTCGAATCATTCGATCATTTTGTATGAAAATTTTTCGAAACTCTTTCGATGATCGTTTCGATATTCGATCATCGAAAACTTATATTAGTGGTACAGTTGAGTTGGTGAGTACCAAAATCATAATTAATTTATCATTTCAACAGGGCAAAAAAATTACTGATTGAATTTTAGTTGAAGAAGCTACCAAGAAGATCAGCAAATGCATATCGTTCAATGATGCTTCAGAATGCGGACAACACTATCAAAACAGAAACGGAACACCTATTCTATTGGACCAAGCCAAACTGCATTCGGAGGTGTACATTAATTTATGCGAATGAGTATTCTACAAGCGACATACATATAATAAAGGGTTGAAATATTTTCTGAATAAAAAATCATGTGAAAAATCGTGCCGGCCATTTCCACTTTCACGATACAAACCTTTGGGTAGTGTGAAAGATGTCAAGTGTATTTGTGTTCACTTTAAAGAGCCCAGATTCATCTATTTAAACAAAAAAAGTTATTCCAAGTGTATCCTTGAAAATTTGTGTGAACCTAGATTCATTTTCATTTAAATAAGTGTACCTACAGTAACTGTGCAGAATGCAGAAGGAATTGTCTTTTTTTTGTTGTAGTAAGTTACCTGATCATATTATTTATTGACCTCAAGCTATGTTTCAAAAGCTATTTTCGGATCTATATAATATTTTTTCATACATCTACTTCGAAACACTTGAATTCCATGAAATATTTCGATCAATTATTCATTTGAATACGAAATTATGATGTTTATACTTTTAGTCCGGATGGAAACCCTTGCAGGATAGACAGAGAGAGTTGATTTTAATTGTTTCCGTGAATATTTTACATAATCGCGATGCATTTTATTTTGTAATGTTCCTTCTTTAATTATTTATCTTCGTAGTGTGTAGATATTAAAAAAAAGAGAAATTCTTTTCCTTATTTCCTAAGGTATGAAACTGATTTTCATTCTAAATCTTTAATTCCTCTATTTATATTTTAGTTTTCAACGAGAATTTATGAAAAATAATTATTCTTCTCTTTATTTTTGTGTAAGTAGGTACTCCTCTTTTTATTTTTGAGTAGTTATATAAATATAATGTTCACCTCTTCATGTATTTTTTGTTATTGCTATTTTTTTCTCTTTATTATAGTACATTTTAACTATCTAATCTGTGGTATGGAACAAGTGTTTTTTAGGGTTCCGTTTTATGTTTCGGGATTTGAAATAATATACCATATACCTATTTTAAAAAAAAGATATTTTTTGTATCTCAAAATTTCATAAAAATTTAATACATTTTTGGATTCGATTAATACAATCATCGAAATATACTCCTAACATCGATTGGTGCACCTTCAAAACGGTGTGAACTGTTTAAATTAAATTAATTTAAATTAATTGAAAATGAATTAAAAAAAAGAACACCAAAGTCAAATTCAGAAAAATGTTTGTGTTTTGGTGTTTGCAAAATAACTAACTACCTACCTACTTTTAATTTTCTCAAAATGTGTTGTCATGAATCTATTAACCACCATATTTGTTTTATAACTAATGAAATATCGGGACGAAGTTCGCCGGGTCGGCTAGTATTAAATAAAATTCAAAGTAGGTTCCCTTCTTAATGATTTTTATAATATTATAATTTCACTGATTGCCCTTGCATATCATGTGGATGGTCCCCGGAGGAGAGCCAAAATGAGCTTTCGGCTGTTGGAGCGACTGTTCGATGGGCAATGGGCATGTCTTTTACTTTGTTTTAATGACTCAAATGGGATGCTGAATGAGTTTGTTTTGTTCTCACCTACTTGCTTTGTTTTGTGCTCTTTTTTGTTTTTGTTTATTATTTTTTTTTTTGTTCTTTTCTGCCTCGGCACAGGCTTTGTCTAGTGATATATAGGGTGTTATGTAGAACGTTAGCCAAACTGGTAGGGTACATAGAGGGGACCATTTTCAACATCGTTTCCATACATCAAAATGTATACAGAATGTTACTTTTTTTTCTAGGATTTTTTAATTTTTTTTTGGAAATACCAATTTATTTATTTATCGTATGGTATACAGTACATCACATCATAAGTTATTCAAAATAATGGTCATTTAATAAAATAATAAAAGTGTTTGGATGAGCGCAAGCAACAGGCTTGCTTGTCAGATATTTAAAAGGTTTCTTATAATATATTCGGTCGCTGGGTCATTGAAGGTGAAAAAGTCTTCTGGGTCTCCATCATATGCTCGAAGGTTGCATTCAGTTACAATGTGTCGCACTGTCTGTCTCTCCGCTCCGCAGTCGCACTCAGGGGAGTCCAGCCAACCACATTTGTGGAAGAAGTCCGCACATCTCCCGTGTCCTGTACGGACCCGGTTGAGCGCGGACCACACTCTACGCGGCTGGTCGAAGCCGGGTGGTTTTATTGTTATGCACGGCAATTGACGGGTTTCTGGAGTGACAGACGCTTCCCATCTGGCCTTCCATGCCTCTGTGATCTTGAAGTTGGAATCGTAGAGGTTTTTGGCAGTCTTCAGTGAGGGATTCCGAGATTTGAGCCTGTTGTTGGACAGAAGGTAGCTAAGGTCCGTGTTGCTCGGTAAAGCTGGATTCTTCATTAGTTTATCGTACTCCCTCACTAGAGCGGCTTGTCTTCTGAGGTCATGGGGCGGGATATGGCTGAGAATGGGTAACCAGTAAGTCGGAGTAGATCTTATAGTGCCCGATACAGTTCTGAGAGCGTTGTTAAGCTGGGCGTCCACTAGCCCGGTGTGGGGGCTGTTAATCCATACCGCTGATGCATATTCTGCAGCTGAGTGCACCAAACCGAGTGTAGATATTCGCAGTGTTTCGGCAGTGGATCCCCATGAGGTACCTGCAAGTTTATGTATGATGTTGTTGCGGGTTTTTAGTTTTCCTGAGAGTTTGCCAAGATGTTCCTTGAATGAAAGAGTTCTATCCAAGGTAACTCCCAGGTATTTAGGAAAAGTATTGTGGTTTAGTTGTTTACCATCAAAGGCCACGTTCAGGGTTCTGTTTGCCTCCTTATTGTTGAGGTGGAAACAGGCGACCTCGGTTTTGTTGGCATTGGGCTGTAGTCTCCAGTTCCGAAAGTAGCAGTTGAGAATCTCAAGATCGGATGTCAATGTGGATTCCCCCTCCTCGAACGTACGATATTGGCATGCAAGGGCCCAGTCATCTGCGTACCCAAACTTTCGCGATGTTGTTGCGGGTAGGTCTGAGATGTAGAGGTTAAATAGCAAGGGAGCCAGAACCGATCCTTGTGGAAGCCCGTTGTTCAGTTTCTTGACTCCACTTCTGGCGTTTCCCATTATCACCCTGAAGGTTCGGCCAGCAAGCATGTTGTTTACCAGAGTTATGATTTTTAGAGATGGTATATTGGCAGCTAGCTTGCAGATGACACCCTGCCTCCATACTGTGTCATAGGCCGCCGAGAGGTCTATAAATGCTGCTGTTGTTTTAAGACTCCTTTCGAACCCTGCCTCGATGTAGCTGGTTAGAGCGAGGATCTGGTCTGTGCAGCTTCTGTTTGGCCGGAAGCCCGCTTGTTCGATTGGTATTTTTTCCAAGATGATGGGGCCGATTCTGTTATATATTAGTCTTTCAAGCAGTTTGAATGTCGTGCTCAGTAGGGCAATGGGTCGGTAGCTTTTGGGCTGGTCTGGGGGTTTCCCTGGCTTTAGTAAGGCAATGATTTTTGCACGTTTCATTTTTTCTGGGATGTTTCCCGATTGCAGGATATCTGAGAGGAATCGAGTCATCCAGCGGATGGCATATTCGCTGCAATGGGTCAAGAATTCGGTGTGCACTCCATCAAACCCCGGTGCTTTCCCTGTCTTCATTTCCTTTAAAGCCTTCAACGTTTCATCCTTTGTGAAGTTGCGGGATATGGGGTGTTCAGTCACGATTGATTTTTTCAAGGCCTTGAGATCAGATTTAACTTTATTTGTGTGTGATTTATGATTTGGTGCCCTGGATGTTTGAGCTATATTAGTGGCTATTGTGTTAGGCGATATGGGAGGGCTGCCGTTTACAGTCTTCTCGCCTTCACCAAGTTTTCGGAGAACTGACCAGGCCTTTCGGCTAGATGTTTTGAAGTCCATGTTTTCGACGGTTGTTATCCATTTTTGTCTGCGTGATGCGTCGAGACTAACGATCAGATCATCAGCGATCTCCTGCTCACCGCTCTCTATAAATTGTTTGTAAAGAGTTTCGCTTTCGTCGCTCCAGCCGGGGATATACTGTTTTCTATAACCTCTTGGGATATTCCTCTTAGCTGAGCTGATGATTGCACCGACAAACCGGCTGTAACAGCTATACTTTGGCGGTATCCATCTTAGGCATTTGTCGAGGTCCCTTGAGTAGGCAGTCCAGTCAGCCTTTTGAAAATTCCACCGTGGTCTAGGAAAGGATGATATTAAAGGTATCTTAATGCCCACTTCAATAATGGCTGGGCGATGTTGGCTGTGTGGGAAATCCGGGAGGATTCTGCGGCTGCAGGACAGGGGTTTATTATTTCTAGATGACACAAAGCACAGGTCAGGATTGTAGTCACGTTTCCATGCTGCTGAGCGGAACGAGCCCCGGTCCTTGGCATTAAAAATCAAGTGGAAATTGTGATCTTCAGCCCAGTTCACCAGCCTTTCTCCATCCTCGTTATTTGATTTATATTTCCACTGAGTGTGGTGGCTGTTGAAGTCGCCCACATAGATGGCAGGATGTGGGTTAGCTGTTAGGGTCCCGCTTGGCCAAGATGATGAAGGTGGCTTGTAGATATTGCTGATGATGTTGTCTCCTAGTGCTATGGTCACATTATGTATGTTGTCTGGAAATACCAAAATTTTACGTTTCTATAATTTTTTTGTTAATCGACCATTCATCTTATATATAAAAATGGAGAGCTATTTCGCGTTGTCATCGGATGGCGCCTAAACGGCTGGACCGATTTCGCTAATTCTTTTTTTGTCGTGTAGGCTTTTATCAGGAGAGTGTCCTTTTAGAACAAAAAAATTAAGAAAAATGCATAGGAAATAAGAAAATTTAAGAAAACTATAAAAATGGATATTTATTTCCCGATATCATCGCATCACGCCTAAACGGCTGGACTGATTTCGCTAATTCTTTTTTTGACGTGTAGGCTTTTATCAGGAGAGTGTCCTTTTAGAACAAAAAATTTAAGAAAAATGCATGTGAAATTAGAAAATTTAAGAAAACTATAAAAAATGGAGATTTATTTCCCGATATCATCGCATCATGCCTAAACGGCTGGACCGATTTCGCTAATTCTTTTTTGTCGTGTAGGATTTTATCGGGAGATGGTTGATTTAGAAGAAAAAAATTAAGAAAAATGCATGGAAAATTAGAAAATTTAAGAACACTATAAAAATGGAGAGCTATTTCCCGGTGTTATCGCATCGCGCCTAAATGGCTGGACCGATTTCGCTAATTCTTTTTTTGGCGTGTAGGCTCTTATCAGAAGAAGGTTGTATTAGAAGAAAAAAATTCATGGAAAATTAGGAAATTTAAGAAAACACAGAAAGTAGGTAATCTTTTTAGTACTTTTTACAATATAATTTTGTTCTACTTTTGAATTTTTATTAATTGACATTTGAAAGAACTGTCAGTGGATTGATTGTTGTTGCAACTGATAGAATGCGAATGTAAAATATATCGTATGAAATAGATTGATTGGATAAGTCATATTATAATATTAATGGTAGTTATTTTTTATAAGGAGTTTTGGTAAGTTTAAATACAAGGAATACATTATTGTAATGAAGTGTAAGGAGTTTTGAAAACTTTCTTTATTTACAGACATTTTAAAACCGCCAGCAAACAGAATCGTATAATATAACATTGCTATTAAGGTGTTATACTTAATTGAAGTTCATTTTATAAGGAGTTTTGATAAGTTTTAACACAAGGAATACATGATTATATTGAAGAACAAGTAGAATATTTTATTTGTTTGTTTGAAAATCAATTCTTCGTTTATGGGCTGATTTTTACAGAGGATGAGTACATACATATAACGTAAATATAATCTGCATCGTTAATTTTTAAAAAAAAGCTGGATATTATTTGCTAATGACCTAGCATTTGTTTCTTTATTGAAAATAAAAATTGCTACACTTCCAACTTCCACCATGTTGTAATAGAAGATAGAACAAAAATCACAGATACTGCATAAAATGTGCTTTTTATTTATTTCCACTGTTTTGAAAGAGAAGATTTAAGAACGCAATTTTGTGTGAAAGTGAATGTCGAGAACTTGGACGTATGTCTATTTAGGTAATTTATTTAGAAGAGATGCAAGGTGTGAAAAAGAGATTGAAAGAAGGAAATTGGCTGGGAGAAGGGTTGGCGGTGCACTTAGACCTCTAAGAAGATATCTCTGAAATCGACAGTTGATGCACAATGCAATCCTGATACTATCCGTGATTTATGGGAGTGAAACTTGGACATGGAAGATAAATTTGGAAGTTGGAATAAATTCTGTGGAAATGAGATCACTGCGTAGGATATGCGGAAAGAGAATTATTGATAAGGTGAGGAATGATAATATTAGAAAGGAATGTGGAGTGGATGTTAGTGTAGTGACTAGAATGAAAGTGAATAAAGAAAGAAGGTTTGGGCATGTGAGAATGATTAAAAGGATATATAAATCTGAAAGAATTGGTGCACGCAGACGAGGCCGACCTGCAATGACATAGACCGACCATATCGGTGCCGTCTTACGTGAGGGCCAAGTCAGGAGCAAGAGGAATATAAGAGCATGTATGCGGAATGTTATGCGTTTGGAGGAAGCGAATAAGTTTGGATTGGAAAGAATGGAAGTCCATACTCTCTGCCTACCCCCTTCGCGAATCAGCGTGATGAGCAAAAAAAGTATTGACACCTATTAAATACGCATTGGCGTATTTTGAATCGGTACGGAGATGTTCCTTATCGTACTTTGATTAATCAATCAATATTATTTTAACTGAGCAAAAAAACTATTAAAATATCGATTTTTTTTACATATTAACATCAAAATTAAAACTCCCTTTGAACTCCACTCAGGAGCTAAGTGAGGCTTATGAGCTCTCCATTGCACTCGATCTTGCGCAATGATGACCTCTTCCCACATCATATTAACATAGGTTATAAGTTTTTGATGTAAAAATAAACTCGGACCCAATGAATGCTGCGTGGTATGCAGGTTTTGCTAATGCCAGTAAATAGTCATTCGTGTTAAATAACTAAAAAACGAATTTGAGCTCTGTTGCATAAAACCTAGAGTACCCATATTATTTATTTCGATACGAAGTTCGACGGGTCAGCTAGTTATAGTATAATTTTATACGGCGGTATAATGTTCTTTTTTCACATACCTACCTTTAATGAAATATAGGTACCTACTTATTTTATTTTATGAATAAATATTGTGTACTTTTTTAAATTTTTTAAATAGTTTTTTAATTGTTTTTTTTTCCTATTCAGCACATTAGTCGCTATTGGTATATTCAAAAGAAATATGTACATACTAAAGAGCATTTAATCGAGAGGATAAAACTGCCTTTAAAACCATCAAACGGGAAATAAAATTACAAATCACAACAGTTGAAATTCGGAAGTTATCATAAATGACACAGAGGTTCTCATTTTGAGCAATATTTATAAAAAAAATAATTTATGGATTTTCGACAGCCCTGTTTTCCATATTTTCAAGAAAGTCCATAATAAAGATGAATGGAATTTCATAGAAACGTCATTCTTTAAACGGCTTTTTTCAATTTTTTCGGCAAAGTACCCAGAAATCTCTTCCACCTAAAATTATCCCTGCGATATCACCTTTAAATTGAAAAAAAAATAAATATATTTAGTAAGCCTCACGATCATGAGAGTTTACGATGAAGACCTACGGGATACCGGCTTAAGTTGGAATGACGCCCTGGTTCTAGCCCAGGATAGAGATACTTGGCGAGGCTTTGTGGCGACCACATGCTCCACCTAGGGAGCGAAAGTGGATTAATTAAGTAATATTCAACTCGTCTGCCCGCAAATTTATTTTTAAAAAGTTTTTATTAGATATAGTCTAACCTACACTTCGTACATACGTATGTTGGTACATTCTAATATTTGTTGATGATGTCATTTTGTTTCATTACTTTTCTTTTAATATTTTGTAAGTTTTCAATGTTTATTGTAATTTATTGTAAATAAATAAACAATATTTATTCATAAAATAAACCTCTATTTTTTAAAGGTATGTGAAAATAGAACATTATACCGCCGTATAAAATCATACTATAGTAGAAAATGGCTCACATGAAATAGCGACTATCGTTCAGATTTTGGTTTTTATTTTTTTGTTTTTGGATATATTATACGCACATGCAATATATCATTTGAAAGAGGAGACTTTAAAAAAAAATTGATGTTATATTAAGAACTCACATATTTTCTAGCTATTTTTTTTAAATTTCTAGCTATTTAAAATTGACTTAAAAATTATTTTCATTTTTTTCTTAAAGCGTTTTTCTGATTTTGTTGGATCATATATTTTGTAAGCGTTGATGTTGTAAGCAGGTGTCATGTTTTTCTGAATAAGCATGTATTTGAGATAATATTAAAATTTAAATGAATCTGATTGGTCGATTAACAAAAAAGTTATAGACACTAAAATGTAAAATTTTGGGATTTAACAAAAAAAAATTAAAAAAATCCTAGAAAAAAAAGTAACACCCTGTATACATTTTGATGTATGGAAACGATGTTGGAAAAATGGTCCCCTCTATATACCCTACCTATGAGTCGCCGGTAATCTAGAAAAAAAAATACCCTACCAGTTTGGCTAACGTTCTACATAACATCCTGTATATAGGTCGCTGATACACTTAATAGGTCACGAAATAGCAAATAGCAAATTTAATAGGTGACGAAAGAGAAATACAAATTGGTCTCGGAAGTAAGTTTAAGAGTGATTTTGGAAGAGCGTTTATTATAGACGTTCGATGTAGTTAGAAAGCTGCAGTTTCTGTGGAATCTTGCATTAGAGTGCTTATTTATATAAATAGAAATCAACAATTTTGAAAAATCTTCGCCATGAGGACGTTTGATAAAATAAAAAGCTGAAATATTTGCGATACATCGAGGTCTCATTGCTTTTCATGTTTATTCGTCGTGTTCAACATTATTTATCTATTGGTATCATAAATATTTTTTTTTTATTTACCTACATACTCCTAACATTATATTCTGACTTCTCCTCTTAAATTTTCTGCTGTTGACTAGCAGAAGTTTTCGTTTTCCACATTTAGGTATAACGCAAAAAAATGGTGTTCATTGTTCATGTTACATTTATTCTTCGTTTATATAAATACATATATTTATTTACAATATATACATAAAAGTTAAAGAGGGGTGTGATACTGGGGGGAAGAATTTCAATAATGATGTCCATGGGCTCCGTGGGAAGCGTGGGCAACAGCGGCGTAGTGGGCAGCCTTGGCATGGGCAACTTCAGGGGTGTCTACTACACGTCCATCATGGCCGATTGGGGCAGCTCCATGAGCATAGTGAGCTGGAGCATGAGCGTAGACAGCTGGGGCATGAGCGTAGTGAGCTGGGGCATGAGCATAGACAGCTGGAGCATGAGCGTAGTGAGCTGGGGCATGGGCATAGTGAGCTGGGGCGTGAGCGTAGTGAGCTCCGGAGGAAGCCTGGGCAAGAGCGGCGAAGTGGGCGGCTTTAGCGTGGGCGACTTCAGGGGTGTCTACAACACGTCCATCATGACCGATTGGGGCAGCTCCATGAGCGTAGTGTCCGTGGGAGTATCCGTGAGCATAAGAGTCATGGTGTCCATGATCTTGGCTTTCGGCGAGACCTTCTCCTCTCCATTGTCCATCGTGTCCATGACCGTAATATCCGTTATCGTAGTGGTTGTACTCTCCATTGTCTTGGCTTTCGGCTAATCCTTCTCCTTTCCATTGGCCATCATGGGATCCGTATGAGTGGGCATCGTATCCATAGGCGTGTCCATATCCGTAGTTGTTGTACTGTCCATGGTCCTGGCTTTCAGCGAGACCCTCTCCTTTCCATTGTCCATCATCGTTGTGGCTGTATGGGTAGGCTGAGGCCAATCCCACGAAGAGAGCTACGAAGAACTGTAAAAAATTAAAAATAAATATTAGTTTTAGGTTGTCAAAAAGGATGAGAAACTTTCCTAGGGAACACAAGATGTATTTAAAATTAATTTCACATAATATCTATTTTGACACATAATTGCTTTTCACATTTCTATAGGGATAATAACTTCATTTCACATAATATTTATTTGATGTAAAACTGCACATTGTTCAAAATATTTTCTCTTCACTTTTATCGTAATATGAACTAAGAACTGTTGAATATTTTCACGAACTTACAAATGAATTCATGTTTGCTGTTCAGAGCCTAATCTGTATCGATCACTGCTGGAAATGCACTGTAACTTCACAAAGCAGTGTCCAACTATTTATATGATTTCTACTTGTGAATACAAATCGAGGAAGGAAGCATTTTTTACAATGTGGTGTGTTTAGTGAATGTTTCATTAAAAATTGTATCAGAATACGTAATTGCTTCTACCAGGCGTACCTATAAACATACCGGTTAGATTCAAAATATCCCTGACGCGTTTTTACGAATAAATAATACTATCGATAATTATTGTTTAACAAGTTTAGTGACATACAAGATCACTAAAGTCACACGATTAACAATCGGTCAAAACGGCCCTACAATCTTTTCTATCCAAGCAGATCTTCGACCGATATTACGTTTCTGACCAGTCTGGTCCTCCATGAGGACGGAATCAATCCATGTCATTCTTGGTTGACCAATTGACCATGCCTACTTACATATTTTCTTTCAGTCCTATTTTTTATAATCTTATCTGCATCCATTATTTACACATGCCCACATCATCTCAAATTATTAACTTTCATCTATGTACTAACAGCACTAACTTCCATACCACATTCATTCCTAATATTCTCCTTTCCTTTCATATCCCACAGAGTCTTTCCACATTTTATTCTTCATAGAGCTTTCATATTTCTTGCATTTAAACATCATTCATAAGATATAAAAAATGATTCATGCTAAGGAGCAGTGTAAGTTTTTATGATTTTCATCTCTTTTTTTCAAAATCAATTTACATCGGTACTTTTTGAGGTTCCATGTCGCGACTTACTTGACTTGAAAGCCGTTGTCTCAATTAATAAGAAACACACTTTATCTATAACAATCAATTTTTTAACCTCGTTAATTAAAAAAACACAATTATGTTTTTTTCTGTGATATATATATATATATATATATATATATATATAATAAGTATATAAGTACTATTTCTCAACAGAGTTTATTATTTTTTTTTTTTTCTATGACTTGTTATTTATATTATTATCCTATGATACTTTCAAATAGCATTGCTTTCACCGAGACAACCTGTGTCACTTTTATGTGCAAGGCCAATCAATTTAAATTAACTAGACATGCCTACAAAATCTATTCCCATAATTTTATCGATCAATCGACCTCTAAGATGCCAGACGCATTACAGAGGGTTCCATTCGAAGTCAGTATTTTTCATATTTTTCACTTGAAACCCGGGGTCGGACTTTCTCAGATTAGACAGGACCGATTGGACCGATTGACTAGTAGATTCTAAGTTCTACTGTCTATACTCACACTTTGTATAGAAAAGTGTTTTTTTTTTTCAAATGAATCTGAGCTCACCGAAAGTCTCATCAAAGTGTTGTGTCGTGAAAGTGGAAATGGTCGGCACAGAGAATCGATAACCGTCGACTGATACCGCTGGGCTACCAAACACTTCCTAACATCATTGATATTCATTTTTATACAGGGTTACAGGGAATGTCGTGCGGGAATATTAAAGGACGTTATTATTCAGGTCATTTCTGATGGATTTGATTCTATAATATGAATTGTTAGTCATTAGTTGTTGTTGTTGTTACATACAGGGTTACAGGGAATGTCGTGCGGGAATATTAAAGGACGTTATTATTCAGGTCATTTCTGATGGATTTGATTCTATAATATGAATTGTTAGTCATTAGTTGTTACATACAGGGTTACAGGGAATATCGTGCGGGAATATTAAAGGACGTTATTATTCAGGTCATTTCTGATGGATTTGATTCTATAATATGAATTGTTAGTCATTAGTTGTTACATACAGGGTTACAGGGAATGTCGTGCGGGAATATTAAAGGACGTTATTATTCAGGTCATTTCTGATGGATTTGATTCTATAATATGAATTGTTAGTCATTAGTTGTTACATACAGGGTTACAGGGAATGTCGTGCGGGAATATTAAAGGACGTTATTATTCAGGTCATTTCTGATGGATTTGATTCTATAATATGAATTGTTAGTCATTAGTTGTTACATACAGGGTTACAGGGAATGTCGTGCGGGAATATTAAAGGACGTTATTATTCAGGTCATTTCTGATGGATTTGATTCCATAATATGGTGTCCGAAACTTGACCGTTACGCAGATATTGACTTTTAAAGATTATTTGAAAAATCCTCTTTTTGTAACGCAAATAAGTTTGAGGAAAAAGTAGCCAAAATACGAAAATAAAACATAAAAAACAGAGCAATATTTTTATAATTCATTTTCAGTATGGGCGCTGCTATTTCAAAATTGTACCTTGAGTGTATTTGTTAAATGTTTTGCCTATTTAATAGCAAGTGTTATAACTTTTTGAATAGCGAAAAAGACTAAGAAGTTTTTGAAATCATCTGCAGAATAAGTTCTATAACTACTTCTTTTTTTTCAAAAAAGTGCATCAAAGTTGAAAACACTTTTAATTATTGACATTGCGCAATAATTTGAACTCCGAAATATTGCGCAATAGCCTTGTCACTCTTATCCTACTTACACCCTCTTCATAATCTAAACAATAAACTTATTATATGCATATGAGATATTTATTTTTTACGAGATATTTAAATTTATTTGCCGTATAATGCCGTAAATAATAAAAAATATCGTGCCCCAATTATTTTCACTCAAATTACTTTCTGGTTACATGAAAATTATTTGAAATACAATTTTACAAAATACAATTGTTCGAAAAAGAGTTGTACGAAAACACATTCGCCAGAAAATACAATTGTTCGAATTTTTACCTCATTTGCCTCCGTCATTTCCACATACTGTATTTGTTCTTTATATACTTACTTTATTTTGCGTTTTTTTTTTAATTAATAAAAATAAATATTATCACTAAGCAACACATTTAAAACTCTTATTTGGACAGAAATTACAATTGTGCGAATTTTTACGACGTAATATTCCTCCCTCGAAAATTTGAACAATTTTCCTGTGACCAAAAATCTTAATTGATCAAAAAAAATATAGGTACTTAATTAGGTGAATATGTAACAACTAAAAACTCTAAGAATTCATTACTGATGTTCGATTTTCAAATGGAACAAACCACTACGGGCTTACGACCGTCTTCTACTGTTATTTCGAAGGCTGGCTTAGTGTGATCACTTTACGTTAACAACGTTCGCCATTAGGTGGTGATGTTTAAGTCTCCGAAACTCCTAATCATGAGAATTCTCAACATGTTCAACATGTTCAACATGTCTCATGTATGCAACAAGTATATATTTAATAATTATTAATGAAATATAGAGATAAAAGTTGGAAATTATTGAGAACAAGAGAGCAATCAAATTTAAAGACTGCGACTGCTGTCATGTATTTGGCGCCATACTTAATTAGTGGTTCAGGGTGGGATAGCAATTAAGAAGTACATAGATAAAGTTGTATGCTGGTACCTGGGATGGAACTATTTGGGATGTATCGTCCCGTAAAATACGCTCACACCAGTTCACACAACCAGTTTGTGGCATTCTAGGTTATTCCAGAAAGTAAAATCAACACTGGTTCTGTCAAGAATGCACCAGTGCACAGCAGTGACATCATCAGAGGCAACGCCTTGTTGAGACTGGCAGTGCTCATTTATGTGAAACTCGTTAACTTACTTACAGGCTAAGTTTTTAATCACAAAAGAATATAATTTTATGTCTGCAAAATTATTATTGACTAGTTTCGTGATAATAACACATGGAATTCCTTTCGGAAACAATGCACATCATATTGAAATTTATTAGGTAGGCAAAAATATATTAAAATTCATTACAGTTAGTACTTAGGTACACAAAGATGTAAAGAAAAATGAAAATCTACAGAAAAGAAGAGAGTTCGGCTAGGAAGACATTAAAAGCCAATTATTGTACGCAACAAGAAGACGAGGAAGACCATCTCACACCGTGTTCCGCTCCTTCGAAGCAGAGCTGAGGGATTTGGATATGGTGTGGGAGGAGGTCATAAACATTGCGCAAGATCGAGCGCAATGGAGAGCTCTTGTTGCCTCCCCATGCCCCTAAGTGGGGCGTAAAGGGAGTATTGATTGATTGATTGTACGCAACTACGCGACACGCGTTCATTGAGTAAAAATATTGTTATCCGTTTTGTAGTCGATCATTTTTCTGTAGAGATTGGCTCGAATGGTTACATCGAGAATTCTGATTTGATCAAACAATCATTCCTTACGATGAAGATTCGTCGATAGCCCTCAAGTAGAACTATCATTTTCAATACTGCGATCGGATTAATTTGTTTGACAGATCACGTAATTTATTTTCTTTCGTCAGGCCTCTCGTGTCCATTGTTGGACATAGGCCTGCCCCTGAGACTTCCGTCGCTCTCTGTACTGCGCTCTCTAACTTCTTAATAACTTATATTTTGGTCATGATGGTCAAGATCAAAGAAATATCAATATCTCTGAAACCATGACGATTGTCGGAAAAATTTCAGAAGTCTTCTAGGAATCTCTCTTCTTCTTCGTTTCCTCATTATTGAGGGTCGTGACCCATGGAACTACTGATGGGTGCCTGTTGTGAGCACCAAACGCCTCCAATCCTCTCTGTCTTCCGCCGCCCGCATCGCCGAGTACAAGTCTCTAGGAATCTAACATTCTTCTATTAAGAACACCACAAAACAAAGATATGAAAGATTTTTTTTAGATGGAACGGAAAGTAGAGCAAAGCAGGAATTTGACCTTAGGGAATTTGAAGTAAGGCAATGAAGTGATCACACTAAGCCAGCCTTTGAAACAGCATACAAGGTGGTCGTACGCCCATCCAGTGGGGCTAGTACGAGTTTTATCGAAAGCAAATTGCACGCAAATAAGCGCTTATTAGCATGCAATTAGTGTTCTTAATTCAAACGATGGAATCGTTCGATCATTTTTGTATGGAAATTTTTCGAAACTCTTTCGATGATCATTTCGATATTCGATCATCGAAAACTTATACTAGGGCTACTGTTCATATTGAAAATTTAACGAAATTAACGATTTTATATATTAAGGTTTAGTCACGATACGACGGTGTTCCAACCAAACTCATCAGTCCATCCATCAGAAATCCATTCAAAAGGTAGGAGGATTTTTCGAACTTTTAAACAAATTTGTCTTTGCTCATTTTGTGAGCCAGTGCAACACAGTAGCAGAGGATGTAAATAGGTGTTCAATATTATTAATTGAACATGTTGTATTATATAGGTACCTACATATTTATGTATAGGTACATAGGTCAAATGTCACAATCAGTGATTCACATTGCAGGGCATGTATTGTTACCTGTTCCTTTTTGGGCCCTTCCTATGGCAGTGCACTTCTGTCGTCGGTACTCACCGCATCTCGGAACATACACATACGGAAAAACCGCTTTTTATCGCCTACATATTCGGAAGTGTAGAACACATCGGACATATCAATCATCATCAATTACATTTATACTTGTGCATCCACATTTATTTTATATTAGTCTAACAAAGTGCAGTGCTGCCAGAAAACAAGGGATTCCATCATACATATTCGAAGAACATTGGATTTGGGGTAAGTGCATTGCCATCCAATCACAGTCCACTTTTCACTTTCCTGCTGATCACGTTAGCTGAAAGGGCTTCGGCAACGTGTGAAGCAAACAATAGGTGTTTCATCTTCTTCTGAGCAGAATCTACAGGCTGGGATATTTAATGGTGAATCTCAATTCGATGAATAGTAGATACAGAAAATAAAATAAAAAAATGAAATAGGTATTAAATTTTGTTTTTAATATACAAATATATACAGTTGTTTATGATATATACATTTTATATACAGGAAATTATGATTATCTACATGAACGGTGGTTTGTGGGGAATACTTTTAGTATCATCATGTTCAATAATGATGTCCATGGGCTCCGTGGGAAGCGTGGGAAACAGCGGCGTAGTGGGCAGCCTTGGCATGGGCAACTTCAGGGGTGTCTACTACACGTCCATCATGACCGATTGGGGCAGCTCCATGAGCGTAGTGAGCTGGGGCATGAGCGTAGTGGGCTGGGGCATGAGCGTAGGCAGCTGGAGCGTGAGCGTAGTGAGCTGGGGCATGGGCATAGTGAGCTCCGGAGGAAGCCTGGGCAAGAGCGGCGAAGTGGGCGGCTTTAGCGTGGGCGACTTCAGGGGTGTCTACAACACGTCCATCATGACCGATTGGGGCAGCTCCATGAGCGTAGTGTCCGTGGGAGTATCCGTGAGCATAAGAGTCATGGTGTCCATGATCTTGGCTTTCGGCGAGACCTTCTCCTCTCCATTGTCCATCGTGTCCATGACCGTAATATCCGTTATCGTAGTGGTTGTACTCTCCATTGTCTTGGCTTTCGGCTAATCCTTCTCCTTTCCATTGGCCATCATGGGATCCGTATGAGTGGGCATCGTATCCATAGGCGTGTCCATATCCGTAGTTGTTGTACTGTCCATGGTCCTGGCTTTCAGCGAGACCCTCTCCTTTCCATTGTCCATCATCGTTGTGGCTGTATGGGTAGGCTGAGGCCAATCCCACGAAGAGGGCTACGAAGAACTGCAAAAACAAAAGAGAAAGGTTAATTAGTTGATAAAAGAATGAAAGAAGAAAAGCTACAACAAAATTATAAAAAGTAGGGTAAATAAAACAAATAAACAAAATAAGTGACGATATCACACATTTTCTTCTCGGAGAAAATTATTCAAATAATGAAATTTAAAAGATTTTTATTTGAATTTCATTATTTTAACTGAGTTAGTTTATTTATTAATTATTTATTATGAGATACACGCGTTTGCAAACAAATAATTTGTAATCAACATTGATTTATGGCTTGGTTCAACTTACGAAGGAGTTCATGTTGATAATACGTTAGCCTAATCTAGTGATCACTGCTAATGGTATCTGCTACACGACCGACCACTATTTATATGCACTACAATCGACTGGGCTAGCGGTGTACCTGTACATGCAAACCACACATTTTACCACTATGCATACATTATACCATATTATAGGAAGGAAGTTGTCAGCTTTACTAGGAGAATTTTTTCTTATCAATCTACAAAAACCACAATATCAAAACTATGTATGCAGATTTTTTACGTCGCTTATTTTTGTTCAGGTTCTTATAAAACCCGTGTTTTCTGATAGGACAAAAAATACTCATAACAGTTCAAGTTTATTTATTTATAAGTTGCACTTTACATAAGTCGTAAATAATATGTCCCTGTGCGGATAATAGCAAACTTCTTCTAGTCAATATATCTATTTTCAATCTCTCTTAGCGATATCCAGGCATCGCTTAGCCTCTATCTTCCTTCGCCCCTCCTTCTTTCAGGTTTTATTTAGAAGATCTTGTGAACATCATGCGCCTTCACAGGGGGGACACCATCTGCCTGAACCCCTCCTGATGGGATCCAGACGTCCAAGGCTCATTTCTTGTACCTTTTCTGACCTGTTGCGGTTTAAACACGTGAGGTGGTCGACCGTGAGGTTGACCTGATTTTTTTGAGGTTGACCTGATTTTGCCGATCTGATTTTTCGATTTCCTGCCTCTTACAGGATACTCGAAAAACCTGCAAAAAGAGCAGAGGTGCTATTCTTAGCGGACAACCCAACGGCAAATTCAAATATACGTAATGTTCATTGTTGAATTCTCAGAACCATATGGTTATTTCCTGATGGGGACCTTCTTCTTCTTATAAATGTATGGTTGGCACATGTTGTGTGTTTTAATACTAAATCAAAAGTAGCCCTTAAAATCCTTCGAAACCTTCTTAATTTATTAATCTGGAGGATGTGCGAAGGCAGAGCGATTTTTAGATGGAGATGACAGAGAAGAAGGTTCTGAAATGAACATTTATCGATAAAAGCGGCTATTTTAGTGGCAAAAGACAGCAGTCTTCCAGAACAAACACAGACCTCCAGGACGACTTCTTAAAGTATTGAAGGATTTTTTGGGAGTTTTTTTTTTTTTTTTTTAGCTCTGCACTCGTTTTCGAGTGATTCGGCTTTTTGGGAGTTGGTAGGCACGCATTGTAAAAGGCAACAGTAAGAAGATATCTAAAAAAACGGGAATATGTAGGAAGAAAGAAGTAAGAAAACAATATTTAATGTTTAATCTTATCAGGCAAGGTTGTCTGCTGATTACTTTAATTTTTTTTTACTTTAATAAAACTAGAAGAAAATCTAGTTCTTACCCTATAGAAAAAAAAAACAAAGTAGTACCTAGTTAATCTTAGTCAGTTGTTGAAAAAAAATTTTATGAGTAATTTTTTTTACATTCTGAGAATGAAAACTTTGTTCACTTTTGCTTGTTTACTTGTTTTTTAGCTGCCATATCTACCTTCACCAAATTCGTATGTTCCTTCAAAAATAGGTTATTAATTTTGCTATAAAAAAAATTAGATGATGATTCATACATAGGGCAGGTATGTAATAATATGTTCATGTTGTGCTAAGAAAAGTGATATCAATGTAACACTCATAATAATATGGAAAGGTTCTATTTCAAACAACAGTTTCATCACTTTGCCAATAACACAATACAGAGTGTTCCTATCGAATAACGGTACCTCCACATGTTCATTAGTTTACTTCTGATTTCGTTGCCAAAGATAATCTAATATTAGATTACAAAGTCCTTCATTGAACACACAGTGAGCCGTCTTTAAATCGAACTTTAATTTTCGTGCGCTAACCAAATGGTTTGATTTGGTTTTCCTATACCTGTGTAGGCTATGTCGTCACAAGCACTTAGAATCTCGACTCCAGCGCAGCAAGCCAAGCCACCGACAGGTTTCCCTTCGTGGATGTTCTGGATTCTCCCCGTAAATTTTCTGGCTTGTCACTCCTCAACCACATGCCTCACCGTCTGCATAGGCCTAGACTCACGGACTCACCATGATTGGGAATACCTATTTCTTTTCAAGAGAAATTACATCACTCGTTTTCCGTTCTTACACTCTTTTGCTGTACCCAAACCCTCAGTCAGTTGCTGCTCCTGGAACCTTGGTGGTTGAATATGTAATAAGGTGTTTACTATATAGAGACATTATTTATTTTGTCCATCTTGTCATTTGGTTCTCTCGTGTCATTGATTAGGGTTAAAGTTTTTGGGATTTTAGTTTTATTTTTAAGTGGCTTAAAGATAAAAGACACTCCATGATGAGGAAATGTGGAGTGGCCGTTTCCTGCTTCTACCTACATACCTTTGACTACTACAATATAACTTCTACTGCCAGTATATATTATTATTATATATTTTTTTAAATGAATCTGGGCTCACCCAAAGTGAACACAAATACACTTTAGACATCTTTCATATAGCAAAGCTTGTGTTGTGAAAGTGAAAATGGTCGTCACCGGGATTCGAACCCACGACCTCCAATACGTTGTGCGTACGAACCACTGCATTATCATTAAGTATCTTGGGGGAAAATAAATAATGTATTGCTTTATTTAAATTTAACTGGAATTCTGAATTATATTGCAGGTGATCCAATTTTTGGGCAGATAACAGTCGGGACATGCACGTGGTGTGGGAGGAGGTCATAAACATTGCGCAATGGAGAGCTCTTGTTGCCTCCCTATGCCCCTGAGTGGGGTGTAAAAGGGAGAATTGATTGAACAGTCGGCTAATATTAATTGAGTGTGCAGTATTCCGAATTTTACAAGTGAGAAACTCACGGGAATTTTCCGAAGTATTCTGCAGGGGCGCCATATAAGTTTCCATATATAAAATTTTGTTAATTCACGCCAGCGTACATAAATGTCTCGATAACAAACTAATAACATATGGCTAAATCAATTATGTAATCCTTTGAACTAACAAGCCATCACGCCGTTTCCCGAAGAGGGTATATAGGCAGAGAGTACGGATTTCCATTCTTTCCTATCCCAACAAACCTCTTTCGCTTCTTCCAAATGCGGAATGTTATGCGTTTGGAAGAAGCGAAAGAGGTTTGTTTGGATATGAAAGAATGGAAATCCGTACTCTCTGCCTACCCCCTTCGGGAAACGGCGTGATGGGTAAAAAAAACTAATATCTGAAGAAAAATGTGTGACAAATCAATGGGATGTTTTTTTTCCATTTTGTGCCGCTAGAGGCGCCCTAGCTAATCCAGTCTATTGTCAAATTCAGTGTTGCCAAAGGGGGCGATTTACTGAAATTTGGGCTATTTGGAACGAGAATATGCGACGAAAAAATCTAAAAGGCGACAGGTAGCCACTTGGGTTACTTCCCTTTTAGCGAATTTTCACCTTTCGGATACTAAATGACCTTATTTTAGTGAACTCCCACCTCTCTTCGGATACTAAAATTTTCGGAATGACCGCATACCAAATTTTCAGTTGGGCTACTTTGCGTTTGAAAAACGGCGTTGGCAACACTGGTCAAATTAACGTTTATAACCTCAACCATATGTTTAGAATAATCATTGTACATTTCTTTTTACATACTATTACAAATAAAATAATTGTTTATCTTATTTTATTTTTTATATACCTACCTAAATACAAATGAAAAAATACCGTAACAGAAAACAAGAAGATACAGAACTGATACTAATTCTCAAAGCTATTGCAAATCCACCCTTGAAGACAAAATAAATACATACCTAGTGCTTTTGTTTGTATGTAGTGTAAAAGGACACACTATGGTTTACCTCCTAGAAAAAGCCACATTTGCAATCATCAATAATAAAAACGTTAAATTGTTTAGTTGAGAAAACAAAAAAGAGAGGAGATATATTAGCATAATATTCATCAGTCAAGGCTAGATGGTACTTTTGACAGCTGTCATAATTTGACAATTGACCGGATTAGAAGCGCTGCCACGGGTAACCTAGTATGTACGGGGAACCAGATTCGCACCAATAGAATCCTTGCATAAAGTGCGCATGCGTGACACTGACAGTAGATATTATAGTTTTTCGGCATTGCCAGCAAGTTCACAATGGTCCTACGGTTATAGTCGCCGCTGTTGGTATTGATGGTTGTTGGTTCGTATCCCAGTAGGGGCGGTCCCTTTTTTTCGTTTTTTTTTTTTTTCTATTTATCCGTTTTTTTTCTGTGAAAGATGTCTAAAGTGTATTTGTGTTCACTTTGGCTGAGCCAAATTCATAAAAAAATAGGTTCGTTAGCCTATTTTCATGACTAACAGTCATGAAAATAGGTTAGGTTAGGTTAGAACATAAATATTTAGGGGGGTTTGGGGGGCAGAGCCCCCCATACATCTACGCACACACCCCCGAATCCATTTTACCCTCTGCAAACCGAATATATTTGAATTTTAGGCGCATTTGAATTGTTGACGCCATTTGAATTTTTAGCGCGAATCTGGTTCCCTGTACATACTAGGCTACCCCGCTGCCACCTAGTGTGTATTGTCGGAAGCTCCCCAGAAAGCCTCCAATTATTTTTACACGAGGAAAGTTAATAATAATAATAATTTAGGTTAGAATAAAAGTTCACTAGTGTATGAATATCTTTCAAGTTTATATGTGTGGATATGTCGTGAAAGAATGGTATCAGAAAATTAGTATATCTACTAGGAAGTTGTCCAACGAGACATGTCTACTTGGATTACTCGAGTTTGGGTGCACAATCTACAACCATAATACAACTCTATGATTAACTATAGAACTTAACTACGGATATCATTGTCAATATGATACTGACTACTTAGATGCGTTTGGAATGAGGGTTGAATGATTTCTATCGTTTGCAGATCACGTTGGTTTTTCATACTGGGCTATTCTACTTCCATGCCATTTATTTAGAATGAGTTTAATCATGAAGGGTAATAATTATTAATGGTTGACAACTTTCTATTTTTTTTAATTGATTTATTTCTAAAAAACATTAATCATAGCACATTTATATCCCGATAAGTTCAATGGAACACGTCATCAGGTTTTTTATTCTATCATTTTTATTCGTGAGGTGATATGGGCTCACGCTGGGTGCGCCGGCGTATAGCGTCGTTCGTGATGCGGTGGTACCATCTTATACCCAAAATTCTCCTGAGGCACTTCGTTTCGAATGCAGATACTTTTTGTGCCTGGGCCAAAGTCAGGTGTCAGGACTCACACCCATACAGGAGAATGGGCAACACACACGCATCAAACAGTTGACACTTCGTCTCGACACTAAACGCCGACGCCTTCCATATCTTGGTCATGTTGTTGAAGGCGCCAACTTTATAATAGAAACTTAAATTAAAATGTAGCTAAAATAAATTGTTAACATAAAAATATAGAGAAAGCCAATGGTTCAAAATATTAAGATGAAAGCAATATGTACCTACTTATTTTGTTTTTTATTCCAAAAAAGTTTGAATATAAATTTTTACTACCCATATTGTTTTACCATATATCTTGTAGGATTTTTTTACTGAAATTTTACTATCCTATCATTTTAGAAATTTATTAAATATCTGTAAAAAAAAGTAGGTAATAATTTGTACTTATATTACTACAATTATTATTGCAAGAATCAGCGTTGGTTAAAATCGAACGTTATACTTGAGGATACGACATACAAAAATGTGTACATAATTGAATTATTATGCATACCTACCAATGCTGCCCTCTAGTGAGAAAAGTCCGTAAAGAACAGTAAGCTGAGATCGCTAGTCAAATAACAATAAGAGATTTTGCCTTGATGAAGTAATTACCTGCCGTATGAAAAATGAAAAGTTGTTTTAATAATCAGAGCATTCCGACATGGTTGACATTCCATGAGAATTCAAGGCTGTGCCGGCTATTTGACAATAATACCTAGCACCCAATTATTCCACTACCTGCGCACTCTATTTGTACCTTCCTACCTACCTTAAAAACACCACCCATTCCGAACGCCACGCCATTTTTGTTTGACAATGCTGATCTGCACAACAATTTATCGTTTTTATTTTGAAATTTCGGAATTCAGAACACTGTCAAGATGTTATGGGTTGTTTTCTTTACTCTTTTCGCCACCGGGGGCAGCACTGACAAACATGGTCTAATAGAAATCAGTGTGCCAACGTGGGCGATTTTTCGCCATTTTTTTAGCGAATTTTCACACCTTTCCGGATTACTAAATGACCTTTTTTTTTAGTTAACATTCACCACTCCCCGGATACCAAAAATTTCGGAATGACATTTTTTTTTGGTGAATTTTAGTTAGTGAATAGCGAATTTCAACTTTCCGGATACCAAATTTTCAGTTGGGCTACTTTTTGTATGAAAATCGGCGATATTAGGCCGAGGCGTTGGCAACACTGATAGAAATATCAAATTTAGGTTTGGCTATAACCACGCTATGACAATTGTATTAAAAGTGTAGGAATTGTTGTAATAACTTAACGTGCCATAGTCCATGTTCATTTTGAATATATTTATATAGGATATAGCTACTATACAACAAAACTGAGAAAAATCAGCAAGACGCTTTCGAAAAGAATGAATGACATATGGAATGACATTTGATGTTAGACCCTTATTAGGTGTGCTATACCATCTGGTGGGAATAGTCGGAATATCCCTAGAAAACACCCCATTGGGCTTATTTTTCCCGCTTTCTAACGACACTCCTTGTCGGATAGGCATAGTGACTATACTCAGCTGCCCCCGTAGACAATTTTGGAATTGACGTTCGACTACAAACGAAGATTTCATCAATGTAGAGTGCGAATAAAATGAACTGTCCACTGAAACATAATATAAACAATTAATTATTTAAACCAAACAAAGACACTTATATAAAAATATAAAAAGTGGTCAGATAATTTTCTTCCTGTGTCTTGATTTTTACGGGGGCTAGCAACACTGTTGAAGTATTATCTACGGGGTAATTACCTATATAGCTAGACATAATTAGAACGTTGCGCACAAACAAATCCAATAGGCAATAAAGATGAGACATTTACAAAAATGGATATAGTCATATCCTGGCGCCAAATACATGACAGCAGTCGCAGTCTTTAAATTTGGTTGCTCTCTTGTTCTCAATAATTTCCAACTTTCATCTCTATATTTCATTAAAAATTATTCAATATCTACTTGTTGCATACATGGGATTTTTCGACATGTTGAACATGTTGAGAATTCTCATGATTAGGAGTTTTGGAGACTTAAACATTACCACCTAATGGCGAACGTTGTTAACGTAAAGTGATCACACTAAGCCAGCCTTCGAAATAACAGTAGAAGACGGTCGTAAGCCCGAAGTGGTTTGTTCCATTTAAAAATCGAACATCAGTGATGAATTCTTAGAGTTTTTAGTTGTTGTTATATTATATTCGTGAATTACGTATATGTTTGATAATGTTTCAACTATAAGGCTGGTTAACGCTTCGTAGGAGTTCATAAAGTTTCGATTGTCCGCACGGACAGCGTGACTTTAACTTTAAAATTTTACATTTACACGTGGTATTGAGAGGGAACCCAATGTTCCTATTTAGGATGCCATACAAAGTTGACATTTTTTAAACAAATATCATTTTTTATTCAATGTGTTTAATAAAATAATGTTTCTTTAAACTATCGTTGAACATGAGAAGCAAAGAGCATTATGTAGGTATAATTTTCTATAGTGCCACACAAAAGCGGTGGTAGTGGAAAGTACCACTTTATGCAACTTTATTTGTCTCGGTTTATAATAATTAAAAGGTATTGTACAATACCCACCTCATACTTTAAAATCTCTAATATAAATTAAAGTCGGGTTAGTGCGAACACTTATAACTCGAGATCGGCTCAACAGAATCTTCCGATGTGTAATTTATTATTAATAACTAATAAAAAGTTGAAAAAAAAATGGATAAGAAATAATATAAAACATAATATTTAAGTTAGTATGTGTTTGAGCCAGTAGCATGGACATTAGCAATAATTGAATTGAAAAACTGATTTATGGGATTGCGTTGAAGTGGGATTTAATAAATAGAGTCTATCTCTGTCACCCATCCATATTTCCTATAGTCCAAAATTATTGCCATCTCTCTCTCCTTAACCTTGAACCTGCAATAAATGCAACGCAACGCTATCTTCAGTAATTAATTACGATTATTCCGGAACACACGCAGTGCGCGTCTCCTTCGCTTATTGTCGCATATTTTTATCGCTTTCGCTAATTTAATCATACGCATAAAATTACTTTTTCTTAACCATCTAAACCCGCTTACTTTGTATGCACATAATAAATATTGCATTGTTTTGTGTTGTAATAAACCAGTGGAATCAACGAAGACATCAGGGGGTTCATCCGTGCACCAGAGTTCCATAACCAAAGGTAGGAATTTGTTTATTAATTCTCACCATATGTGCAAACCTTTGATGAGTTTTTTGATTCCATTAAACCGCATCCCGCATATACAGTCCGCTAATCCGCTCAAACATTGAATGGTCCATTACGAACCGGATTAAATTAGCTTTCGCAAAATAAATTTATTGCAAATTTATTTAATTTCGAAAAAATATTTCATTTTTTCGGAACACAAAACCGCAGTTTGAACAAGCATTGTCGATAAATTACAGATTAATTTTGTTCATTCGTAGTATTAAATTATTATTAATTAATATTTTCGCCGCATTTAAAATAAATTTAATTCATACTAAATTTAGAATAATTGTTGTAACGCATTCACAAGTATTGTTAAAATTGATTGCTGTTCGCTAAACGCATAGCAGCGCTAGGTACTTGCTTGTACTTGTGAATTGATACTTACATACAAAAAATTAACGCACCTTAAGTTATTTATATTAAACAATCCAATCGAACTGGATAGAAAAATTAGATTTCTCAAAATAAATATAGTGCATATTTATTTAATTTTCGAAAGATATTGCATTTTTCGAAATACGAAACCGTTTGAACAGGCTTTAATAATAATAAGGTTAATTAATTGTTCTTTCATATTCTTCAAGTATATTATTTAAATATATTTCCGCTTATAATAATAATATACTACAGTTCAGATATCAAATTTGGTATTATTGTCATAGAATTATTCACATCGCCTATCATAAGTACATTCGTTGACTGATAAGAGTTTGAAAAAATAATATTATTATCTCGCAAATAAATATATTTAATATTTATTTAAGTATAGAAAATATTACATTTTTTCTGAATACCTAAAACGCATTTTGAACATTCTTAATATTATCTAGCAAATAAATATATTAAATATTTATTTTAGTATCGAAAAAATATTGCATTTTTTCCGAATACTTAGAACGCATTTGAACAGACATAGTGTAGTGTTATATTGTTCATTTATAGAGTAAAATATTAATTTACCGCAACGATTGAAATATTGTATTTTTATTAGAAACTCTGTGAAGAATAATTATTATTATTTGGTAAAAATTCGCTCTTCACGGCGTTTCATCACATCGCTTAGGTTCATACTTACATATCTATTAGCTGTGGTACCTTTCTGTTGAATACAAAACGAGTAAAAATACGTTCATTGGGAACTTAAATCGCTACAAATTATAATTAATAGTATTGATTTATTGAGAAGTCGTTTTATATTGTTATTAATTGCATAATAATAATTAGTGATAACTACTCGCTGTAAATTTATATAGAATTTCGTTCGTTTGTTTATAGAGAAATATTTTTCGCTTTATAGTAAATAGTAGATACATTGTTATTTATAGTTAACTTACAATAACATAATGGTGGACCGACTTAGTATGTTGGAGGCCTTAAAGGACAGCATAGAGGAGAGAATCAAGTCTCTTTACGCAAAGATCGCAACACTGGTTTCGAATACCAGATCGGCCTCGCAATTTTTGGTTGATTCCTCGACATTAGAGGAAGATTACAAACAATTTAATGATACAATGGAAACTATTGTCTTGTTAAAAATTAAACATGTCGAAGATTATATACCGTCTTTTGAAGGTCTAAATGTTTTCAAAGATATGGTTTGTTCAATTAAATGTAAACGGGATGAATTGCTAACAGAAAAACAAAAACTTGTTTCACCATCTGTGTCTGTTACTGAGAGTACGAACTCAAAAAATCGCATAAAACTACCAGTTTTGGACATACCTAGTTTTGATGGAAATATTCAAAATTGGTCTATATTTTACGAGTCATTTAAAACAAATATTCATTTAAATACTTCGCTTGACAATTCCCAAAGAATGCAATATCTTATTGGGAAATTGACTCACGGTGCTTTAAATATCGTTGTCGGAATAATACCTACAGGTGAAAATTATAACAATATTTGGAATAGTCTGGTTAAAAAATATCAAGATGATCGCACTTTAGGATCGTTTTATATAAATAATATTCTAGACATATCTCACTCACGTCATGATTCAAAAAGTTTGAATCTCTTCATTGATAAATTGTCTGCAGGTGTAGCTGCATTCAAGCAATTAGCCATTAAAGATAATTTGGATTTTGTTTTGTTATGTTTCGCTCTAAGAAAATTAGATTCTCAAACTGTAAACGAATTTGAAATGTCAGTTAGAGAAAAGCAAATGCCCTTGCTAAGTGACCTAGTAAATTTTGTAAAAGATAAAATAAAAATAATGGAGCGTACTTCAAACAATAATAATTTAAAGAATTATAATAATAATAATTATGGAAATTATAAACAGAATATCATCGCAATGTTTCAAAGTCTTTTATGACCAATACCAAACAAAATACTTGTTCATTATGTAAAAATTCCCATACTCATTTTTATCAGTGTTCTGAGTTTAAAAAACTCAAACCAATAGAAAGGTTTAATTTTATAAAGTCGAATAATGGGTGCATAAATTGTTTAAGTTTAGCCCATAAAAAAGCACACTGTAGTTCTACAAATTATTGTAAACATTGTAATAAAAAACATCATACGCTGTTGCATTTTGGTAATGAAAATGTAATTTATAATAATAATAATAATACTGAATCTGTGATGATTGCCAGTACGTCAACATCATTGTTCGCTAGTAATAATAATAAATTACATACAAAGGTAATTCTTTCTACCGCACAAGTATACGCATATTTGAATGAAAATAATAAGAGATTGATTAGATGTCTTATTGACAATTGTTCGCAAAATAATTTAATAACGCTCGCCTGTTGTAAAAAATTAAACTTACGAATTATCCCTTTACATAATTCGGTTGTCAAGGGTGTGGGAGTCAGTTCTAAACCAATTTATGGTTATACATCGTTGAAAATACAATCTCGCATTAATCAGCACTCATATGAGATTCAATGTTTAATATTGGACCAAATTACTGAGGACATGCCTTCTGAATTTATCGATACTGGAAATTTTCCCAAATTAATGTCAGTACCTTTAGCTGACAATACATGGAACGTACCGGGAAATATAGATGTCATTTTGGGAGCTCAAATCTTCCCTCACATATTATTGGGAGGAAGAATCAATGTAAATAATTTATCTCCTTTAATTGAAACTACATTAGGATATTTAATAATGGGAAATTTACCTAACACATCTAATAATGATAAAATTAACAGTGGCGTCTCGCATACAATGTCGATGATTTCTCTTATCGATCAATCAGATTTAGAGACATTGTCTTATTGTACCTATTCTAACAATGAGTTAGAACAATCTTTACATAAGTTTTGGCAATTAGATGAAGTACCTAATGTACAGCATTTGAGCCCAGAGGATGAGGAGTGTGAAAATAACTATTGTTCTACGGCCATTAGAGATGGTCAAGGGCGATTTATAGTATCTCTTCCATTTTCTAAAGAACCAAATTTATTGGGTAATTCGTACGCAACTGCTCAGCGACGTCTAATGTCTCTTGAGAAAAAATTCAGAATAGATCCCACATTGCGCAATCAATACAATGATGTCATTAATGAATACATAAAAAATGGTTATTTAATTGAAAGTCCCTCTCAACATGACGAAGAATATTTCATGTCACATCGCGCTGTCATTCGACAGGATAAATTAACTTCAAAGTTGAGAATTGTTCTCGACGCTAGTGCAAATACGCACACCGGTGTTTCGCTAAATGATATTCTACACACTGGAAATAATTTACAAGCAGATTTATTTTTACTTTTACTTAACTTTCGCTTATTTGCTGTAGCCATTACCTCAGATATTAAACAAATGTATTTAAGAATTGGTGTAACCGAAGAACATCAAAAATACCTAAAGATTTTATACCGCTTCAATGATGAAGAAAATGTTCGCATTTTTCAATTTAAATGTGTTCCATTTGATTTAAAGGCAAGTCCTTACTTAGCTATGCGTACAATACGCAAGCTTGCAGAAGCTGAGGTACAATCCTTTCCAAATGCCGCTAAAACCGCAACTTCGGATTTCTATATTGACGATTTAGTCAAATCAGTTCACGCCAGCTCCGGGGATCGAGAGGCTGCGAAGCTGATTAATGATTTGATATCTTTTTTCGCTTCAGGAAACTTCGAGCTAGTAAAGTTCGCCAGTAGCTCAAAGGATCTAATCGCTAAATTACCGCCGCAAAACTGTGCTAAGGTTGTATCACTCGCACGCTTAGAGCTTTGCTCTGCGTTATCGCTTTCTAAATTAGTTCGAATCATCTATGATTTTTTCAATCCTCGATATCCTATTGAGGAAAAATACGCTTTGTCTGATTCCACGCTCGCTTTATCGTGGATTCATTCATTCCCGCACCGCTGGTCTATATTCGTAGCTAATCGAGTAGCCAAAATTCATGAAAATTTAGATTGCAAACGTTTTTATCATATATCTGTAATAGAGAATCCAAGTGATTGTTTATCTCGTGGATTGATGTCTTCGCAAATATTGAGGCATGAGTGGAACGCACCTAAATGGGTCTCGACTGCGCCTTCTTGGCCTGTCAAACCATTTATACCTACTACTTCAACAGACATACCTGAATTTAATTCAAAGACTTTAAATGTCATTGTACCTGAACCGCCTATATTATACCCGCTGATCACTCGAATATCATCATGGAATAAATTACTTCGCGTCGTAATATATATATTGCGATTTATTCGCAAAATATCAGCTGTAAAAAATATTCAACTTGATAATTTGAATCTAGCCGAAAAATATGTTTTGCTAACCTTGCAACAGGTACATTTTGGCAAAGAATATGCAGCTATTTCGCAGGGTAAGGAGCTACCTTTACCTTTCAAAAGACTTGATCCTTTCATAGACAAGGAAGGTATCCTTCGCATTGGAGGAAGATTGTCTAATGCAGACTTACCTTATGAAAGGAACCATCCCGCGCTACTTCCAAAATCTGATCCCGCTGTGGATCTATTGGTAGATTATTACCATACTTTACAAACCAGACAGAAATGGTGCACTAAAGATAAACCCATTGAAGTGGGTACTATCGTTATTATACATCTCGATGATGTTCCACCCCTTCGGTGGCCCTTAGGAAGAATCGAAGAGGTTTTTCCTGGCTCTGATGGAGTCAATCGTGTGGCGTTGGTTAGGACCAATAATGGAACTTTTAAACGTCCAGTTGTAAAATTATGTCCTTTGCCAACCCAGTAATTTATCTTACAAGTATTCTTAGTTGTAAGTTTAGTTAATAACAATAATTCTAAATTTATTAAATATTGGTTGCTAATATAGTAACTTGTTTTTCTTTCTTTTCTTTTTTTTTGACGGCTTGTTCAAGCGCTTTTTTGTTCATGTTCACTTTGTCATTATTTGTTGAAAGCTTCGTACGCTTTAAGCTTTCAAGGTGGGGAGAATGTTTGAGCCAGTAGCATGGACATTAGCAATAATTGAATTGAAAAACTGATTTATGGGATTGCGTTGAAGTGGGATTTAATAAATAGAGTCTATCTCTGTCACCCATCCATATTTCCTATAGTCCAAAATTATTGCCATCTCTCTCTCCTTAACCTTGAACCTGCAATAAATGCAACGCAACGCTATCTTCAGTAATTAATTACGATTATTCCGGAACACACGCAGTGCGCGTCTCCTTCGCTTATTGTCGCATATTTTTATCGCTTTCGCTAATTTAATCATACGCATAAAATTACTTTTTCTTAACCATCTAAACCCGCTTACTTTGTATGCACATAATAAATATTGCATTGTTTTGTGTTGTAATAAACCAGTGGAATCAACGAAGACATCAGGGGGTTCATCCGTGCACCAGAGTTCCATAACCAAAGGTAGGAATTTGTTTATTAATTCTCACCATATGTGCAAACCTTTGATGAGTTTTTTGATTCCATTAAACCGCATCCCGCATATACAGTCCGCTAATCCGCTCAAACAGTATGGAACGAATTTCATGCGACGCCATCTTTGAAAAAATCTAACACCAAAAATAATTGTCTTCTGCACCTGCAACCTCTCATTCTCTCATACGTAAATGCCACTCTTACAGTAGCCTATTTCACAATCTCCACCGGGCGTTTTAGAAATTTTTCATACAAAGTCAACCAATTTGAGCGCATAAGTATAATTATATTCTCGCTTTGATCCCGTCTGAGCTTTGAATACGAATGAAATATGGACGTTTTAGAATTAATATTTGAATGTTATTATTATTGCACATTATGCACATAATATGAACGGGCCGCCTCTGGTTAGGACCAAAGGGCCCACAGAACAACGTCTGTTGGGAAAGCTAGTATAATATGTAAATCACGTAGCTACAGTGCTTTAATCAATTTTATTAAACTTGTTATACCTATTTATTTAATTATTGTTGTTTAAAACGATACAATCATTTTCTTTTTTTCTGATAAGTAAAGTTGTTGAATATTTAATGAAATAATTGAGTCCACTGCCTTAAATTTTCTAAAACGCATAATGAACGATCAGTTGCGTGATCGGCAGGACCAATTTTGTTGATTCTTTTGATTTGTTGTGTTTCCTTCTGCTAGGATTCTTATGAAAGAAAAAATTTAAAATTTGCGTGAAACAATTTATGAAAACTTAAATCAGGTAACCTCCTAAGTGCTTTTTACAATAGAACTTAATTCTATTTTTGGAATAAAAAAGGCGTTTGAAAGAAACTGTCAGTTGTTTGTTAGTTGGTACAATTGACAGAATGCGGATGGAAAATATATGGGAGATGCATCGATCGGAATAATATTGTTTATTAATTTATCATTTTACAAAGTCGAATTCAATATTTATAGTTTTGACCGCAGCGTCTGTTGGGAAAGCTTGTACAAGATCAATCAATCAATCAATCAATTCTCCCTTTTACACCCCACTCAGGGGCATAGGGAGGCAACAAGAGCTATCCATTGCGCTCGATCTTGCGCAATGTTTATGACCTCCTCCCACACCATGTCCATGTCCCTCAGCTCTGCTTCGAAGGAGCGGAACACAGTGTGAGAGGGTCTTCCTCGTCTTCGGGACCCTGATGGGAGGAAGAACAGCGCTCTCCTCGGCCAACTGTCATTCGGCATCCTTAACACAATATGTCCCAGCCAAGTCCATCTCCTCCCCACAATGGTGGAGGTGATGGGCTCACGCTGGGTGCGCCGGCGTATAGCGTCGTTCGTGATGCGGTGGTACCATCTTATACCCAAAATTCTCCTGAGGTACTTCGTTTCGAATGCAGATACTTTTTGTGCCTGAGCCTTGGTCAGGTGCCAGGACTCACACCCATACAACAGAACGGGCAACACACACGCATCAAACAGTTTACATTTCGTCTCGACACTAAACGCCGACAAGATACCACGTTTAATTTTCTGATGTAATAAATATTATGATAATTAGTCTGATAATTCTTTACTATGACTATGATTTAGCAATTGAGAACTTTTAAGCGCAGATATGGCACTCGTTTTGCTTCTCACCAGTATGGGTTCGCAAATGAAACAATTGTCAATGTTCTTGGTTAACTTAAATTTATATCTGAGCTATTATGAATAAATATTCTATTCTGAAAGTCGTGATTGCAAGTTTCTTCCCGGAAAAATCCAATCAAAAAAAAATACGACCCAATAAAAACGTGGTTAAAATAAACCAACACGCATGTTTACATCAGCAATTGATGGGATAAGACAAGGTTATAATGTAGTTACAGAGAGAGAGAGAGCTAAATTCCATGTAGGAAAAAATCCTTCCATGTAGGAAACTTGGGATTGAAATACAAAATCTCATAGGTATTATTAAGATTCTCTAAAACAGGCCTCTGTTCGATTTTAGATAGAAAGTTTCAACATCTCCGTAGACCTATGATAATGTTGGCTGGGTGTGAGGTCTGCGCAGCGCTAAAGAATAATTTCATAATTATTTTGTGATAACGACCATTATTATTTATGATCTTTAATATTTTGTATAAAAGTTATAAAATATTTTCATTACAACATGACGTGGCTAGCGAGTAGGGCATTGTGGTGAAGTAAGATATAGAAGTAAGAAATAAGTATATTGTTAATCGACTAATTTTCCCTGTATACTTAATCATGTTTAAGAGAGGAAGCAAGAGCTAACTGTGCTTAGGGGATTTTTCACCCCATATCATAAGGTTGAAAAGGTTACAAAGAAGTTCTTAAAATTTCCCCAATTTAGATATTCTTGTATTTCTTGGTTATGATCTAACTACCCATTCCCAAAAAGTGTAGCACACTTGACTAAAATGGGGTTTCAATAGGAAGCCCACAGAAGACATTAGGTACACGTCTAATCTTCAACAACCTAGAAGGCAATACAAGGTGTGGTAGGCCCCTCGAAACAGAAGATTGTACGAAGTCGATTTTCGGGGCGCTGCTGGCTGGTGTAGGCTGGGATGACGGCGAGGATTGTGGGGACAGCGCCGCATGACAAGTAGGTAGCTACATTACTTTGAGGAGTCCGTGTACTCCAACTAGGGAGCGGACATGAAAGAAGAAGAATCCGTCGGTGAGAAGGGATAAAAGTCCAAACCAAGACATACGACTCTGAAATCTATGTTGGGCATTAAAACAAAAACACCAACAAAGCATGCACACAGCAGAGATGAAGATGCTCAGAGCACAAATTAAATAGTTGCATTCATCTCAACACTAAACGCCGCGGCCGACACTCTCTTTATGTACCTACTTACTTATGTTGCATCTCTACAAAATTAAAAAATGTCTGGAGTATATAGATAATGGGTTTTTTTTTTTCATTACATTGATCAATATTACTCCATATACTAAAATATTAATCTGGACACTTTGATTTGCGAAGATGGTATAAAAAATAGCCAGGGCCGTAGAATATTAAAAGCTCAACAATGTAAAGTTTACTTCCCTGACTCAAACCAGCTCATATGTATGTAAATTTACTGACGCGACACTTGATAAATAATTGCGAACACTAAAAACTACGTGACCAATGATGGAATTTCTAACAAACACCTAAGAAGTGACCAGTTAAAACTTTGTGATATATTCGATAGGTGTCTCTCGAATTAAAATTAAATTAGAAATTGATATTAGAAGGAATTCGCTGCCCATGTACCGTAACGCGCAGCTGAAGGTCGCGCACGTGGGGAACAGTAAGATCAATTTTATTCGTCTCATTCGAAGCGCGATGCTAATAATAACATGCAGACAGGACCAAATATTTTCAAGTGCTTACTTTATTTCTCATTCAGATTTTTTTTAAACCAAGACAAAACTAGAATAGATTATGGTTTAAATTATGTCTTCATAATTGCATTATTTCTACAAAGATTTTCTAATGCATACATAACATCAGATTAGTTGTATGGATAGAAATAGCATTTGATGAAGATTCAGCCGAGGGACGTCTAGAAAATACTCTCGCGAGTCGCGACATATTTAGCTGGTACCATTTAGTTTCAAATGACAGTCCAGAAGCCAATTTTTCAGTCAAATCTAAAGCCCCATATTGAGCTGGCTTGACCTAGTGCTTTACACGTCACCCGAGAGTCTTGAATATTCAAGATTTTTTTTTAGATTTTTGCAGACATGGAAGAGTCCGAAGAAGTCCAGTGGATATCTTTGTGGGCTAAAAGAAAAATGGGAAGTAAGGGCAATGTTAAATCATTATTAAAAAAATATGAAACAGCTAATGACTCTATCAATTCATTACTGATGTTCGATTTTGAAATGGAACAAACCACTACGGGCTTACGACCGTCTTCTTCTGTTATTTCGAAGGCTGGCTTAGAGTGATCACTTTGCGTTAACAACGTTCGCCATTAGGTGGTAATGTTTAAGTCTCCGAAACTCTTAATCATGAGAATTCTCGACATGTTCAACACGTCAAAAATCCCACGTATACAACAAAAAATAATTATTATTTATGAGATACAGAAACAAAAGTTGTAAATTATTGAGAACAAGAGAGCAACCAAATTTAAAGACTGCGACTGCTGTCATTAGGACGAATAAATAGTTATGGACTGTTCCGGGTTGGTCATTTATAAACAAGTCATAACAGAGATCACAGTCATGGCGTAAAAGAATTTCAACCATTTATTGCAATCTTGCGGTTGGGTTTTTATGTTTTGTTTTATTGTTGAAACTGAATCACCTTTATTGTATTTTTTTACCTATTATTTGTAGTTTACCTATTAAAAAAATGGGTCTTTGCAAGTCCTATAAAGTCTTAGGACCGATTTATTTTCACAGAAAATTATCTGAAGCTAATCAACCAAAACAAGAGTTAATCTTCGTCTCCTTCTAGGCTTTTCTTTTATATACGTCTGCACCTTTGTGAGTCTATCCTTCCTCATAAGTCGGTGAAGAGTCTTAACGTCGTATGTGGAAATCCGTCATGTAAACTCTAGAAGAACTCCTCAAATCCTCCTTTTACAGCCCAGTTCCTATACCTTTCGGTCAACAACCAGGCACTGCAAAATTTGTCCTTTTAATTATTTAAAGTCTTTGATCTTTTTTATTTTTTTTATTTTTATTGAGGCCTTTCACAATTTCACAATTTTTTCCTTTTCCTTTTTTCTTTGATCTATTTCTTTTGTTTTAAATATGCCCTCGACAACTTATAGATGTCCACTCAATCTTTGTTTTCACGTTGCGATCTTGTCCTAGGGGTACAGTCAGCTCCTTTCTTTCCTGACCCCATCTTGTACATTCAAACAAGGTATACTCGGTATTGTCCCTCTTGGATGTGATGGTGGAGTAGTTATAAGTTAAGTCAAACATTGTCAAACATTCTTTTTAGAACTACCTACTACATCTTGACAAATCATGTGACATACTTACCTATTAAAATAATTGACGTTGAGCTTTAGTAATTTTTTTACCAATTTCAGTATTTTTGTTTCTTTTAAATAAACCCCCTTCCTTAGAAGTTCAGATAAACATGCCAACTTTTTGACACAATCATATCAAAATCATACACAAACTGTAAATTTTAGAACATTTAGAAAATATTCAACTTATAATTTTGAAACCAACCCAAAATCCAAACAATTGTGCCAAGAAGTTTGCCATGACATGTATTACCACTAAAAAAACTCACTTCAAAGAATAGAAAAAGGCAATTTTCAGGAGTTTCAGAAGAATTTAACCGTGGACTCAGAAGGAAAAAGCTAGAATTTATAGCAATAGTTGAAAAATGTTATTTTTTTGGGAAAAAGTAACAAGAAAATTACCTAATATTTATTGAAACCAAACACAAATCATGAAATGAAATCAACTATGCATAAGTAGTTATTAATACGCGGATACCGTTTTATATGATAAACTAAACAAGACTTTGCAAAAAAACATTAATAAAATAAACCAATCTTTACATAAAATCGGGAATTTGGTTTGAAAAAAAAAACAAAAACGGAATCGAACCGGATTCAAACTTTAACAAAAAACCATCAGATTTGTCAAAATTATCGATGATCAATAAAATTTAACGAGACCACAAAATGCTCGGAGTAATTGCATATATTTATGTTTCTATCGACCTTCGTTCATTGTCGTTATCTTAAAGTTCACATTTCTAACCTCTGCTTCAGAAACAGGGCTGCTCTACATTATTATATTCCATGGAGTTTCGGGAGATTTTAATTTGAGCCTAATACAGAAAAATAAAAGCTATTCTTCTTCTTCTTTAAGTGTCACTCCTATTGGAGGTTGGCAACCATCTTCGAATAAGTCTCACGGTCTTGGGCAAGTCTCGCCAACTCTGCAGCCTCTGATGGCACGTCAAACCACTATAGCAGATTCTTTAGCCACGAGGTTCTTTTAAGCACATTTATCAATGAGGAAGATATGGCCAAAGTACGCGGATTTTCTATCCCTCCAAGAGATCAAATGCTTCAATCTTATTCATGGTTGGACTTTGAGGGTCCAACCCTCCACTCCATACAGCAGCACTGGCAGAACAGAAGTACGAACAGCTCTCCACCTTGTGTATAAGCTCAGGTCACGATTACACAAGAGCTTCTGCACTTTGTATTAGGTTGACCTGGCCATCTCAATCCGTGTTTTGATCTCCAAGTCTGGATCCCACTCACTGTTAAGTCGACATTCTAGGGTCAATTGCTCTATTCTGCATCCATTTATGTTGAGATAAACGAAAATAAAAAAGTAGGTACCCTCCATTCTACTTTTTATTTTGTTTTTGTCCAGTAAAGATGAATTAATGGACTGAACTGGAATCAAAATCATCGTCGCAAAACTCAAATCTTCCCCTTGGGACAGGAAGGCCTTTGGCCAAGTCTTAGCCTATGTGGGGTGGACGTTCAAGAAGAAAAACCTCATTGTGGAAATTATTCTTATTAATATTATTAATTGTTTATTAGCTACTCACAGCCCTGTTTGCTGCTGCTTCACATGATAAGATTCAGTTAAAAATCGTCCATTTGAAAATCCTTGCATATTTCCCGCCACTGAAATTACCTCATTGTTTAGATAATTGCACATTAGAATTTATCGCCGCAGGATATTGCAAGGAAGCAGTTTCAATAAAAATTAGACCTAGAAACCGTATCAAATTTGGTGAACACCCAAAATGTATTAAATTTTACACATTTTTTTCTTTAGAAAAATGTTATGATAATAAATTGCTATTAAAGTGTCTAAGACGGGACTGAATTCTTTTTCAGATCGTAAAAAAGGTACTAGGCAGTTATAGTAAATATGGTCCGTCGATATAGCCGCTGTGGGGGAGAAAAATACTTGGCTGCAAACAACAACCAACAGGAAAAATTAGAAATATATAAAAGATGCCTATATCCAGCAGTAGATGACCGAATGCTGAAGACAGGAAGGACAAGAATCTAAGTTTAGGTAAACTTAAATTCCAAGAAGGAGACATTCGAATGTAGGGAAACAGGGAACATATTATTTCAATGTAAAAGAATAGGAGTTTGTCAGTCTTCAGCATGATTACTCTTGAAACTCGATTCCAATCCTAAAATCGTAAAATCCCAAAATGGTACTCTTGAAATGCGACGCTAGCGCACGATTGGATTCAAATCGAGTGGTGATTTGAAGAACATGTGAAATCGTGTAAAATTTGAAAATTGGTACTCTTGACGTCGGCGTCGGTCGTTTTGACAACTACTCGATTCCACGGAATTGTGTTGGAATCGTTGTAATGAGTGCTCCTCTGGAGAAAGAGAGAGAGTATCATTGAGTCCTCCCAGACTCTCTAATAAGTTGGGAGACTCCTTTTCTGGCCATCAGAAAGACTCAAGATAAAAATCTAATTTATTTCTATAAGTGTGCCACAGCTTTTGAGACTCTCTTCAGGGGGGTTATAAATTAACTGAGCAAGGTTCCTTCTATATAAATGGGAATACAATTTAAAATTCAAAGATTAATTGACTTATCAAAAATTTAATAAAGATCTTTCATTAACATAAAAACTTCCCATACAATTTCTCCAAGCAAGTTACATTAATAATTAAAAGAAAGAAAACACAGGGATATAAATTCCCAAATTTATGCTATTACATATTATATACCTATCATTGTAACAAAATACAAAGATTGAAGATTTTTCATAATCTTCCCCTACCGAACTAATATTCTTTAGTTTCTCAAATTTTATATCTCAATATAAAATCGTTTCACATAAACAATTTTTCACACGAAAGTGTCTATACAACTTGGTAGAATAAATTCTTTCCTTTAAATCTAAATTAATCTTTCATTATCACCCCAACTAATCAACATGAGCGCACCAAATGTTAAAAATTGGTAAAAATAAAGTTATAAAAATTTACTCAGCTTAAAAGACTCGATTGCTGCCATCTAGGAATCCTTTTCTGCAGAAGAAGTTGATAAGTGAGGATCATCTAGGCTTCAATATAACAATCGACACATAGAGTGAAGATAGAATTGTTCAGAGGACTGCATACCGTCTCCCCCCTCACTTATGGATAACAAGTACCTTATATTTCGCCGCAACTATAAACGTCCTTGTATTCCCCAATATTAATTGAAGTGGTATCTCTCGACATATTGAATTAAACATAGTCTCCTTGTCTAAGGGTCTAGCATCTCCCCGGTACTAGGACCGCATTTCTAAAATTTAAATTTCAGAAATACTTTCAATACATTTGAATAAAATTAATAACTCTTAACAATTTCTTGTGAACAAAAAATTGTCTCTAGTACAATATGTCACATTCTCTGTAACTCGTCGAAATAAAAATGAGAGTTCACATACCTTATTTAATTGCGGTTCGAAAGAATCCGGAATTTGGTTATTTTATAAATAACAGAACAATAAATGATTTACACGGTTAATCCATGATGGATTACTCGTTTTAATTCACCATTATAACATATAAAAAATAAAACTATGGAGGTAACACAATAGTGTGACCGTTCCCCCGTGCTGCAGAACAAATTCTCGTGTTCAAACGATACTTAACCCCACCGGTACCCCTCTCTTTCTCGCGTATAACGCTCTCCCTTTCTAACCCTACTCTGTATGTCGAGTTAAACTCGCCACTGCTTGATTCAAGAAAGTGTCTCGTTACATCGTCTAACTGTCATTATTTACAAGATCGCAAGAAAGTAACTTTTTTGAAATCGAGAAGACGTATTTTGATTATATTACTTAAAAAATGGCTCGTCTTGCATTATTTTTAAACATTTTGGAAAACGCGCATCAAGTCGATATGCGTCAACGAAATAACTTGCGTAGAATAGCAAGATATTCGCAAAATGCGTTTAGCATGAGTAGTGGGGAATTTATGTATAGCAAATTATAGCGAATATCAAAAGAGATGTTTGAAGAGTTGTGCGGGATTTTGGAACCTCATATGACAAAACCTTGAAGACGAAGTGATATCTCAGTGCAAAACATGCAACTCGACATCATTACCATTGGAAGACATGAAAATGATAATCTCGTATAACCATACCCACAGCACCAACAATTCTTTCTGCAGCTCATGACTGAAGCCAGACATGAGTTAGTTCATCAGCTGTGGAATTCACATCATAGGCGAATATGAATAATTTAAGAGAGCTTAAGAAATAACCATTTTATTATAAAAAGCTTCTGTATTGTAAATTTCTATTACACGTTTCATGTATATAATAGTAGGTATATGTATGTAAATTGTCAAGGTTTGTAAAAATAACAAAATTGTAATATAATGTGATACATAATAATTTTATTACCTATTATTTTATACTAGATAATTAAATTATAAAAAATACAATATACAAAATAAAAAAACTATTTTCTGTGTCTATATTGCCTTTGCAATCTCTCTCGAGGCTGCTGCCGCTTCAGCAGATCCTGAACGAATGGCAGCAATAGTTGCGATTAAAATTCGGCACGCTGCCCCAATTTTTCTGCAGCTTCTTTAAACGCTAATTATTGCTTTTAAGCGTTCTGCTTCCACCCGTTTTTCTTCCATTCATGTGAGACACTCTCGTTCTTTCAACAAATTCAAAAAATATTTACGATTTATTTTGATAAATCAGCAAATAAAATATAACTAGCACTTTAATAATTATAATAAAATATAAGTAAACAAACAACGCAATACTCTTACAGAAACGTCAAAATGTTTATTTGAAATATAAATGAGTGTTTCCATTTAAAGAAAAAAAATCCTTAAATATTATAGCAACGTCAAAAGTAGGACAGTTATTAGTAAATCAAATTCGACTTATTTTATGTTTAAAAAAAAGTATACCACTCACGGATGTCAGATTTACTTCCTTACAGTTTCTTTGAGAATAACGCGACATAACAACAATTATCAATTCCCAAATTACAGCGAAAATATTTTAATATTGCAATAACAAACATGAAACGAAAAAGTTTTCACGGCTTGGAACCCCAATCTCAAATCCGATTCCAATCGCACGGAATTTGGTTCAAGAGTACGGTTTTGAAATTGGAATCGAGATTGTGATTGAAATTGGAATTGGGTTCGAATCGAGTGTCGAGAGTAAGCCTGCAGGTCAACTTTCTGAGATCAGACATATTCAGTGTCTGCGAGAGTATTTCCCCATACAATGGTTAAAATATTAATATAGATATATTATTGTTATTACCAGCTGGAAATTCACACACTTATTTATCATTCAATACGCATTTTATGTTAATCTATTGTTACAGGCAGAAAGATATTGTCATTATAATATGAGAATGTCAAATCATTGGGAGTTGAGAATGCACGATGTTGTAATATGAAATAAGAAAAACAAATGTATTGTCACGATTAATATTGCCTCACTAGAGGCAAAGCCTGAAAATGGTCATTAATTGTGGTATAAAAGAGATATTATATTCCTTCAAGGATGCAATATTACGTTGAGAAATGTGAACAATTACACGTTTCTTTGCGTAGAAAAAGTTGCAAATATGTCGGAACCTCTGATGAAGTGTCACACATTTCTTTGATACAATATTTCTCGCGGAATTAATAACGAATATAACTTACAGATGAATATTTTCCGTAGTTAGCTTCACTGTTGAATGCGAGTCGGGACTCTATGTTTTGTATAGAATTCTGTGGTATGATTAGGTAGTTTCAGTTTAAGGGGTGTATGACATACACTGTACCTATGTGTTTCAAAAAAAATGCCAAGAGTAATTTTCGATTTATATCGACTTGCGTTTTTTATTGCTTATTATATACATATTATATACAAAATGAAAAATATATTCACAGGCATGAAAGAAGGTTCTATATACAAGGGATGGAAGAGAAATAAGGCATGGTGGAACAAAGTAAAACTAAACAACAATAGACACATAATAGAGATGAAGGAAGACAGATAGAAGAGGAGGGAAATAACAAATAACATAAAATATACAAAGAGGGTTGAAATGAAGATGAAACTGGGGAAAGATTAAAGATTAGTATAAAATTATGAGATGCATTGAGTATTATCACAAATTCGTCCAGATCCTTTAGTTAGCACATTCAATAATGATGTCCATGTCCATAATGATGAGCTCCATGAGAAGCAGCGTTGAGGGCAGCGAAGTGGGCGGCTTTAGCGTGGGCGACTTCAGGGGTGTCTACAACACGTCCATCATGACCAAGAGGAGCGGCTCCATGAGCGTAGTGAGCTGGACCATGAGCGTAGTGGGCTGGAGCGTAGTGGGCTGGGGCATGGTGTCCCAAGACATGGGCGTTTCCGTTGTGGTCGTGGATGTTGTCGTAGACTGATCCACGGGCACCATGAGCAGCGTTATGGTAAGCGGCATGGTGGGCGGCTTTAGCGTGGGCGACGGCGGCTGTGTCAATCACGTTGCCATCATGTCCAAGAGGAGCTGGGCCGTAGTGGTGGAGTCCTTGGGAAGCGTGGTGGGCGATTGAACCATGATGAGCGACGATTGGAACGTGATGAGCGACGATTGGAGCGGCGATGTGTCCATGGGCGTAGGCACCAGCATAGTGTCCGTGAGCACCATGAGCGGCATTGTGGTAAGCGGCATTATGGGCAGCCTTGGCGTGGGCGACTTCAGGGGTGTCGACTACATTGCCGTCATGTCCTAATGGAGCTGGAGCATAGTGATGACCATGGATGGCCACTGGGTAGTGAGCGGATGCAACACCCAAGCACAGAAGGGATACGAGGTACTGAAAAAAAAACAAATGGATAATGGATGGATATTTATAAATATGCTGAAAATAAATTTTAAAGAAACACAGAATTTTTTAATAAACTATAAATTTAAACCCATATAGACACGATGTTTAAATAAAGTTAAAACTAACCAATGGATTCATTTTGATGTTTCTACGGTTAAGCCTTTTCCAATAATAGAAAACTGCCAAATGATACTGATTCAATCAGCAGCACTGGCTTTTATACTCACTCCACAATATGCAACTCAGAGCCGGTGCCAGGTGAAAGTGTACAATAATCACTGCCAAGGGCTTCTGCATGGTCGGGCAATGCACCGTTTCCTAAAGAAGTATTTGTTATAAACTGATTGTAAATACGTTTCAAAGACACTCAATAAAGGATTTGCTTTTGTTAGAACGGGAATATTCACTTAAGTAAATGTATTTAGAGAAGAGAATGAGACTTAAGAAGTGGGGTCAATTATTACTTCATTCCAAAAAATCACAGAAGATGTGACTCATTCCCCTGAATAAAAAAGGGCATAAGTGTTTACTAACGTTTCACTACATCAAAAGCAACAGGTTGCAAATTTTGCATCTAAAGTCCTTTTGTGAGGATTGAAAAGAGCGCGGAATTTTTGAAAAAAAAATGTTTTCCAATGTCAACAATGCCGAATCACTCGAAAACGAGTGTAGAGTTAGAAAAAAAATCATCTTCAAGATGTTTTTGATAGTGTTGAGAAACTCCTGAGAATACTGAACCACCTTTTGATTTTTCTTTGCTCTCGAAACATTATTTTGGTCTGCTATCTATTAATATAAAGGAAAGTGCCTGACTGACATACTCACTCATCAACGCACAGCCCAAACGGCTAATTGTAGAGAAGTGAAATTTGGAAATCATGTAGGTTTTAACACAAAACCTTCCACTAAGAAAGGATTTTTGGAAATTCCATCCCTAAGGGGGTGAAAATTAGGGTTGAATGTTTTTCAAAGTATGCGAATATCTCGGAAACTAAACATGGTACGAACTTGAGATTTGGCATATGAATTCTCCTATAGAAATGAGTAGTAGTTTTCTTGGACAGATTTCCAAATATTCACTAAAAGGGACGAAAAAGGGCACATATAAAAAGGGATGATTTTTAAGTGGCTCCTAAAAAGTTTAAAACTGATTTTATCGTAATTAAAAAAAAAATTTACAAAAAGAGTCAAATTATACTAGGTATTTCGTTTTCAAAAGATAACATTAATTAAAGGGGAAGGGGTGAGGGGCGCTTTTCCAACGTATGTGTGTGTCCGTCCCGCCTTATAACTTTTGCTTCGCTTGATGCACAGGTCCTAAAATTTCAGAAAATATTAAATACTTTAAGCCTACAAAATTTGTATACTCAGAATTTTGTAAATTTTTTTCAGTCAGGGGTAATCAACCTTTGAATTTTTATTAAATTTTTTCATATATCTCGAAAACCATGAAATCTAGAACCCTAAAAATGTGTATGTATATAGAAAAATACAATATCTAAAATATCATTTAATGAAAAAGTTCCAGGATTTCTCCAACTTTTTTATAAAGAAAAACATTTTTTATGACAAATTTACGAGTTTCAGTGCCTATATTAAATTTGCTTGACCCTTATACCAGAAAAAATCTGATTGTGACATGCCTTGTTTTACTTATATGATATTTAATGTAATGTACTAATCTGTGTGTAAATATTATTATATTTAAGGTAGTTATCTCTCAGAAAATATAAATGCTAAATATAAAAATATATTTCAGAATTTTATAAAAATATCGAAAAACGCCGAAACGTTACAAACTGGTTTTATCGAAATTTCAACTGCAGAAAGAGTCAAATTTTATTATTCCGATTTTAAAAGTAAAAAATATTTAGGGTGCGTGGTAGTTTTTTTCGAAAAACCATATCTCTTAGATAAATTAAGTTAGAAAGCTGTAAATTAATATATAGCTTCTTACTTTCAAATAAAAATCGACCGGTTTCATTGTTTTGTCAAAAATTTATTTTAAGCAGTGATACGTAATGATAAAGATTTTTGTGACTAACAAAAATAATAATATTGAGATCCTAAACTTGATCCGCGGCACGATGAAGTTACACGTGCCGCTAGGGATATACATACTGCATGTACCTTATTGTATTGGCCAGAACAGTGGTTTCCAAAATTGAAGATAATTTTTGTGAAATTAAAAATACGTTGAAAATATCCTGTCAAAAAGAAATATAAATAAAATAGGGATTATAAATATGAGCTATTTAACAGTTTCCATTCTCACGCAAATTAAAATAAATTAAATTAAAAATAACTTAAAGATTTTTTTTTTTACCCATCACGCCGTTTCCCGAAGGGGGTAGGCAGAGAGTACGGACTTCCATTCCTCCCTATCCATACAAACCTCTTTCGCTTCCTCCAAATGTAATGCGTTTTGAAACCACTAGCAACCTCCGTAGATTTCGTCAATGTAGTGCGAAAGTAATTAACTTTCCTAAAGAATTTTCTAAAGGTTGGTTCACACTTGGTCGAGTAGCGTGTACTTCAGTAGATAAAATGGTAAATTACACGCTGCTTGACCAAAAATCTTTCACACTCTATTCAAATATGTACAGTTCATTAAAAAAATCATTGACCCGACTAAGCTACCGGCCAGTGTTGCTACCCGTGTTCTACCCGAACACAAACTTAAAAAATGTTAATTCAAAAATTTGGTATCCGGAAAGGTGAATGTGCGCTAAAAAAGGTCGTTCCAAAAATTTTGTGGCCTGAAAGGTACAATTAAACTAAAAAAAGGTCATTGGGAAAAGTCATGACCCGGACATTTTAAGTTTCGCCCGCACTCCCGGACGCACGTCGCAATTTCCTATCAGGTCACAACTCTTCTGCCAGCTAATCTATTCGGCAATTTTTTATTGATCACACAACCCTTAGTAGGGGACAAATTTATTAAAAATTGAATTTTGGAAAAATAAAAATGAATTTATTTAAAAAAAAATACTAGGTTGCTGAATGTATGCTATTAGCTATGACATATACTTAAAATCATACGGTTGAGCATATTTAATGAGTTATTCAAAATACTATATTGGAGGAATGGGACATGCAAATAAAATTGACACCTATATGGGAGGAATGGGACATGCAAATAAAATTGTAAGTTATTTAATTAATTTCGCTAAAACGATCAAATTTTATTTCGAATGCAAAAACTTCTTGCATTCTTTTTGCACTGCCATGTTTTTGAGGCAATGGCAATACCAGTACTTCATTATTTTGTAATTGAACAGCCTGGCGAATTTTTGTATAATCATTCCTTATTCAATTTATATTTTTTTTATCCTTAATCTCGGCATCTACAAAAAATACATTACAGCTTCAATATTTCATTGATTTGATAAAAAAATAACTAATTGTGAAAAAATATTCACATACAGGAGGTATGGGGTATGTCCGATACCTCACTCAATGAACTGTCCCAAACCTTCACCGACTCCACCATGAACAATAAGATGGTAAATGACATAATTTAAAACAATAAGTTTTAAGTTGTGTTAAAACAATGCGTTAATATGACGAATAATTATCGCAGGTTTAGGAATAAAACATAAAAATAATCTTACCTTTGGTTTACTTTCCCCCAAAAGGATGGGTTGTAATAGATATAATATTACTTTTTATGCCGAAAAATGAACACAAAACACCAACCGTCAATGATTTTTTACTAAACGTACCCCTATATACATATTTTGATAAGTATAGGAATATATAACTGCGCCAAATATAAATAATACGAGTACTGTCCCATACCTCCTGCGTCCCATACCTCCACACTCTCCCCTACTAAATTATTCGTCACTCGACTCAACCAACGTAAACTACGCTACTGTGAACTAGGCTTAAGTACCTAACTGTATTAATTGATCACAAGTATTTCTTTATCCTCATGTACCTACATACGTACCTCGGTGTTATTTTTATAGCAACAGGAGCACGCCTCATGGCCGTGAAAGCCAACAAGGACACTGTTCTGTTGGCTTGTATGAAAATGTAATAAAATAATTGTAGATTGATTTGTTATACATATAAATGTTATTCAAATCTTATTATTCTCAATAAATAAAGATTTAATGAAAAAATTTGCAAAATGATTCCTCCATTTTAAAGTTTGACAGATAGCACAAATCACCCTCTATGGGTGGAAAGCCTAATTAATTATCAAACTTGCAAACTATGTCGGTAGGTTCGTATAATGTTATTATTATTACATAAATATGGCATTCCGTCCCGATGAGGAATCGTATAATATTATGAGGTCGGTAAAACAAAAATTGTAAAAGCGTTCTTCTTTTTCTGTGCTTATGTCAGTTATAGAGGTCTGTTAAGCAATGGGAAGCTAGACTAGAACCTGTTTAATTAGTTAATAATAATTTGCTTTGTATCACCCCTTGGTGGCTGTTACCTTCTTCTTCTCCCGGGCAATTATTATTCCCACATGATGGTGGGGTCTGCCTTTTTCGTTTTCCGCTTCCACTCAGCTCTGTCCTGTGCATCCTCGGGGGTAGCTCCGCAGCTCCTCATGTCCTGACACACAACTTCACGCCATCTTCGTTTGGGTCTCCCTCGTGACCTCCTACCAGGGACCGCAAGAGCTTGTGCCCTTTTGCCAACATATTCTGGCGGTCTCCTGCTCACATGCCCGTACCATCGCAATCTGCTTTCCTGGATTTTTTCAGATACGTCACGCACACCTAGACTTCCACGTATATATGTATTTCTTATTTTGTCTAGTTTAGTGACCCCGCACATCCATCTTAGAATTTTCATCTCGGCCGTTTGAATGGCACGGACATGTCTAACGGAGGTGTTCCAGGTTTCCGACCCAAATGTGAGAACTGGGCGTACGACACTCTTATAAATCAAGCCTTGGTTTTTTGTAGTGAATTTTCAACTCTCTGGATACTAAATGTTGGTCACACTCGCTTCTTTCGACGCTCTTCTATGTGGCGTCCTGCGTATGCGACTCCCTAGGTAACGACGACACGTTGAACCACCCCCAATGAGGCGCCGGTTAACAGATTTCGACTGGGACCACGTCGTGGAGCAAAGCGGCGGGTATAGCCAGGTCGAATAATTGTTAATATTCACGGAGACCAAAGTGTCTGTTCACTGTCGTTCGAAACCACAACGCTCCGTGGGTGGATGGACTGTAAGGAGGTCGATTGGATTTGATTTAAGGAAAATGATTAGGTACTCTATCTACAAAATGAAACAGCGGATTACTAAGTAAAAAATACATCAGTAGCCATAACAATATTATTCATCTTATCGGCAGGTTTTCATAATGCAATAATTACAAAAGCCAACAGCGAGGAATAGCTCAAGAGTTCCCGTAAGGAAGGTGTGCTTTACAACAAAGGATAGCAGCCTTTCGACTAAGCTTCATTCGTATCAATGCACCAGGTAATAGAGACTTGGAAGAGTCACCAGCTGTGACAGTGGCCAGATCTACCTCTAGGGTGATCACATGACATCGCACAGCGGAGGCGGAAGGAAACTTACCAGCTGTAACAGTGCCCAGATCAACCTCTAGGGTGATCACGTGACATTGCACAGTGGATGAGGAAGGAAACTCACCAGCTGTAAGAGTGCCCAGATCAACCTCTAGGGTGATCACATGACATCGCACAGAAGGATACGGCAAGAAAAGCTCACTGAGTATCAGAGACACCAGAACTTACTTTGAATACCCAGAAACTAATGTCTCGACAGGTATCAAAGCCTTTAGCCGGAGAAGGGCACGAAGCCCAAAGGATTCTGATTTTAGCTGGGGAATATCTGAGTATATATAGAAATATAAAACTTACATCACATGCCATATGAAAACCACTTTTAAAAGTTACGACTACTATGCATATTTATTCAGACATTGTGAGTGTAATACAACATTAATAAATACAACATAGGTACTTAATTGATAATACAATGTATTAGCATAATATAATATACAACTTGATCTATATATCTATTAAAATCGCAGTCTTTATTGCCAGAAAGATAAGTATTTATTAAGCAATTAAATTTCAAACATTTACGAAAATAAAACGATTAAAATAAAGCAAGTGTTGCCAACACTAAATTTTGAGTACGACCTTTATTCTGTAGTGAATTTTCAACTTCCTGGATACCAAATTTTGAGAATGGCCTATTTTTAGTGAACTTCATCTTTCCGGGTACAAGTGGAAACACTGGTTCGGTATTTTTGTGGAAAAGACCTGGCAACCCTGGCTATAACTCACTATGACAATACACAATTATTATTAACTAGCTGACCCGCCCATCGAACTTTCTTTGACATATTACATGAATTAAATACAGTTTACGACATTAAAAGTGAAATAAATTTGCTAAAAATGTATAGTATTATGTAATAATTATTGTTGATGCGGATGGGGGATGATGTTCGACAGGTCATGATCATAATTTTGTAATAAAAACAATAATTATTCCTCTATAGTTCTATAAAAAAAATCTAAGAGATGGCGGTGTAGTAGGAAATAAGTCGCTTGTGCAACATGGTATGTTATTGTACATATCTTATTGCATGAACGGATATCATTAAATTAAAATTTTACCGAATTATTATGGTAAGATATATTAAAATTATCGTTACAAAAAAACCATTAGGCATATTTCTTACTCAGTTCTGTCCCTTGGGAAATGAAGGCCTTCGGCCAAATCTTAGACAATGTCGAGTGGACATTAAAATAGAAGAACCTCATTGTGGAAATTATTTTTATTAATTTTATTAATTGTTTATTAGCTACTCACAGCCCTGTTTGCTGCTGCTTCACATGATAAGATTCAGTTTAAAATCGTCCATTTGAAAATCCTTGCATATTTCCCGCCACTGAAATTACCTCATTGTTTAGATAATTGCACATTAGAATTTATCGCCGCAGGATATTGCAAGGAAGCCAATTAAAAATTAGACCTAGAAACCGTATCAAATTTGGTGAACACCCAAAATGTATCAAATTTTACACATTTTTTTCTTTAGAAAAATGTTATGATAATAAATTGCTACTAAGTGTCTAAGACGGGACTGAATTCTTTTCAGATCGTAAAAAAGGTATTAGGCGGTTATAGTAAATATGGTCCGTCGATATAGCCGCTGTGGGGGAGAAAAATACTTGGCTGCAAACAACAACCAACAGGAAAAATTAGAAATATATAAAAGATGCCTATATCCAGCAGTAGATCACCGAATGCTGAAGACAGGAAGGACAAGATTCTAAGTTTAGGTAAACTTAAATTCCAAGAAGGAGACATTCGAATGTAGGGAAACAGGGAACATTATTATTTCAATGTAAAAGAATAGGAGTTTGTCATCCTTCAGTTCAACTTTCTGAGATCACACAGTGTCTGCGAGAGTATTTCCTCATGTAATGGTTACAATATTAATATAGATATATTTTTATCAGATGGAATTTCACACACTAATTTATCATTCAATACGCATTTTATGTTAATCTATTGTTACAGACAGAAAGATATTGTCATTATAATATGAGAATGTCAAATCATTGGGAGTTGAGAATGCACGATGTTGTAATATGAAATAAGAAAAACAAATGTATTGTCACGATTAATATTGCCTCACTAGTGGCAAAGTCTGAAAAGGGTCATTAATTGTGGTATAAAAGAGATATTATATTCCTTCAAGGATGCAATATTACTTTATTACGTTTATTTATTTAGCGTATGGCCATTTCATCACAATTTATATATAATTCAATTAATAAGTATATTTTTGTTTTTCTTATTAAATAGTCAATTCGAAAATTCCATTATCTTGACTTGTATCAATACTTATTACGTTGAGAACTGTGAACAATTAAACGTTTCTTTGCGTATTAAAAATTGCTAATATGTCGGAACCTCTGATGAAGTGTCACACATTTCTTTGATACAATACTTCTCGCGGAATTAATAACGAATGTGACTTACAGATGAATATTTTCCGTAGTTAGCTTCACTTTTGAATGCGAGTCGGGACTCTATGTTTTGTATAGAATTCTGTGGTATGATGAGGTAGTTTCAATTTAAGGGGTGTATGACATACACTGTACCTATGTGTTTCAAAAAAAATGCCAAGAGTAATTTTCGATTTATATCGACTTGCGTTTTTTATTGCTTATTATATACATATTATATACAAAATGAAAAATATATTCACAGGTATGAAAGAAGGTTCTATATACAAGGGATGGAAGAGAAATAAGGCATGGTGGAACAAAGTAAAACTAAACAACAATAGACACATAATAGAGATGAAGGAAGACAGATAGAAGAGGAGGGAAATAATAAATAACATAAAATATACAAAGAGGGTTGAAATGAAGATGAAACTGGGGAAAGATTAAAGATTAGTATAAAATGATGAGATGCATTGAGTATTATCACAAATTCGTCCAAATCCTTTAGTTAGCACATTCAATAATGATGTCCATGTCCATAATGATGAGCTCCATGAGAAGCAGCGTTGAGGGCAGCGAAGTGGGCGGCTTTAGCGTGGGCGACTTCAGGGGTGTCTACAACACGTCCATCATGACCAAGAGGAGCGGCTCCATGAGCGTAGTGAGCTGGACCATGAGCGTAGTGGGCTGGAGCGTAGTGAGCTGGGGCATGGTGTCCCAAGACATGGGCGTTTCCGTTGTGGTCGTGGATGTTGTCGTAGACTGATCCACGGGCACCATGAGCGGCGTTATGGTAAGCGGCATGGTGGGCGGCTTTAGCGTGGGCGACGGCGGCTGTGTCAATCACGTTGCCATCATGTCCAAGAGGAGCTGGGCCGTAGTGGTGGAGTCCTTGGGAAGCGTGGTGGGCGATTGCACCGTGATGAGCGACGATTGGAACGTGATGAGCAACGATTGGAGCGGCGATGTGTCCATGGGCGTAGGCACCAGCATATTGTCCTTGAGCACCATGAGCGGCATTATGGTATGCGGCATTATGGGCAGCCTTGGCGTGGGCGACTTCAGGGGTGTCGACTACATTGCCGTCATGTCCTAATGGAGCTGGAGCATAGTGATGACCATGGATGGCCACTGGGTAGTGAGCGGATGCAACACCCAAGCACAGAAGGGAGACGAGGAACTGAAAAAAAAAACAAATGGATAATGGATGGATATTTATAAATATGCTGAAAATAAATTTTAAAGAAACACAGAATTTTTGAATAAACTATAAATTTAAACCCATATAGACACGATATTAATAAAGTTAAAACTAACCAATGGATTCATTTTGATGTTTCTACGGTTAAGCCTTTTCTAATAATAGAAAACTGCCAAATGATACTGATTCAATCAGCAGCACTGGCTTTTATACTCACTCCACAATATGCAATTCAGAGCCGGTGCCAGGTGAAAGTGTACAATAATCACTGCCAAGGGCTTCTGCATGGTCGGGCAATGCACCGTTTCCTAAAGAAGTATTTGTTATAAACTGATTGTAAATACGTTTCAAAGACACTCAATAAAGGATTTGTTTTTGTTAGAACGGGAATATTCACTTAAGTAAATGTATTTAGAGAAGAGAATGAGACTTAAGAAGTGGGGTCAATTATTACTTCATTCCAAAAAATCACAGAAGATTCTGCCTGTGACTCATTCCCCTGAATAAAAAAGGGATAAGTGTTTACTAACGTTTCACTACATCAAAAGCAACAGGTTGCAAATTTTGCATCTAAAATCCTTTTGTGAGGATTGAAAAGAGTGCGGAATTTTTGAAAAAAAAATGTTTTCCAATGTCAACAATGCCGAATCACTCGAAAACGAGTGTAGAGTTAGAAAAAAAAATTATCTTCAAGATGTTTTTGATAGTGTTGAGAAACTCCTGAGAATACTGAACTTCACCTTTTGTACTCGTCGTACACTGACCAAACAACGTAAATGTGATAAAAAATGTTTCCCGTTTTACACTTTCGACGATGCAACTTATTCACCATCATAATCAAGTCCTCTGATCTTATGCACTAGAATATCTTCCTAGTATTGGTAGAGAATGCTTCAAGCATTAAGTTCCGCCGGCTATACCGACAAGTGACTTCTATGTATAGAAGAGTGTCATTTATTTATTTATTGGAATACTGCTCCTTAGTGGATAGTAACGATTGTCTTAGAGAACGTGTCCAACACACACTCGCGAAACCTTTTTTGTAGAAATAATAAATATGTTTTATCATGATTTTTTCAAAGTATTTGATAATTTTTTAAAATTTTCATTAAAGTCTGTCATTTTTCACATTAAAAAATGAATGTTATCTAACTGAAAATCCCAATTTTTTTATAGGAGAGAGTTGAAATGTCTAAGAATCATGATCGACATTGAATTGAAGTAGTTGGTACCCTAGGTTCGATCCCAGGTGCCAACCATCTTCCTCTTTCACGACAAGAGCTTTAAGTAGCTTACTGTGAAAGAGTCAAACAGTGTATTTGTGTTCACTTTGAGCGAGCAGATTCATTTATGAAAAAAAATAAGATCCTCCACCGCTCGAGTATTCCAGGAGTTTGGCATCACCATGACATTTGGTCAAGCAAGACGGAACTTTAATTGATCAGCAGTAAACTACAAAGTGCAGAGCCATTGACAACATATGTCATTTGGATTAACAGTCACAACAAGGAAACAAATCGGGCGCGTTTTATTCTTCCTCCTGCACTGGTTGAACCGTCGAGTATCTCGTATTGTAAGGCAAGTACCCGGCTATGTAGGTATCGTTAATGGTCGGCATGTACATGATTTGTCCGTGGTTTATGGCCAAATATTATTGATACGTATGCACCACAGATAATAGTTTACATTTTGTCTGACAGCTCTACCAGTACCTACCTGACAACACCTTAAACCTCAAAACACTGCTCCCAGCCAACCGGAAAGTCTGATTGGCGAAAAAGTGAGATCATCGCACCGGTTCAACACTGAAACAATGGATTAGAGAACCAACTTAACATAATATTATATACTTTCATTTAAACACGATAAAGATAAAAAAATATTTGTATAAAATTAACTCTCCAAGAAACATACATTTAAATGTAGGTACATTTCAATGTATGTTTATATTTATATGAACGATCATTAAAAATCTTATTTTGATATATGGCAATGTTGGCAGTAGCACAAAGAGCCATGGAGAGGAAGATGTTGGGTGTTTCTTTAAGAGACAGGAGACCAAACACATGGATACGAGAGAAGACCAGGGCTGTTAATGTGGTGGAGAGGGTTGCCACTCCGAAGTGGGGATGGGCGGGCCATGTGGCAAGTTGCCCGGACGACAGATGGACCAAAAGAGTTATTGTGGATTGGCAGCCAAGACAAGGAAGAAGAAATGTCGGCAGACCCCAGGCTCCACCCCAGGGCGGACGACGTTGCGAAGATTGCAGGCAGCACATGGATGAGAGAGGCTCAGGACAGGAATGATTGGAAGGAGAGGGGGGAGGCATATGTTCATCATTGGACAGAGACAGGCTGACGAATAAGAAGAAGAATGCTTGAAAATATTTTCGGAGGGGGCTTAGTTTAGTCGTTTTTGTACATAACTGCAGTCGCATTGCTGCTTCTTACTAAAGAAAAATATTCATTACTCCCCTAACCGCCTTGAATCATAAAAACATTCTGCGATTTGTCAATCGGAAAGTTATGTCAAATAATTCATATCTTTAACGAAAGTATTGTATAGACACCGATTTTTATTAAGTAGTACGTCCCCTGACAGTCATCGAACGTTACTGAATGTAATCGAATGGCACTATGGTTCTTGTAGCAACGACACAATCACAATGGTTTTAATTATCTCTAGTATTATACTTACTTAGACTATGCGTAACACGTTACATTTGAGCGATTTTTTTCAAATTTGGATGCACCAGTCAAACAATTTTTTTATAGAATGGTGCACATGAAATAAGTCAGAAAAATTAAAAAATTTAATATTTAACTTTAATCGTGATTTTTTTTTAAATTTATCGAACTAAGTATGTACCTATTGTGAGTATGTATTAAATTCAGATGTCAATTTTCGAGATTTGGCTAGAAAAATTTGTATAGGAATTTTACAAAACTACAGTCTGGATGTATTACAAACTACCAACATATAATCTAACTTCAATAAATATTATAAATATTTGATTTTAAAAAAAAATTAAACTTTCGGGTTGAAAGCAACAACGGTGCATAGCTCACATTTTTCTACTGCCCGATATTAAGAAATTACATACACTTTATTGGTCTAAGTGATTTAATAAATAAAATATTGTTTGCGTCTGTTTGTGTTCTTTGTGAATTGCCCGGCATTTATTTTCGTACAAACTGTTGTTAAGGAAAACTATGTTACACCCATGCATATCTTAAGAATATATCATTTTCCCATCGTGCAGTGTTTCTTTCACTTCTTCCAACAACATACCATTTCTCATGCCACTTTTCCTATTCCTTTTACTAAGCAATCTGACTTGGAATCCCTTCATCCTTCATTAATATTCCTAGTATAAGTTTTCGACGATTGATCATCGATTAAACTTGGCATCTGTTGTGGTCTCAGATATGCCATCCAAAAGGCAGTTCTGTTGTCCTCATGTAGGATGTTAAGAAGGTTCCTTTCTCTGTAGTTCGAAGATCTCTCATGATTACATTACATCGTGATGTATCATGAGAGATAATACCGATATTTTTATATTTAGTATATAGCATTGTATTTAATTTTAATTTATTTTTATTATTTTTTTTTACAATGATGTATACTTCATATGATATATTGTGATTTAATGAATAAATGATTTGAAATAATAATAATATAACACTTTTCTATACAAAGGTGATAGTATAGCCGGCGGAACTTATTGCCTGAGGCAATTTTTTTCCAGTTAACCGGTACCGTCCAATCGGAGACAGGCCAACCCCGGGAAGAAATTTCAAGTGGAAAAACACTTAGAAAAACTCTGACCCGACCGGGAATCGAACCCGGGACCTCGGATCTGAAGTCCACGCTAGCACAACTAGGCTACCGAGGTCCGTATATATAATATATGTCAGATCACTATTAACACGCTTGTAAGTGCTGATTAGCGCAATAATTAGCTTCCGATAAAACTCATACTAGGTCCACAGGATAGAATCAATGCGAACAATCTTCCTCATTACCACATTTCTCTTTTGAATTCAGTAAGTTATTTTTGGGGCTAACGATAAAATAAATATAGGTTAAACAAAATGGATGATTTTTGGTAGATTTGACGACACTGGATCTGCGCTTCAATCAAAGGCTATTAATATAGAACATGTCACTAAGTTCAAGCATCTTGGTAGTATACTCGCTTGGTAGTATAAAGGCTTGAAGGTATTCAACGTAAATTCTTGAGGTTCGTCAACTTTAAAATGGGTATTTCGCTGGCTGATATTGACTACGATGGGCTCATGGGTGAGCTGGGTCTTCAGACCTTGGAACATCGCCGTTTGGTTAACGATCTCATGTTGCTTTACAAAATGGTTCATTCTTTGATAGATTGTCCAGAGCTCGTTCATCTCGTGCAGCTCCGTGTTCCTCAAAGACTCACAAGAACTAATTCGGTGTTTTCTGAGGTTTATTCAAGGACTAACTATCTGCACAATTCTACGGTGCGGCGTCTTCACAGGGTGGGTAATGAGCTCGGTCATGTTGTGGATATTTTCCAGGGGGGGTATAGAAAGTTTTAAAAGAGAACTCTTGTTACATTTTTCGTATTAACGAATTCCCAATAATTGATCAGTCTATTGTGGTGCTAATCATGTCTTGTCGTCTGTGTCCTTTGATTTTTTTGTTTGTACACTGTCATTGCCTTCTTTGTTGTTATTAATCCAGGGTTTGTTGACGTTCGTTATTGTTTCGGTCTGATGGAGATTATTGTATTTTGGTTTATTTTCCGATTTTTATTTTTTATCCTTAATATTTTTATGCACGTAGATAATGTTTTCCTTTTGCTTTTGTTTTAAATTAAATAAAATTAAAATTGAATCGTGCTTTTTTATCATAAATTTTATTTTTTTTATTATTGTTTTAACTATATTGTATTCGATTGTGTGATATTGTTGGTATTTTTGTTTGTTCACTTTCTTAATAAATTAATGACATGTAAAAGGCGTTAACGCCGTGAATGATTTAATAAATAAATAAATAAATAAATACTCACAGAGACTCTCGACTCTCGAAAATGCTACGTAAGGTCCGTAGTGCTGTAGGTACAGTTTTGAAACCTGGCCTCTGAAGGTCAACACAATGAACAGGATCCAAGCTTTCGAGATGTGGTTTCATCGCAGAATGATCAAGATTCCTTGGACCGACCTGGTGACAAATTCAGACGTCCTTTTCGAGCTGGGGCAGTGCGTGAACTCCTGACGAAAACAAAAATTCGTAAAATTTCATATGTGGGACACATCATGCGCGGGAAAAAGTATCGATTGATCCACCTGACACTAAAGGAAAATATCGAGGCTGGAAGAAGGTAAATGTCCTGGCTGCGCAATACACGAGAACGGACGGGATTCCGTACTGTGGAATAATTGTTTCGAGCGGCCCAGGACAGAGAAGGATTCGCCGCCGTTGGGAATAGGTACCTGTAGAGTCCACCATTATAGAATTCCGTTGAATGCCGGGCATTTCGATCAGAAGAAATATTCGCTATCTAAAAAATAGGAACCAACTTCATTCGATAATGGCAGGTATAATATCAGATCTAAGTACATAATAGTGTATCATGGTAGGTATATAGGCGGTGGAGATATTTCACAGAGCCCAAGGATAAATGTTTACGCCTAACTGCGTTGTTGGTCCGCTATCAAAATATAATTACCTGAGGTATGAACTCACCCAAGTACTACATCAAACTGCAACACAGAGTGCAGGGTGCAACGGATCTAGCCACATTTAATAAGACTTTTATATATATTTTGTAGACAGAAGAGATGTGGTCCGAAAAATCACGGCAACAAATCGTGATGTCTTCTTCTTTTTCCTCTTTTGTTAGATCTCGCGATCTGTTTAAGAAGCGCTCAAATCGGATTCCCGTGATGAGGAGATCCAGCTTTCTCTCCATCTTTTTGGGGAACGTACTGGTGGCCGGCGTCCATCTGGGATCCCCTGGATCGCCAATTCTGTTGTCTTCCATCTTTTCGACATGGTACCTCCAGAACCTTCTTCTCTGTCCACTCCATCTTACGAATTCGTCGACATTGCAGGTTCTTCGTGTTTCATAATTGGGTTTCATAATGTCTCTTACGGATCTCCCTGCTATGGGTCGCAACGTTTTCATTTCGGATGTTGTAAGAAGCTGTTTTATCCGTTCGGTGTCAGCTCTAGCTTTCTTTTTGTCATAAATGGTCGCACGCCTGTTTTATATACTCTGACTTTGTTCTCCACTAGCATGTGTTTATTTTCCTAAACAGTGTCCTTCAGGCTCAGTGAGAGATAACAGCTGCTTTGTCAGTCTGCTCTTTGACTTCAGTGTACAGATCGCTGCAGCTGGCTATCTCCACGCCCAGATATTTGAACTTCATGACCTGTTGTATAGGCTTGTTGTCTAAAACTATTTAACACCTGAGATGAGCGCACATGCATTTTATTAATACTGATATAAAACCCATCTTCATACTGTCAAAAAAAAAAACGATCGATGTTCACATTTTTACGACTCTTGATCTTGTGTGATCTGCATCCACATTGAGCCAATGATTCTCAGGATTTTCAGCTTTAAAAGAGATAGCAAAGATATCATCAATTGTCCTAATTTTTTAATCATATTAGCGACACGGTGTTTTAACATTGCCGTTAATTTAAGAACGTCGAACACTCGTATTGTAACTTTTATAGCTGAGTTGGTTCTTTCTTTTTTAATGACTTGCCTATTTAATCAAAATTACTTACATAAAAAAAAACTTTTTAACTCGGAAAAAAATAATGTTCAACAATTATTTATAAATTTTATTATTAGATATTTTATATTAAAAAAACATGATGGTTTCTTTCATAGCCAAACCTCCTGTATAGATTAATCTGTAAATGTTTTAACCTATAGCAAATTTGCACTGCATAATATTTTGGTACTGGCATGGTTAGATAGTTTATGGGCAGTGTTGCCAGTACCGCTAAATGGATCAAATACTAATCTGATCCTAAAAGTAGGCACCTTACCTATTATTAATAATAAAATATAGCCTAAAGTTTACTTCCTGCTTTATTTTTTTAAGTTTAAGATTCCATCAACATTTTCATCATAACCTTCCACATGCTTATTTTTCGCTTACTGCAAACTGGGTGGTCCTTTTGTAAATAAAAGGCATCAATAAATTCTAAATCCAATCTAAACTCTCTTTACACCCTACTCAGGGGCATAGGGAGGCAACAAGAGCTCTCCATTGCGCTCGATCTTGCGCAATGTTTATGACCTCCTCCCACACCATGTCCAGATTCCTCAACTCTGCTTTCAAGGAGCGGAACACATAATAAGTGGGTCTTCCTCATCTTCGGGACCCTGATGGGAGGAAAAACAGCTCTCTCCTCGGCCAACTGTCAATCGACATCCTTAACACATGTCCCAGCCAAGTCCATCTGCTCCCCATGATGGTAGAAGTGATGGGCTCATGCTGGGTGCGCCGGCGTAGAGCGTCGTTCGTGATGCGGTGGTACCATCTTACGTCCAGAATTCTCCTGAGGCACTTCATTTCGATAGCTGAGACTTTTTGTGCATGGGCTTTTGGGCTCAGGTGCCAGGACTCACACCCATACAGGGGAATGGGCAAGACACGCGCATCAAACAGATTACATTTCGTCTCGACGCTAAACGCAGACGCTTTCCATATTTTGATATTATTGGGCTACAAAAGTTTTTATAAATAGTCATCTCGTATTAAAAATATATATGTATAATCGTTAACAATAAAAATTGCTGTCAAAATAATTGTGAATTATAAAGAAGTAAGTTATGAAAGAAATCGTGAGTGTCTCGTGTGAAACTCCTTCCAAATATCATGAATTTGTTGGAAATAAAAATGTTTTGGCAACGTTCGTATTAAGAAATAGGTGCTACACTAGCGTACTATAGTCGGCTCAATAAAATAACGATTTCATTTCAAATTTTTCGTTTGGTGAAATACACTAACTTAATAATTGTCAACCATACGATTTTACACGTTAAAATGTACTTATGCGTCGTACCACAATTATTATAAGTATTGATGTCAACAGCATTGCAGTTACTGTAACAGCTAGTGAATATACCAATACCAACCAATTCGACATAGAGAATCTTATATCGAACAAATGAATCTTTTTTACCCATCACGCCGTTTCCCGGAAGGGGTAGGCATAGAGTACGGACTTCCGTTTATTCCTATCCTGACTAACCTCTTTCGATTCTTTCAACAGCACAACGTCCCGCGTACATCATCTGCTATTCCTTTTACTCCAGACTTTGCCGTCCTTTTTCATAAAAGATATGTAGATTTTAAAGAAAAAATAACAACTAATGACTCTAACAATTCATTACTAATGTTCGATTTTTAATTGGAACAAACCACTACGGGCTTACGACCGTCTTCTACTGTTATTTCGAAGGCTGGCTTAGTGTAATCACTTTACGTTAACAACGTTCGCCATTAGGTGGTAATGTTTGTCTCCGAAACTCCTAATCATGAGAATTTTCAACATGTTCAACATGTCGAAAAATCTCATGTATGCAACAAGTAGAAATTTAATAATAAAATGAAAAATAGAGATAAAAGTTGGAAATTGTTGAGAACAAGAGAGCAACCAAATTTAAAGACTGCGACCACTGTCATGTATTTGGCGCCAGGATATGACTATATCCATTTTTGTTAATATCTCATATTTATTGCCTATTGGCTTTGTTGGTGCACAACGTTCTAATTATGTTTAGATTCTTGTGACCTTTTCAGGACTAGATCTTAAAGAAAAAATAACAACTAATGACTCTAACAATTCATTACTAATGTTCGATTTTTAAATGGAACAAACCACTACAGGCTTACGACCGTCTTCTACTGTTATTTCGAAGGCTGGCTTAGTGTGATCACTTTACGTTAACAACGTTCGCCATTAGGTGGTAATGTTTGCCGCCTGTCTATATGTAGATTGACTATAGATTTCTTACCTTATTAATTCTTACCTATAGATTGACGTGATCTATAGATTGATTGACCGTGTGCCTAGACAAATTCAAATTGACGTTCGACTACAAACGAAGATTTCGCCAATGTTTAGTGCGAAAAAGTTTTTAAACAATAATTATTTAAACCAAACAAAGACACTTGAATAAAAATATAAAAAGTGGACAGTTAATTTTCTTCCTACTCAACATTGTCGAAGAATTCGTTTGTGTCGATCGCCAAATGCAATTTGTCTAGACCTACGGATCACCGATATGATAAGTTTACGCCAATCTGGGTATACCGCGTCATTTCTTTCAGATTAATATGTATATCCTCCTTTTGTTCTTTCTTTACTCATTCTCAATCATTTAATCGTCTTTATAGCACTGGTAAACGCTGCTTTCAGCACGTATATGGAAAATTCAGGAAACGTTTCACCCTCAAACAAAATTTTCTTTTCCTTCCTTTTGATTTTCAAATTTGCTCATTTTGTGATATCAATCCTTTGCGTTCCTTCATCTTTAAGTTTAGTCATCTGCAAGGTCTTGTTTCGTTTAGCTGATTTTGTTAGAGGAAGAGAATCTGGTATTTTCCATCCTTCTGACATGACCTTTCTTTCTTTTGGTTTCTACAACATCTCGCAATATTGACGAATAGAGTAATATTTCGGTTTTGTTATTGATAATCGCACAAAAAGTATAGAAAAAGCTCTAACGTATAAAAAAAATAATGGATTAAGCAATGAATTTTTTTAAATAATAATTACAAGCGGATATCCGGCTGTGCTTCTACGAATCTACGACTGTTGACATGATCGAAGCAACAACCACAAATTATGAGAATACAATTAGTGTCTTGTGTCATTCAAATGTGACCAGTTAGGGCGACTTTGATTGGATGGTGTCAATACTGTCAATATTGGACAAAGGTAAATTTGTTCATGTTTTATACATACCTAAGCACATTGGTTGAATGTTTTCCAAGTCTATAACTGACATAGAATTATTTTTTAGTCATCTCTAATATAAATTAAAGTCGGGTTAGTGCGAACAGTCGAGATTGGCTCAACATATTCTTCCGATGTGTGATTTATTGGATTCTTCTCCACTCCGGATAACAGAATAACTAATAAAAAGTTGAAAATTGGATAAGAAATAATATGATATTAAAGTTAGTATAGAACGAATGTCGTTCGACGCCATCTTTGAAAAAAATCTAACAACAAAATTATTGTCTTCTGCACCTGCACCCTCTCATTCTCGCATACGTAATTGCCACTCTTATAGTAGCCCATTTCACTTACTGCACCGTTTCGGGCGTTTTAGAAAATTTTCATACAAAGTCAAACAAATTGCGCGCATATTATTATATTCTCGCGTTGATCCCGTCTGAGCTTTGAATACGAATGGATTATGGACGTTTTAGAATATTTTAATGTTAATATTTAATTAGTTTATTTTTGTTTCTGGAGGCGCAGTGCACAATGAACGGGCCGCCTCTGGTTAGGACCAAAGGGTCCACAGGAAAACGTCTGTCGGGAAAGCTAGTTAATAATAATAATTTTTTCATTTCATAAAAATAGAGTTTCACAAAGTCTTTAAAAAAAATTGTATTTTGAGTATTACACCTATATTGAACTCTCCTATTTATAACAGGACCAATTAAAGATTTGTCGGTTAAAGACCTCAAAGTTGTCATTTAGATGTTTGAATTTTCTAATTTAAAACCTAATTTAAAGTTATTTTAACAAATCAAGTTTATTGTTTGTGACATTTTTTGCGTTTGTAGTTAATTATTTTTTGAAATGGTTTATATAGTATTAATTAAAACATTATTTAAAAGTAATGATTTAAAATATTAATAACAGAACGTGACAGCACCCATAATTTAGCTGATAGATACATAGTATGCAGGTGCCTACAAGCAATTACACGCAGATAAAACTACCAGCCTTGCTTTAGCGAACTATAATTAATTAAACCGCAAAAAATGCACCATTTTGTTAAATTATAATAACATTTTTAATACATACGCATATAAAAAAGAACGCGCACAGATAGCTGCAAAGATCGATACAAAAAACCTATGAATACCTATTATGGTTTCAAAGGAAGGACCAATATTCGGTCTTTATTGCGTGATATCAGCCGGTTTCATAAAAAAGGAGGCCTTAAAAAAATTCCGCGTTTCATAACAACAGAATGACGCTTTATGTAAAAGTACCGTTATTGGCTGACTGTAGAGTAGTTTAATCTTTTGCCACCGGAGTTCATAGAAAATTTCGTGGCGCTCTCTCTTGCCGTGGAGTTGCCGGCTAAGAATAGCACCTCTGCTCTTTTTTGCTGGTTTTTCGAGCATCCTGTAAGAGGCAGGAAATCGAAAAATCAGATCGAAAAATCCTTAAACCTCAGCCGGTCAGAAAAGGCACAATGAGCCACGGACGCCTTCGAGCGCAATGGAGAGCTCATGATGCCTCCCTATGCTCCTGAGTGGGGCCCAGGCCTCCCGCATTGTGGTTTGGCAATCGGGCTAGGTATCGGGTTTGTTGTGGATTGGTCTCCTCAGGCTGACTGGCTTGCGGTGTGCGGGGGGCCTTCAAAGGGAGAATGTTAATGTTACAGTATTAATATTCGAATAATTTTATCTGCGCTCCGCCCAAATCATAAATTAACAGTTAGGCCGTTTTGCATAAAACAGAAGAATTTGTTAATTGGTGATCTATTATTATTTTAATGGTGGCGGCTGCCTGCGGCTAAAGGGAAAGGCACGAAGGAGCCCGGCAACGGTTAGTTTTAGCGCCTGTTAATATCTTGCCGATTATCACGCCTGAGGCTACCAAGGAAAATGGAGAGGTTCTCAAAATATAATATACCTACGAAAAATATAACAAATAGATCGCTAATGTATATTTATTTATTTATTTCATTTTCCACCACAGACCCATTCCAGGCACTTGGGGACGTTAACATTTTTACCTACTATTTTACATGTACATTAAGAATATAATATAGAGAAATATCAATATTAATAATAAAAAAAAGAACTTTTTGTGTTTTGTCTGTGTTTTAAGAACGTTTTATTTCTTTTTTTTTATTTCTCTCTACCGACCTCAGTAGCTTAGTTGTACTAGCGTGGACTTCAGATCCGAGGTCCTGAATTCGATTCCCGGTCGGGTGTGTACTAAGCGCTTATTAATCTCATAATAAAAGTAAAGTAAAAAGTAAAAAACAAGATTTTATTGTCAACGAAACGAAAGTCAATGAAACGAGGCCGTGTTTCCCATTTCACGACAGAAGCTTCTACCCATTATGTAGTAAGTGTTTTTTCTCTTGAAATTTCTACCCGGGGTTGGCCTGTTTCAGATTGGACGGGACCGATTGACTGGAAAAAATTGCCTCAGGCATAAGTTCCGCCGGTTATACAGACACCTTTGTATAGAAAAGTGTTATATTATTAATATTTTATGAGGTTTTAAATTTTTTTCTTGATTGCTTGCTTCAATCATAATCTATAAGAAAAACTTATTTTTTGCTCCTTGTAAGGTAGGTACCTACCATGTTAATATTTTCCAATTTTATGTCAAAGGCGAAAACTGAAAAAAATAATCTAAAAAATTAAATAACTCGGAAACAAATGGCATTAGGCCCCTAGTTAATGGGAACAAAACTATTGCAAATCAGCCCTAGTATAACCTTTTTCGAGGAATTGTTAGAATTTGCAGTCACTCTGTATACCAAAAAAAGACAAAACCGTTTTAAATAATTATTTACTTAACTATTTAATAAAAATGTGATTATATGCGTGTGAAAAATATATCAATAAGAAAATAATATAAGCATTCGTAAATGAGTTCACGTTAAGAAAAGAAATCGTTTTTTTTTCTGGTAACCAATAAAAGGCAGGGCATATTGCATACATTTGAACTCGCGACAGAAAGTGCCTACCTTCATTGAAATCAGCAATAGTATTCAACAATACACAATATTGATTGGGAACGAGTTGAGTGCGTCGAGGCGGCGGACGTGTTTTGTGTTGTGATCGACGGTGCAATTAAGCTAAGCCAAACATTTTGCTTATTTTTTCGTATTTAATTTTTGTTTTTGTACTAACACTTCTACTATTTTTTCCTTTTGTTGATTACCCATCAATAGACTTTATTTTAATTATTATAATATTTTTTTGTTAATTAATACACTGCAGACGGCAGAATATATTATTGTTGTATACGGTGGGTAGCGCGACGCCCAGCGTTGTTTCTACGCTATAGACACTACTTGTTGGTCTTATTAAACTGACCACTTAATATTATTTTTTCGTTACCGTATTTCGTAATTTTTCGTTTTGTTTTGTATTTAGGACTGTTTTTTTTTTTTATAGATATAAGAAGATATCTTAATTAAGAAAGTTTTTTTTTTCTTTTTATTCTTCTATCTCTTCTTTTTCTCCTTAGAGAATTAATCTCTTTTTTTCTTTTTTTTTTCTATGATAACCTAATTTATTGGTTTATTTAAAATGGAGAGTGAGCCCCCTGACAAGGGCAGGGTATCCCTGACACCACCATCCAAAAGAGCTCGGAGCAGCTCTGAAGAGGGTGATATTTTGTCCACTCCAAATAATCAACCTACACCTAAAAAAGATCTTGACATAATGTATCCCCCTAATGCCCCCGCTCCGTATTTTGTTCTGGTGGAGAGTATCTCCCATGATGGGAAAGCTCCGCCTATTCATCCAATGAAATTTGGCCAAATATTGACTAAGAACAATATTGAAGGCATTATTCCAGGTGGGGTAAGAGCTGAGGGACGATCTAGAATAGGAATAACATTCAGAACCCCTAAATTAGCTAATGAATTTTTAAATAACAAAATTATGGAGTCCAATGGACTGAAAGCATTCATCCCCCGGTATAAGTTAACAAAAATGGGCGTCGTTAGAGGCGTTCCTGTTGATATGACCGAAGATGAAATCATTGACCTTGTAGAAGTTCCTTTAAGCTATGGTAAAGTGATCAAAGCCCGTCGCTTAAATAGAAAGCACACCGATGAAAACAAAACTGAATGGAAAGCATCAACCACACTGGTTCTTACGTTTCTGGGACAGAAGTTACCAGAGTACGTATATCTTTGTTACAACTCGCTACGAGTTGAGATTTATAATTACCCCACAATCATCTGCCACAAGTGTGGAAGATTTGGTCATGTTAAGGCCAATTGTAGGTCAGAACCCCGATGCACTTTGTGCACGGGTAATCATCCAAGTGAAACATGTCCAAAAGACTCCAACGAAAGAAAATGCTTAAACTGCAACGGAGACCATCCTGCCTTCAGTTCACATTGTCCTGAACTACACAGGCAGAAAAACATTAAAAAATTCATGGCGTCTGAAAATGTTTCGTATGCTCATGCTAGCAAAAGTATCCTAAGAAACAAAACCTACAGCCAAGTCACCGCCGCCTGTGACAAAAACCAACCTAAAGTGGCAGTTACACAAAAAAAATCTAGAGAATCTCTCCCCAAAAATAATTACATCGATAAGAAGGCAATAGATTCCTTGTTATACATCGTAAATGGACAAGTTGGAAATTCACCCAACGGCATCGCGTTAAATAAAAATTTGTCGGAAAACATTCCTGACAAAACAACTATTTCTAATGACACCGAACTTAACTCTCTTCTTCAAACTATACTCCAAATTGTTATTTCTTTAATATCAAACATTAATGATAAACCGTCCAACGTTGCTAACACTACACAGACCCAAAATTTCATTACACCAGACACAGAAAAAGAAAACCAACCTCTTCCGTAAATTTTTATTTGACTTATTTTATTAATTTGATTAAAAAATGGATAAAAATCAATTTAAAAAATCGAAAATCACTGCTCTTCAGTGGAATGCTAGAAGCGCTGTAAGTAATAAAACTGATATATGCTTCATGTTGACAAATTTTGATATCGATTTAGCAGCCATTAGTGAGACGTGGATAAAACCAAATTTTTCATTCAATATCCCTGGATACCAGTGTATCCGTTGTGACCGACAAGAGGGCAGAGGAGGTGGTTCTTGTTTGATTTTTAAAAATTCTTTACCCTTCACTCGCATCGATATTCCCTATAACCCATTTTTAGAAGCAGTAGCAGTGAAAATAAATAATGTCGCTTATGTCTCTATTTACATCCCACCTAATGCAGGCTTTGATAGTGGCTATTGGAACACGGTTGTATCACTTTTGCCTGAATCTTATATATTGATGGGAGATTGGAATTCAAAGAATACCGCATGGGGTTGTTCTGCGTCTGATAGATCTGGAAACAGACTTCTATCCTTTATAGATGATAACAACCTTTTTATACTGAACGACGGTTCACCTACAAGACTAGCTCCACCTGGACAAAATTCTAACGCTTTAGATATTTCACTATGTACCAGCGACTTGGCCTGTATGATTGACTGGAGGGTATCCCAAGATGCATTTTCCAGCGATCATTATCCCATATTCCTTACTATCCACATAAAAATTCCCCCACAATATTCTACCAATTGTAGAAAGTGTTATAATGTCCATAAAGCAGATTGGCAGAAATTCAAATCAACCATTGAAACCATCTTATCCAATGATCAAGCTGATATTTGGGAGAGCGATATACAACATAATTATGGAGAGATAACCAACATTTTATACCATGCAGCTGACGCAAGTATCCCACTTAAAAAATCTTCAAATAAACCAAAAAAATCTCGTCCTTGGTGGGATTCTGATTGTGATGAGGCAACAAAGAAACGTAGTGAGGCAATGCGGGAATACAGAAAGAATAGAACGGATGAAAATTTTTTGAATGCCAAAAAGTTTCAGGCCAAAGCCAAGAAGCTCTTAAGAAAGAAAAAGCGTGAAGGATGGCAAAAATTCTGTTCTTCTTTATCCCCTAATTCGCACCCTTCATACGTATGGCAAATGATAAGATGTTTTAAGGGCTCTATGACCTCTTCACGTGGTCGGGCTCCATCTGATCTCTGGCTCTCAGAATTTTCGAGAATGATTGCCCCTCCTTATGTACCTAATAAACCTCAAATGCTTCAAGAGACGGTTTGCCCATACGTACCTATTTCCAGTAGTTTGGATTCTCCATTTTCAATTGAAGAACTCAAAATATGTCTACACAAAGTAAAGAACTCTGCTCCTGGCCTGGATGGCATCCCTTATCTTTTCCTTAAAAAATCTCCTGACGTTCTTCTGGTCCGTCTGGTAAAATTATTTAACCAGATTCTAAATGAAGGTAAAATTCCCGAAGAATGGAGTGAACAGTTGATCATACCAATCCCTAAACCTGGTAAAGATCCTTCCTGTGGATCATCCTATCGACCAATAGCGTTGTCCTCATGTATATCAAAAATGTTCGAACACCTCATAAAAAATAGATTGGAATGGTTTCTTGAACATTACCAGCTCCTCCCTCATTCTCAGTTTGGATTTAGAAAGTCCTTGTGTTGTATAGATAACCTTTCAATTTTAGTAACTGATGTGTTAACTTCATACTCAAATAAAGAATTTACTGTTTCTGCCTTTTTGGATATAACCGCTGCCTATGATAATGTAGATATTCACACGCTTTACTTGAAACTCCTTAAATTATCAGTACCGAATGTCATAGCCAAACTTATTTATCACCTTTTTTCTAAAAGAACAATCGTTATAATGGACGGTCCGGAAGAGAATAGACGAGAGATATGGAAGGGCCTGCCCCAGGGCTCAGTCTTGAGCCCGATCTTGTTCAATGTCTATTGCTCTGATCTGGAGAGAAAAATGAACAAAACCTGTAAAATAGTGCAATTCGCTGATGACTTGGCTATATACACCTCACACAAAAATATTCATATTGCAGAAAAGCAGTTAACAGAATCCCTTGATATATTGAACAGATGGCTAAAGACCAACCATTTAGAGTTATCTCCAACTAAATCAAACATAATGGTATTCTCTAGAAAACACATCAACCCAACAATATCTGTCTTCTCAGAGGGCATTCCCATCCCTCAAACCAATGAAATAAAATTTCTGGGAGCCTTGATTGACCGTAAACTCTCATGGCACCCTCATATCAATTATACAATAAGCAAATGCGAGAAGAGTATAAACATGCTGCGGGCCATATCATCAGTGACTTGGGGATCACATCCCTCGACAATGACTAATATATATAATGCTATGGTAAGAAGCCACTTGGATTACGCAAGTTTTCTCTTTGATCCACTTCCCCGGTATCTAGAAGATAAGTTGGAGCGCATACAGTCAAAGTGCCTAAGATTGATATTAGGTGCTTTTCCCTCCACTCCGATAAACTCATTACAGGTAGAAAGCGGAGAGATGCCTTTGTCGATAAGAAGACTCTATCTCGCCAAAAGATTTATTCTTAAACGTATTTCTTATTTTGACCACCCTTTATTCCGCAATATAATTAATCTAAATAACATCTGCAAAAACAATACATTTTGGGCTCGAAAGGCAGCACCTATGTTGTGTAGGGGATTTTCTTTTGTTTTGTCCAATTTTAGGGATATCAGATATCCGTATCCTTGTCCAACATACAGCGTACCTCTAGAAGCCCTCCAGTCCCAACCGAACATTGTTGAAAACATTGGATTTGATAAGGGTAATAAAGTATCTGAGATGCGAATCAACCAGGAGTTCAATACAATAATCGATCAGAAATGGCCATCACATATTAAGATATTTACCGATGGTTCAATAATAATGCCCATTGCCCGTGAGTCGAGCATAAGGAGCACAAAAAAGGACTAGTTCTGTCTTCTATGCCACCTTGTGTGGCTGTAGAGGCCTATTCTCGAAAGACAAATCCTGCCGCATTCCGAGCACGGGTATTCTGCTCCCTCGTCTGGACCTCTCCTTCTCTGCATCTCGGTTCCCTGACTTGCGGCAACGATCTTCCTCCACTCAGGCCTGTTTGTCGCTGTTTGTTCCCAGTCTGACTGCCTACTAACACTCTTCAACGCAATATGTAGATTATCCTTATACCTCTTACGTTGGCCTCCGTGCTTTCTTTTTCCTATTTCCAGTTCACTGTATAGGATATTTTTGGGAAGTCTACGGTCATCCATTCGAAGCACGTGACCGGACCATCGCAAGAGAGCACGCGTCATCAGAGTGTCAATCGTGCAGCAGTTGGTTCTTCTTAGGACCTCTGTATTTGATACTCTATGGAACCAGCGTATACGGAGTATTTGACGTAGATGACGTTGCTGGAGCTTTTCCAAGGATTTTGTGTGGCGCCTATAGTTCACCCAAGTTTCACAACCGTATGTAAGTGTTGGAATGATCACCGCTCTATATACTGCCACCTTAGTGTTTATTGAGAGATTATGGTTATTGAAGACCCTCGCCCTGAGTTTCCATAATGCACGAGATGCTGCACTCAGCCTATTCTTAATCTCTTCATCCATGTTTGCTTTATCATTTACGATGCTGCCTAGGTAATTGAAGTGTTTAACCTGCTCGATATCTTTGTCATTGGCTTTAAAATCGTAACTTGGTGACCCTGGGGGCATGGACAGAATTTTAGTTTTCGCTTCATTGAGCTTTAGGCCCAGAGCAGTGTAGGCCCATGTATAGGTATCCAGGATCTCCTGTAAATCTTTTGCAGAATGCGAGACAAGAGCACAATCATCAGCATATTGTAAGTCAGTAACGCATCTCTCCTTAGTGGACTTAGCTTTAAGTCGGCTTATGTTAAAAAGGCCACCCTCGTATCTATATCTAATGACCATACCTCTTGTAACTAATTTTCTGTCAACAATCATAGACAGAGCCACCACGAAAACATTGAACAATATTGGCGCCATTGCACACCCCTGTCTAACTCCAGTGTTTGTGGGAAAGAGATCAGTCATGGAGTCGCTACAGACAACTTGTGCATAATTTTCAGTGTGTATTGCCCTACAAACCGCCACAAAATTTGGGGGAATGCCAAGCTTTCCCATGATCTTCCATAGTGCTGTGCGATTCACCGTATCGAAGGCCTTAGTGAGGTCCAGAAATGCTACATGCATCGTAGTCTGTTGTTCGACTACTTTTTCTTGGAGCTGCCTTAATGTAAAAATAAGATCTGTTGTTCCTCTTCCGGGTCTGAACCCGCATTGTGTGTCAGGCAGCAACAATTCCAGCACTGGAACCAGTCGGTTAACCATAATTTTTGAGAGAACCTTTCCTGTCACTGATAGTAGTGATATTCCTCTATAATTATTGCAGTCGGAGATATTCCCTTTATTCTTGAAAAGATTTACTATTATCGCTCTCCGGAAGTCTTCAGGTACCAAATGTGTTTCCCATAGGGAGTTGAAGCATGCCGTAAGGTGGTCAGCTATTTCATCTGCAACAGCTTTAAGGACCTCAGCAGGGATATCATCGCACCCCGCACTTTTGTTGTTTCTAAGCTGTCTTATAGCTGTATTTACTTCGCTCTTTGATATGGGAGCATCTAGACCATGATTTATAGGGTATTGAGGCAATAGATCAATTGCCTCCCAATCCACGTTCGAGCTGCAGTTTAAAACGGTGGAGTAGTGATTCTTCCATCTTTCTTTTATTTTACTCTCTACTCTAAGTAAAACTCCGTTTTCGTCAAGGATAGGTTTGGTGCTCTTTACTTTGGGTCCATATATTTGCTTTATTGTCTCATAAAAGTTCCTTTGGTCGTGGGCATCTGCATATTTCTGGATTTCCTCTGCCTTTTTCTTCCACCATGCGTTCTTGGCCGATCTTATTTTACGTCTAAGGTTCGTCTTGGCTTCGCCGTATTCAGAATTCGCTCTGTCGTTGGTAGAACTGGGAGAACTCATCTTTTTAAAAGCATTATGTTTACGTTCCAGTGCGGGTTCTATCACATCACAACTGTCATTGAACCAGTCCTCCTGTCTTTTCCCTTTCGCTATTCCAAGAGTAGATTCGCAAGCCTTATTTATCGTATTTTTTATACTGATCCATGTGTCATTTGCATTCTTGTCTCCATCCATAGCGGGTAGCCCCTGGCTCACTAAAGATGAGAGATTGTGTCTTACTTCTGGATCATGCAGCTTTTCTATTTGATAGCGTTTCTTTCGTGCTCCCACTCTATGGAAAGTCTTAGGTTTTAATTTTATATTGAGGTTGGCTAAAACAAGTCGATGATCAGTCCAGCATTCTATGTCCATTCTGGCTTTTGTTTTTGTGACATATTTTAGGTCCTGTCTTCTAACTATTATGTAGTCCAATGTATGCCAGTGTCCCGATCTCGGATGTCTCCAAGTACCCTTAAACTTATTGTTCATAGGAAAGCATGTATTTGTGATGGTTAAGTTATGCTCCGCACATTTTGTAAGCAACAGTTCGCCATTTGCGTTCATATTGCCCATTCCGTTTCTACCAATAACTCCCCTCCACAAGTCGTAGTCGGTACCAACTCTTGCATTAAAATCACCCAGTAATAAGATGTGATCTTGTTTTGGAACCTTTGACAGAACCTCCTCGAGTTGTCCATAAAACACTTCTTTTTGCTCTGGTAATGAGTCGAGTGTGGGTGCGTATGCCGAGATAATGAAAACATGTTGGCTCTCCGTTATTTGATATCTTAAGGTCATAAGTCGTTCAGATACACCAATCGGTAACACTTCCAAATTCTTTGAAATCTCATTTCTCACGGCAAATCCGACACCATGTAATCCCTTTTTCGCGATCGCAGGGTAACCCTTCCAATAGAAAGTATAGTTCTTCTCGGCAAGACATCCCTCATCTGGGAACCGGGTCTCACTCAACGCCACTATGTCCGCGTCAACTCTCTTAAGTTCTCTATCGATGAGAGCAGTTCGTCTTTCAGGGTGGGCTGAGGTTCTGGAATCTGATAAAGTTCGGACATTCCAGGTTCCCACCACGAACTTCCTATCTGTCCGTCTGTTTTTACTTTTACTTTGATGATTCGCTCGAACAGGCACCCCTCCCCGGAGATCCGATTGGAGAGGTATTTTACCTCCGGAATACAAATTTTGACTGTCTGATCGATCCATCCTTTTTGTACTGCTGCGTTAGTTTTACTGAACCGGTCACGCATCCGGCACAGTTTGAGCCAAGGAACTTCGGAGGTTTGTCCTGTGGCACATTTGGAATGCGACGACAGGGACCATCCGTAGACCTTATCAGCTCTCGAGTAGTAGGAGTCCAGATTGTTACGCTAAAGGAGGGGAAGGAAAAGGGATAAGGATAGGAAGAGGTGTTTTATGTATTGGACAGGGAATAGGAGATCCCTCCTCCTTTATCCGGGCTTGGGACCGGCACCGTCGTTCGATTAAAGGCGTTCATCTAGTTACGGAGGCGGAGTTAGATGGTTCAAAACTTCACAAGAACAGCAACAGTGGTTCCGCCGTTTTCATCCCGGAACTAAATTTGCAAAAATTGTTTATGCTTCCTCCAGAGGCATCAGTCTATACGGCCGAATGCTTCGCCATAAGGGAAGCACTACAAATTATTTTGAAACTTCACACCCCAAATAAATTTTTAATCTTTTCTGATTCTCTTTCCTTAGTAAAAACACTTTCTTCTCCCACCTCGTGGTTTGGACGAAATACACTGATTTTAGAAATTAAAAAACTACTATTTGAACTTAAAAGAAATGATAAACATATTTTAATAACATGGATTCCTTCACACTGTGGAATAAGGGGCAACGAGAAGGTCGATGGGTTGGCAAAGTTAGCCACCTCTGCGGGCCAGACCCCGCCCCACTTTGTTCTCCCTGAGAGTGATACTCTGCGTATTTTGAATGATGATGCCATAAGCCAATGGACTAACCAATGGAAACAAATATCTTTAAACAAAGGCTCGTATTATGAGCGTATCCAAGGCCAAATTCGTACCGATCCATGGTACAAAAGAAAAAACTTGAGCAGATCACTAATCTCCACAATATGCAGAATGAGGTTTGGACATCACAGGCTGGACGCCCACTTGTTTAAGTTGGGACTCGTCGATTCTCCGATTTGTGAGTGCGGCTTCGATGATGAAACGCTGAACCACGTCCTTTTCGGTTGCCCCTTGAGAGACAGATTCCAGCTCTACCATAAAATCCCAGACGTAGAGTACCCACTGAGTGTGGAGTATTTATTGAGTCTGGGATCTGTGGATATATATCGATTATTGTATAGGTTTGTTGAGAAAAATTTAGTAATAGTCTAGAATACCAAATTGACTCCTGATTGTTTTGATTTCACTATTTTATCTACTTTTTACTGAATAAATAACCCATTTTTATAAATCAATGATTCGTCGGTGGCATGATATCGTCCAAGCTTGGATGCAATGCCATAAACAAAACAAAAAAAAAAAAACAATATTGATTGTGAGAAACAACATAAAATTAACCAACTCGTGAACATATTGATATTGATTGTGAGAAACAACATAGTTAACTAAGGAGGCAATATTGCATTATCGCATATCTTATTAAAATGTCAATATTATCAATATAATTTTCAATAAAATAAACAAATTGTACAATTTAATGTTATCAAACAAAGGTGCCATATCTACATAATAAATCGGTAAGTACGCCCGTAGCATGGTACTTTCGTTAAAACACCTAAAAAAACATCACAATTCTGTATTCGTTGCCATGATAAAAAATAATAGTCATAGGCGATACTGATAAATACAAGCTTTCTCGTCAGACGTTGTCCTGTGGTCTAACTATGAATATTGAATTCGGATCAAAAAGAATGATAAAAATTACTTTTCATCAATGTCATTCCGGCCGATGCATCTATTTTAAACCATGTATTCCATCTGAATCCTGTCAATCGCACCAACTATCAGACAACTGATAGTTTGTGTCAAACGACAATTTGATTTCAAAATTAGATTAATTCACTTTTTAGTTATAAATATCAAGGTTAACAAATTATAAAAAAGTTTGAAAACAATTCCATTAAAAATCTGCGTGCCTTTATGTTAAATGTCAATGGTTATCAGGTAAATAAAAATTGTTTCTAAAGAATTTTCACAGATGGCGTTATTAAACAGATGTTATTGTTTATGTTATTTGCTATCCATTTTTTTATATTTGTTGTTATTCTGTTATCCGGAGCGGAGAAGAGTCCAATAAACCAAAAATGATAAAAATATGTTAAGCTGATCTCGAGTTGTAAGTGTTCGAACTAACCCGACCTTCTTTTATATGTTTAGATGAGGTTCCTACATATTCTGTTGATACGGGAAGACATTTCAAAGTGTCAGGAGTTGTAAAAAAGTAAAATTGGTACCCTTTAAGGGATAATATAACTGATCAAACAGTTGAATGAATGAATTCAAAATGTCAAATTTGGACATCTTAACTTTAAAGAACTATAACCGATTTATAGGACAATCAATCAATTAACCACACTTTTCTATGCCCTTCGTCCGACAGGCTTTGCTGCTAGTTCTATTATATTGTCAGTTTGTTTGAAAAAAAATCCACAATATTAATGCACGTTATAGGTACATATGTAATTTAATAATCTGTTACGTTGGGTATTAAAACTTCAGTTCTAAGTCCTACTTTTCGGTTACACAGATTTTAAATGTCATTCCAAAAATATCATAAATAGGTACCTATCTATCGAAATTATAAGGTTGGCAACAATTAACTGCACGAATGGTGGCAAATTCAAATATTGCGTACATTATGGAATATCCTATATAAGGTGTATACTTCCCTCAGCGGGCAGCCAAAAAACACGTGATCCAAGGATCCTGGCTACACTCACACCAAGGGAAGATACCAGACCCAACTCATACAAATGAGAATTCAATCTGCATAAACTTATTTGTTTAGGTATATTAATAGCTTACAATTACGAGAGGTATTTAAACGGAAAAGGCAAAGAATTCTTTCTCATAAACAAGTACTAAATCTATTGACGCGTATCGAATTATAGAGATACGCCAATAAAGTATTAATTCCACAAACTAGGCACATCCGCATGGCAAGCGCAGTGTGCAGTTCAGGGGGCCGAGCCAAATGCACTAAAATAGCGATAACTTTGAAAGATCAAACGGATAACTTTGCAACGGAAAACGCGCAAAGTTTTCGAATTTCCGAAGCCAACGTCGTTTTAATTCCAAAACTTTGACACGGAGCGGCCTGACGTCAGAAGCACATTCCGACGCCAGAAAACGATGTTTTTCTATGGTTTATTTACGTAAAATGGCAACACTCAAGCGCGGCGCATGTCAAAACGACGATCTACATACGTATTTTTTGACGTATAATATTGTTATGTCAAACAACAATATTATTGTTGCAGAAGCCGACCACAATTATTATACTTAATTTCTGATTTTATGGAGAGGTAAGTACATGATCTTTCTTATGGTATTACCTGTCTTAATTTTTGTGCAATTGTGTAATATTTTTAACGATATTTCAATTGCAACGGCCGACGAAAGAAAACATAACCTTAAGATATATTTTTAGATTGTTTATGCACTTAAGCCGTATTGACCATTATAATATATATATTATATCGTACCGTAAAAAGTTTCTGATAAGTTTTGAGCATTGTGGAATCTTCCATGCACAGTTTTTGTTGAGTTTTTATGTAAGAACATTCATAATAATTTATCTAAACCTCGCCATATTTATATTCGAATCACTAATTTCTGGCTCATTTCCCATGTGACATCGCCGCATTGGGTCATTTATTTGATTAACAATGATCTATAGCAGTTAGTTCAAGTACTGAAATGTTTTTTTTACTTCAGAAATCACCCCATTCACTCTTCAGTCGAATATTCATTGATTGGTTTATTTGAAACAAGGCGAAAGGCCAATAAAACTTAGGTATAATTAAAAGAAAATAACATTTTTTTCAATTCATAATTTCTCATTAAAAAGTCGAATCAACGAGGATTACAAAGTTGTATATCATATATTATTCTTACTCAAAGCTAATTTATTTCCAGATGTGCTCTGATTGGAAGTTCCCGGGAAGGCGTTCACCATTAAAACATACAGGGGAGGCCTGGCGGGGCACCACGTCATCTCAAATCCTAACACTCTAGAGAAGGTGTAAGCCATCTCATAATGGGCAGAATTGATGGCACTCATCCGGTAGATGAGACCTCATTGATCCAAGTATGTATACCTGTATCTGTCTATACTTTAACAATTATTATACCTGGTAGTAGCCATTAGACCAAAATTTCATGTCTATTGCATTTTTCACTATAAATATTACATTGGTATCTCTTGAAAATATATGTCCTAATACTATGTTAATTATACAATAACTTATGTGTTTTCATAAAAAAATTGATCGCTTGATTCAATGTTTAAATTTCAAGCACCTGGTAATCATCTCTTTTGCATATTTCAAAATGTCAAATTCAAAACGAATGATTAGTGAAACCGTAAACTAATGTTTTATGTCCAAGGATGCATGAGTAATTGGGTGACAGTTGACTGAACATTGTTATCGTCCATATATTGTACTCATCATAACTGTTGTCCGTTCATGCATTATAAATAAATGTCATTAATTCCATTCTTACAGACCAGGCTGCACTAGTGGGTACCCACCACCTTACATCGCAGAAGACTCCCCGAGCATCTCAAAGGGTCCCGTCTACTCCCGGAGCAGGAGCAACTACGAAGGAGCCCCCGTACTCCATCTCGCTTACTTCTGGGTCCTTATCTATCTCCAACTACATTTGTGTGATATTAGAACTAGAAAATGTCTATTTAAATTTCCTAATACAGTATTTTTTGGTTGCAAATGTTACTCTTGTGCGGCTTTTCTCCATTGTGAATTTGTAAATGTCTCTTTGTTTTCCCATCAGTGAAGATTTTATTGCTAATGACTTTTCTTCATTATAAATTAGTAAATGCATTTTTATTGCAAGTATTACATTTGTATGGCTCTTCTCAGCTAATGTGGGTTTAGTATTTTATTCTTTTATAAATCACTCAATAACACTTACCCACCACGCATATCCCGAAGGGGGTAGGCAGAGAGCCCATGTCATTCGGGGTCGACCTCGTCTGCGTGCACCCATTCTTTCAGATTTATATATCCTTTTTGTCATTCTCTCCTCGTTCATTCTCTGTACATGCCCAAACCACCTTAATTTATTAACTTTCATTCTAGTCACTACGCTAACATCCACTCCATAATCCTTTCTAATATTCTCATTCCTCACCTTATCAATCAGTCTCTTTCCGCATATCCTACGCAGTGATCTCATTTCCACAGCATCCATTCCAACTTCCAGATTTTTTGTCCATGTCCATGTTTCACTCCCATACATCATGGATGGTATCAGGATTGCATTGTGCATCAGCTGTTTGGATTTAAGTGATACATTCTTATTTCCCATTAGAGTTCTTAGTGCACCGCCAACCCTTCTACCAGCCAGTTTCCTTCTTTCAATCTCCTTTACACACCTTCCATCTCTGCTAAATAGACTACTTAAATAAACATACTCATCCACTTGTTCCACACAACATTCAATAATTATTTTAATTCCAAAGGCCTTGCCGTTATACAATCATTCTCATTCCCATAAATACTTAAACGTGAAAGTATTTATTACACTGAAGTTTGCTCGTATGACCAAAAACCTTTTGAAATAAAAATAATAAGTGAATTGCACAGTGTTTTGTAAAAAAATAAACCAACAATAAGATGGATTTAAAGTTATCACTTAAATTTAGGTAAATTAATTGTTGATCTGCTGTGATGTGTAAGCAAATGCCTCTTTTTTAATCCTGATTAATTAATTGACCATTCTATTTCAAATAATTTGTTGATTAAATTATGATGTTACTTCATTAAAAATTATAATGTACAACAATAGATCCCGTTTCGACCAATAAATTGTCAACAGGTTTTCAGGCACCAATATACAATACTTTGGTATAATATAATTACAAAACATAATAGTAATTAATATCTTTTACTCCTAAGAATGATTATTAAATAAACATACTTGAATAAATTTAATGTGCATATTTTCATATTATCTGTTTGTAATTTTATAGGAAATTAAATGAAACATTTTTTCCAATTATGGTTTTAATTACATAATGAAAAATATACCTTCACTAAGAAATCTAGTGTTGAAAAGAATACAAGAACCTATGAATATTAAGAATGTTATATAGATAATAAACAAAATAAAAATAAACAATAGATGAGTACAACAGACTATGGTAGCCTAGTGGTATAAGCATGGACTTCAGATCACGAGGTCCCGGGTTCGATTCCCGGTCATATCACAGTTTTCAATGTGTTTTTTCACTTCAATTTCTACCCAAGGTTGGCCTGTATCAAATTGGATGGGATCGGTTGAGTGAAAATGATGATCTCGGGCAGTAAGTTCCGATACTGACACCTTTGTATAGAAAAGTGTTAATTAATTTATTACTAAATTTTATTTTGGGATTCTTTTTTTATTTAATATAAATGGATCTGAACACAAATACACTTTTGACGTCTTTCACATAAAGCAAAGCTTGTGTTCTGAAAGTGGAAATGGTCGGGATTCGAAGCCACGACCACACTATGCTTATAAATGTCGTCGACTGATACCACTGGTCTACCAACAACTTCTTTATATCCTTTCTTATAATATTGGCTTTCCACACATGACAAGAGGAACAGCAGTTTTGTGGCATTCTTGCCATAATAAGTTTTAGTTTCACTAGCCACATCAAAGATGCTAGGAGCTTCCTAATTCTGAGATGCATCTAAACAGGATTCTCAAGAAGCAGCTGTCATTGGTTTGATAATTATTTCTTCAACAGGTTACTTGCGTTAAGCCTTTTAATTTCTAAAAAAGGTAAACATAAATGAGATCATGGTAATATTGTCAATGGTAAAAATAAACTTTATTAAATAGTAAAAATCATACCATTTTCCTCTGTGGTAGAAGGATAGGATATTTGAATGTGATGTGACATCAAACTATTTTAACCGTCTGCATCAGTGGTACGCATTACTAATAGTCCATATTAGTTTGCAACGCTTTTATTCTGTTTACAGTGCATGTTTTTATGATCCTCATGTCACTATCGCAGATCTAGAATTTGAAGAGCATATATTATTATTAATGAGATAAACATTTTCAATTGTTATTGTTTTTACATTTGTATGTAAAATAATAAATACCATTTGAACATTGATGGAGTGTGTGTCCCTTCCTATTAAAATACAAATGTTAATTTTTAGCGCGTCACACAGTATTAATATGGGTGCAGTCGATGCATCTCGCAGTCGAAACCTGAAAGAATTCAGAATCTTGATGTATTGGAGATAAAGACAGTTGTTTCTCTATGCTCACCACATTATATTACCATGCTCAATTGTGGTTGACAACGAAACACTCTAGTTTTTGATTTTTGTTCTGTCGAGTCGTAGAGAACGGAACACACTTCACCAGCATTTTACGACAGCTCAAATGCTCCCATCAGTTCTTCAAAAACCTACTCACCCTCCTCTGGGGATGTTATGAGAAAGCTCCACAATTTTTAGAGTAAGAACAATCCAAATCCAAACTCCCATAAGACCCCACTTAGGGGCATAGGGAGGCAACAAGAGCTCTTCATTGCGCTCGATCTTGCGCAACGTTAATGACCTCCTCCCACACCATGTCCAGATTCCTCAGCTCTGCTTCGAAGGAGCGGAACACAGTATGAGAGGGTCTTCCTCGTCCTCGGGACCCTGATGGGAGGAAGAACAGCGCTCTCCTCGGCCAACTGTCATTCGGCATCCTTAACACATGTCCCATCCAAGTCCATCTCCTCCACATAATAGTAGAGGTGATTGGATCACGCTGGGTGCGCCGGCGTATAGCGTCGTTCGTGATGCGGTGGTACCATCTTATACCCAAAATTCTCCTGAGGCACTTCGTTTCGAATGTAGATACTTTTTGTGCCTGGGCTTTGGTCAGGTGCCAACCTGCTATAATTATACATTTAATTCAATTACTTACAGAGTAAGAACAACCTGAAATTAATTATTAACAGATTACTTTGAGAAGGTGATTAGTAGTCTTTAAAAAAGTAGATTCATTAAAAAAACCACGGCAACTTTTATACATATTTTTTACAATGTGCATAAAGATGAATATGAAAAATGAATATGAATAAATATGAAAAACAAATTTAAAAACTATTAATGTGTGGATTTAAGTTTAAACGTGAAATAGTGCATTTTTTGTGGCATGAGTAGGATACAAATTTAATACAAAAATCATTGAAAAAAAGCATATTTTTATCTACAAATATTAATTAAATAACCCAAACATGATATAATTATACATTTAATTCAATTACTTACATTCTTTGTAATAAAAAAAGTTTTTGTTGACACTTGTCGATATTAACTTTGTATGCAACAGCGGCAATTTCTATAACGCGCATCTAACCTATAAATTGTCGGTGCAAGTGACGTTTGATCTTTGAACGGTAGGTGAAAACTTTGTCAAAAGTGTTACTTGGCTGCGAACGTTGAGGGCGTCGTCACGCGTTTCATAGAAAAAAATACCTATCCGGCCACCGGTACGGACTAACGCGCAGCGACTTTCGAATTTAAATGCTTTGGCTGCGAACTTTGCGCAACGTCACTTTCAAACTTTGGTAACCATGGGAACAAAGATCTACCGATCCGTTGGGACGCCATTTTAATGCACTTAACTTAGGCCCCAGATCTCAATCCAATAAATAACTGCGTGACATATCTGGGGGCCGAGCCAAATGCACTAAAATAGCGATAACTTTGAAAGATCAAACGGATAACTTTGCAACGGAAAACGCGCAAAGTTTTCGAATTTCCGAAGCCAACGTCGTTTTAATTCCAAAACTTTGACACGGAGCGGCCTGACGTCAGAAGCACATTCCGACGCCAGAAAACGATGTTTTTCTATGGTTTATTTACGTAAAATGGCAACACTCAAGCGCGGCGCATGTCAAAACGACGATCTACATACGTATTTTTTGACGTATAATATTGTTATGTCAAACAACAATATTATTGTTGCAGAAGCCGACCACAATTATTATACTTAATTTCTGATTTTATGGAGAGGTAAGTACATGATCTTTCTTATGGTATTACCTGTCTTAATTTTTGTGCAATTGTGTAATATTTTTAACGATATTTCAATTGCAACGGCCGACGAAAGAAAACATAACCTTAAGATATATTTTTAGATTGTTTATGCACTTAAGCCGTATTGACCATTATAATATATATATTATATCGTACCGTAAAAAGTTTCTGATAAGTTTTGAGCATTGTGGAATCTTCCATGCACAGTTTTTGTTGAGTTTTTATGTAAGAACATTCATAATAATTTATCTAAACCTCGCCATATTTATATTCGAATCACTAATTTCTGGCTCATTTCCCATGTGACATCGCCGCATTGGGTCATTTATTTGATTAACAATGATCTATAGCAGTTAGTTCAAGTACTGAAATGTTTTTTTTACTTCAGAAATCACCCCATTCACTCTTCAGTCGAATATTCATTGATTGGTTTATTTGAAACAAGGCGAAAGGCCAATAAAACTTAGGTATAATTAAAAGAAAATAACATTTTTTTCAATTCATAATTTCTCATTAAAAAGTCGAATCAACGAGGATTACAAAGTTGTATATCATATATTATTCTTACTCAAAGCTAATTTATTTCCAGATGTGCTCTGATTGGAAGTTCCCGGGAAGGCGTTCACCATTAAAACATACAGGGGAGGCCTGGCGGGGCACCACGTCATCTCAAATCCTAACACTCTAGAGAAGGTGTAAGCCATCTCATAATGGGCAGAATTGATGGCACTCATCCGGTAGATGAGACCTCATTGATCCAAGTATGTATACCTGTATCTGTCTATACTTTAACAATTATTATACCTGGTAGTAGCCATTAGACCAAAATTTCATGTCTATTGCATTTTTCACTATAAATATTACATTGGTATCTCTTGAAAATATATGTCCTAATACTATGTTAATTATACAATAACTTATGTGTTTTCATAAAAAAATTGATCGCTTGATTCAATGTTTAAATTTCAAGCACCTGGTAATCATCTCTTTTGCATATTTCAAAATGTCAAATTCAAAACGAATGATTAGTGAAACCGTAAACTAATGTTTTATGTCCAAGGATGCATGAGTAATTGGGTGACAGTTGACTGAACATTGTTATCGTCCATATATTGTACTCATCATAACTGTTGTCCGTTCATGCATTATAAATAAATGTCATTAATTCCATTCTTACAGACCAGGCTGCACTAGTGGGTACCCACCACCTTACATCGCAGAAGACTCCCCGAGCATCTCAAAGGGTCCCGTCTACTCCCGGAGCAGGAGCAACTACGAAGGAGCCCCCGTACTCCATCTCGCTTACTTCTGGGTCCTTATCTATCTCCAACTACATTTGTGTGATATTAGAACTAGAAAATGTCTATTTAAATTTCCTAATACAGTATTTTTTGGTTGCAAATGTTACTCTTGTGCGGCTTTTCTCCATTGTGAATTTGTAAATGTCTCTTTGTTTTCCCATCAGTGAAGATTTTATTGCTAATGACTTTTCTTCATTATAAATTAGTAAATGCATTTTTATTGCAAGTATTACATTTGTATGGCTCTTCTCAGCTAATGTGGGTTTAGTATTTTATTCTTTTATAAATCACTCAATAACACTTACCCACCACGCATATCCCGAAGGGGGTAGGCAGAGAGCCCATGTCATTCGGGGTCGACCTCGTCTGCGTGCACCCATTCTTTCAGATTTATATATCCTTTTTGTCATTCTCTCCTCGTTCATTCTCTGTACATGCCCAAACCACCTTAATTTATTAACTTTCATTCTAGTCACTACGCTAACATCCACTCCATAATCCTTTCTAATATTCTCATTCCTCACCTTATCAATCAGTCTCTTTCCGCATATCCTACGCAGTGATCTCATTTCCACAGCATCCATTCCAACTTCCAGATTTTTTGTCCATGTCCATGTTTCACTCCCATACATCATGGATGGTATCAGGATTGCATTGTGCATCAGCTGTTTGGATTTAAGTGATACATTCTTATTTCCCATTAGAGTTCTTAGTGCACCGCCAACCCTTCTACCAGCCAGTTTCCTTCTTTCAATCTCCTTTACACACCTTCCATCTCTGCTAAATAGACTACTTAAATAAACATACTCATCCACTTGTTCCACACAACATTCAATAATTATTTTAATTCCAAAGGCCTTGCCGTTATACAATCATTCTCATTCCCATAAATACTTAAACGTGAAAGTATTTATTACACTGAAGTTTGCTCGTATGACCAAAAACCTTTTGAAATAAAAATAATAAGTGAATTGCACAGTGTTTTGTAAAAAAATAAACCAACAATAAGATGGATTTAAAGTTATCACTTAAATTTAGGTAAATTAATTGTTGATCTGCTGTGATGTGTAAGCAAATGCCTCTTTTTTAATCCTGATTAATTAATTGACCATTCTATTTCAAATAATTTGTTGATTAAATTATGATGTTACTTCATTAAAAATTATAATGTACAACAATAGATCCCGTTTCGACCAATAAATTGTCAACAGGTTTTCAGGCACCAATATACAATACTTTGGTATAATATAATTACAAAACATAATAGTAATTAATATCTTTTACTCCTAAGAATGATTATTAAATAAACATACTTGAATAAATTTAATGTGCATATTTTCATATTATCTGTTTGTAATTTTATAGGAAATTAAATGAAACATTTTTTCCAATTATGGTTTTAATTACATAATGAAAAATATACCTTCACTAAGAAATCTAGTGTTGAAAAGAATACAAGAACCTATGAATATTAAGAATGTTATATAGATAATAAACAAAATAAAAATAAACAATAGATGAGTACAACAGACTATGGTAGCCTAGTGGTATAAGCATGGACTTCAGATCACGAGGTCCCGGGTTCGATTCCCGGTCATATCACAGTTTTCAATGTGTTTTTTCACTTCAATTTCTACCCAAGGTTGGCCTGTATCAAATTGGATGGGATCGGTTGAGTGAAAATGATGATCTCGGGCAGTAAGTTCCGATACTGACACCTTTGTATAGAAAAGTGTTAATTAATTTATTACTAAATTTTATTTTGGGATTCTTTTTTTATTTAATATAAATGGATCTGAACACAAATACACTTTTGACGTCTTTCACATAAAGCAAAGCTTGTGTTCTGAAAGTGGAAATGGTCGGGATTCGAAGCCACGACCACACTATGCTTATAAATGTCGTCGACTGATACCACTGGTCTACCAACAACTTCTTTATATCCTTTCTTATAATATTGGCTTTCCACACATGACAAGAGGAACAGCAGTTTTGTGGCATTCTTGCCATAATAAGTTTTAGTTTCACTAGCCACATCAAAGATGCTAGGAGCTTCCTAATTCTGAGATGCATCTAAACAGGATTCTCAAGAAGCAGCTGTCATTGGTTTGATAATTATTTCTTCAACAGGTTACTTGCGTTAAGCCTTTTAATTTCTAAAAAAGGTAAACATAAATGAGATCATGGTAATATTGTCAATGGTAAAAATAAACTTTATTAAATAGTAAAAATCATACCATTTTCCTCTGTGGTAGAAGGATAGGATATTTGAATGTGATGTGACATCAAACTATTTTAACCGTCTGCATCAGTGGTACGCATTACTAATAGTCCATATTAGTTTGCAACGCTTTTATTCTGTTTACAGTGCATGTTTTTATGATCCTCATGTCACTATCGCAGATCTAGAATTTGAAGAGCATATATTATTATTAATGAGATAAACATTTTCAATTGTTATTGTTTTTACATTTGTATGTAAAATAATAAATACCATTTGAACATTGATGGAGTGTGTGTCCCTTCCTATTAAAATACAAATGTTAATTTTTAGCGCGTCACACAGTATTAATATGGGTGCAGTCGATGCATCTCGCAGTCGAAACCTGAAAGAATTCAGAATCTTGATGTATTGGAGATAAAGACAGTTGTTTCTCTATGCTCACCACATTATATTACCATGCTCAATTGTGGTTGACAACGAAACACTCTAGTTTTTGATTTTTGTTCTGTCGAGTCGTAGAGAACGGAACACACTTCACCAGCATTTTACGACAGCTCAAATGCTCCCATCAGTTCTTCAAAAACCTACTCACCCTCCTCTGGGGATGTTATGAGAAAGCTCCACAATTTTTAGAGTAAGAACAATCCAAATCCAAACTCCCATAAGACCCCACTTAGGGGCATAGGGAGGCAACAAGAGCTCTTCATTGCGCTCGATCTTGCGCAACGTTAATGACCTCCTCCCACACCATGTCCAGATTCCTCAGCTCTGCTTCGAAGGAGCGGAACACAGTATGAGAGGGTCTTCCTCGTCCTCGGGACCCTGATGGGAGGAAGAACAGCGCTCTCCTCGGCCAACTGTCATTCGGCATCCTTAACACATGTCCCATCCAAGTCCATCTCCTCCACATAATAGTAGAGGTGATTGGATCACGCTGGGTGCGCCGGCGTATAGCGTCGTTCGTGATGCGGTGGTACCATCTTATACCCAAAATTCTCCTGAGGCACTTCGTTTCGAATGTAGATACTTTTTGTGCCTGGGCTTTGGTCAGGTGCCAACCTGCTATAATTATACATTTAATTCAATTACTTACAGAGTAAGAACAACCTGAAATTAATTATTAACAGATTACTTTGAGAAGGTGATTAGTAGTCTTTAAAAAAGTAGATTCATTAAAAAAACCACGGCAACTTTTATACATATTTTTTACAATGTGCATAAAGATGAATATGAAAAATGAATATGAATAAATATGAAAAACAAATTTAAAAACTATTAATGTGTGGATTTAAGTTTAAACGTGAAATAGTGCATTTTTTGTGGCATGAGTAGGATACAAATTTAATACAAAAATCATTGAAAAAAAGCATATTTTTATCTACAAATATTAATTAAATAACCCAAACATGATATAATTATACATTTAATTCAATTACTTACATTCTTTGTAATAAAAAAAGTTTTTGTTGACACTTGTCGATATTAACTTTGTATGCAACAGCGGCAATTTCTATAACGCGCATCTAACCTATAAATTGTCGGTGCAAGTGACGTTTGATCTTTGAACGGTAGGTGAAAACTTTGTCAAAAGTGTTACTTGGCTGCGAACGTTGAGGGCGTCGTCACGCGTTTCATAGAAAAAAATACCTATCCGGCCACCGGTACGGACTAACGCGCAGCGACTTTCGAATTTAAATGCTTTGGCTGCGAACTTTGCGCAACGTCACTTTCAAACTTTGGTAACCATGGGAACAAAGATCTACCGATCCGTTGGGACGCCATTTTAATGCACTTAACTTAGGCCCCTGAGTGATTCTGTTGTAACGTCCATTAACCCATTCGGTGTCGGCGAAACCTACATAAAATGCATTATTGGAATATCAAAAAGACATGCATAATGTCAGTATCTTCATTGATATATCAAAGGCTTTTGATAGTGTCCATCATCGACTTCTAAATAAAAAGCTTCCTTGTATTCAACTCATAAAGGTAAGACTCATAATTGCCTTCATTTATAAGTATAATCCGAATGACATTAAGTGTGGAGTACCGCAGGGACTTGTTCTAGGACCAATAGTTTTAAGTATTCGCCTTATCTAATTATTATATTTTAATAGTTTATTTCTTTTTTTGTTTGTTTGTTTATTTATCTTTCTTTTCTTATTGGTCTTTATCTTCCTTTTTTGTATTAACTTCTTTTCCTTCTTTGAGTGAAAATGTCTAGATACTGGTGAAAGCCTAGTGAGACATTCAAAACATTTTATGTTGTGCATGAACTCATGTGGCTTTTAATTTGTGCTATTTTTGTTTGTTCTAGCTCGTTTGTTTGGCTTTATATTTCATTTTTGAGTTGCCTGTTTTTTTTTTTGTCATTAGGATTGCATTTGTTTATTTTTGTGTATTTTGTACTATTTTTCCTGAATAAACATTATTATAATTATAATGAATCTGGTCTCACTCAAAGTAAACGCAAAAACACTTTTGACTACTTTCAAAGCAAAGCTTGTGTTGTGAAAGTGGAAATGCTCGGCACTGGTATTCCAAGCTTCGTACGAAACCCGTCATATAAGTACATCACATATTTACAGGTAGAAACAATTCAGGTCTTAAAATTATTATCGATCTTAAAATGTCACCAATCAATAAGTTGCTACGACAAATGCAGCCGAATTAATCAGTTGTCTTATGCATTGCTCGGCTTTCTTGGTAAAAAATGCTAAAAATGGAACTATCATAAACACTTGCCTGATGACGATAGATAGTATAGGGGTATATATTTTACACGTTGTGTTATTATTTAAAAAATGACACATTTTTAATCTTTATAACAAATTCCTTCAACATGCTTCTTCGACCCAAAAATGCAACAAAGAGGAAATAAAACAGTATCTTAAAAAAACATGAAAGCATATAAAACTGATGAAACTATAAAACATAATTTTTGAAGATCTTATGGGGTTAAATGCATTGCAAGTATTTTATCAATGAAATACATGCGTCAATACCTACAGCGTTGTATAGAGACAATACAAGAACAATATCAGTTCTACGATTAACATCGATATAAATTTAATGAAATTAAACTCACTTATAAATATTTCGTATCAAAGTAGGTCTCTAGAATGCGTAGGGCGTTGTTCTCCAGCGCGTTGCATACCGTTTGAATAGGGATTTGCGTGCTATCATCGACTATTGACATCGGATCGATGTTTATTTTTGTTACTATTTCACAATTTAGCCATTATGTTTCATAGTATGACAATTATAACGATCCTTACACTCATTGATCTTTTACCTTTCTCTTCTTCTTAATGAGCTATTTTGGAATCTCGCTGGAAATCCTAACGTTATTACAGGTACCTAATTACCAAATAACGTAAAATTTCGAAAATATTACTAAAATGGTTTTTTTATATTTTTTATTTCTTTAGTACCTCTTAAAAAACGCTTTAATCTATTATTTAAAAATGGAGCCATATTGTCCGTGGTCATCGCATTACGCGTAAAAGGCTGAATCAATTTGAATTTTTTTTATTGTATTTGCTTTTATCAGGAGAAGGTTCTTATAAAAAAATATTTAGAAAGTTGCGCAAAACATTAGAAAATATGGGAAAAAAGTAGGTACTTCACCTTCATTCAAAATAATTTCCTAATACCTTTTTCAAATGAACTACACTGAGACAATGTCTGTCCAGTGTCTTTTTTTGTGACAGAATGTTAATTTATCTTATACATGGCTCTCAAGATTTTCCATACAGTTGATTGGTACTTACCAATTTAGAATTCTTCGCTTTTCAATTCTGTGACATTTGAAAATACATTCATACATTCCTCTCCTTATTCCTTTGAAAAACTAGCTCTTTTTCTTCGAGCCCTTGTATTTTAAGAGGCCTCTGTATATTATCTGTCTCATTCAAAATATCTTTCGCAAACTTGTTGACTATTTTTTTTTTGCTAAAACAATAGGCCCTAATGGTAAAAATAATTTAGTTATGCAGCAAATTAGAAGTACCTATTATCGATGGGATGGTAAAATTTGCCAACCCGCTGATCAATACATAGATAAGATGAATTTAATATAATTCGTTCGTTAAATGAAGTCAGACAAGCACGATCATAATTCTATAATAATCATTATTGTTATGTGCCTGTAGTTCAGATCTGTCAGGCCGAGCAAGTAATTAGAAAATGTTCTACTGAATTATAATCTTTTTCCTGCCCTGAAAAAGTGCGAAGCTGATTTCCTTGTTTGATTCAATATCATGTTCTAATATCTACTTGCACAGGAGCACAATTACAGTGAAATATATCACTACAAGCGTAGTTAGTTCTTACTTCAAACACATTGTTCTTTCTTCTCAAGGCCTGACATTACTTCATTTCTTTTCTTACTCTTATTCATTCACGAATGTCTTCTTGACAGTCTCACCCACGATTACACAATATTCTGTGAAAATAATAATCGACACAGGTAAGACACCATTATCGAAAGTATATTAAAAAAGAATATTAATAAAGTTTAGTATCATTTTTACCGCTACTTCATAATATTATATTATTAGAATGCGGCAATTTCTCCTTTTATAGGAAGCAACTTTACTATTCGGGCAAGCACTGAGTGCAATCTTCTTATTCTTCGTGTGTCCTGTCAGATCCCCCCGACGTTGTGATCACTCTGGCGAAGCCCTCTCTATCCTGCGCCGTCCGGAATAGCTCCTCTACCGTTCCAATCCCGGTCCACTCTCTTATGTTGCGCAGCCAAGAGATCTGCCTCCTACCAGCCCCCTTGCAACCCTCTATCTTTCCTTTCAAAATCAAATGGGGCAGTCGATATTTTTCTCCCCGTAAAACGTGACCCAGATATGAGATCTTGCGGACTTTTATCGATGTCAGCAGCTCTCTGCTCACTCCTGCACGATTAAGGACTTCTGTGTTCGTTACTCTGTCTACTGAGTGCAATAATACCCTTCAACACTCGCTGAACCCCATTATCGACCTATAATCAGGGTTGCCAGGCTTTTTCCAAAAATATACCGAACCAGTGTTGCCACTTGGTATCCGAAAAGATGAAAGTTCCCCAAAAAAAGATCATTCTCAAAATTTGCTATCCGGAAAGTTGAAATTTCACTAAAAAAAATGACAAAATCATCCCGAATAACACTCGTTCGGTATTTTTTCATACTGAACACCGAACATAGTGCAAAAATACCGAAAACCTGGCAACCCTGCCTATAATGCAAGAGGGGACAAAATATTTTTTCACAACTTCTTTATGCCGACACGAAGTGATTTAAAATAAAAGTAACATTATTTTGAATGTAGGTTGTATGAAGTTAACAGTGGGGCTAGTACGAGTTTTCGATCAGCGAAACGATGAACGAATTACGAAACGAAATATGAGTTTCCCATACAAACCGACTTGTCAAACGGTTCGATCATCGAACGACCATTCGTTGAACGAAAGGAATCTCCATACAAAATTATCGAACGTTCGATCGTTGCGCTAATTGCACTCAGCTATGTCCACACATAGCAACATTTTGTATCTCCAACAAAATGTTGGAGATACAAAATGTTGCGTCAACTGTATCTGGATACTGTTGATAGCGATGTTGCGCGTCCACACATCGTTTGTTGTTGAAAATCAAAAAATGCGAATAATAGGTATACAGAGTGTTTGGTAAAACGTTAGACAAACTGGTATGGTACATAGAGGAGATCATTTGGAAATAAAAATACGTTTTGCTTGTTATATACACACATGTTGTAGGTATACTGTTTGAAAGAGAATATAAACCTTACCCTTACCAACTCACGTTCACTCCCAAGGTAGAGCATCTGGTCACCATTAGGTTCCTCTATGCACTTCTGTCTTGTCTGCTTCCTCTCAGATCAGTGCGTTCAAGCCATATTCGGCGGGCACAGCAAGGTGTGCCAATACTCAACCCTGTTTTTCTTCAGTTTTACTGATATTTAAGGAAAATTTTTACGAAATTTGAAGAACTCATGGTGACTTTCACCAACGGTTCATAACATTTAAGTTGCTCGTAGCCTTTTATATAGTGTGGAGTGGAGGACACTAAGAGCTACGTAAAAGTTAGGAACCATTGGTGAAAGTGACCATCAAATTTTTTTCTGAGTATTTTGAAATCTGAAGTAAACTTATTTCGTGGACGTTTCTTTGGAATATGAAGGGATATAACTTTTTACTAAGCCATTTTCTTGATTATTTTACTTATTTTTTCTAAAGATTTGAATTTTGAAAAAATAGTTGGATAAATAAAAAAAGTTACAGAGTGATTTCTAGATAAAATTAAGGGATTTCTATTATTTTTTTTTTGTAAAAACGCCTAAAAAGGGAGCTCTTTATATAAATTTTGAGTAGGTAAGTAGGTACAATATATTACAAAATAAATTATCTAACTTTGTACCATACCAGTTTATCAAACGATCAACCAAACCTCCTGTATTCCTATATATTCTTCGATCGTTTTTTAAAACTTATCGATGGAAATGAACGATGAGTGAAGCGTTCTGCAACTCGTGGGCTCGAATCCCGGTGCCAACCATTTCCACTTTCACGATACAAACCTTTTGCTTAGTGTGAAAGATGTCAAAAGCGTAATTGTATTCACTTTGACTAAGCTCAGATTCATTTTAAAAAATGTGGAAATCTTTAGAAAATTGCCAGATTTGAAGCTCATGGCGAATAACGCCTGCACTGATTCACATTTACTGAACATCATCGACTGTTAATCAGGTATCCCGAGTGGATAAGTTCAAACAACTGGGAGCAGCCATTACCATCTCTATTGACCTGGGGACTGAGCTCCCGATTCGCATCTGTATAGCAAGGGGCGCCTTTAACAACATGACCAATAGGTATATGGAAAGCATCAGCGTTTGGTGTCAAGACGAAATTGTTAATTGTTTGATGCGTGTGTGTGTTGCCCATTCTCCTGTATGGTTGTGAGTCCTGGCACCTGACCAAAGTCCATGCACAAAAAGTCTATTCTTTCGAAACGAGGTGCCTCGGGAGAATTTTTAATATAAGTTGGTTCCACCGCATAACGAACGACTCTATACGCCGGCGCACCCAGCGTAGGCCCATCACTTCTACCATTTTGGAGAGTAGATGGACTTGGCTGGGAAATGTGTTAAAGATGCCGAATGGCAGTAGGTCGAGGAGAGCACTGTTCTTCCTCTCATCATCAGGGTCCCGAAGACAAAGAAGACTCTCATACAGTGGTCCGCTCCTATGAAGCAGAGCGGGGTCTGAATATGGTGTTGGAGTTGGTTATCGAAACTCTGAGTATGGGAAGTGTTTGGTAGACTAGCGGATACGACGCCGGCTTTCGCAATGTTTCATGCGGAGGTCGTGGGTTCGATCCCAGGTGCCGACTATCTTCCTTTTTCGCGACACAAGCTTTAAGTAGCTTACTGTGAAAGAGTCATGTATATGTGTTCACTTTGAGTGAATATATAGTGAACACAGATTATTTTTATAAAGAAAAAAAACTGCGCGAGATCGAGCGAAGTAGAGAGTTCTAGCTGCCCCCCGTTGCCCCCGAATGGGGTCAAAAAAGGAGAATGGTAGCCTAGTGGCAAATGCATCAACTTCAGATCAAGAGGTCCCTGGTTCGAATCCCGGTTGGGTCAGAAATTTTCAATGTATGTGTATGTTCACCTGAAATATCTTCTCGAAGTTGAATCCTGTCTCATATTAGACGGGACTGGTTGACTGGTAGAGGATGCTCCAAGGATTAAGTTCCGCCTGCTATACTGACACTTATGTATTGAAGAGTGTTACTTATTTATGTAATAACTCGGATCGAACACATCGATTCCGTCCTCAAGGAAGGCCAGGTAAGAAGTAAGAGAAATAGGAGAGGGTGTATGAGAAATGTTATGTCGGTGGAAGAAGCGAAAGAAGTATGCTTGGATAGAAAAGAGTGGAGGTCCGTTTTCTCTGCCTACCCCTTACGGGACACGGCGTGATGGGTAAAAAAAAAACTAAAAAGATTACCTACTTCCCACCCAACTTTCTTAATTTTTTCTTTCATAAGAACCTTCTCCTGGTAAAATAAAAACCTAACGACAAAAAAAGAATTAGCGAAATCGGTCCATCAATGATGTATGGATGTGAAACTTGCTCATGCACGAATATATGGAAAGTATCTGTGGGATATGGAAAGGATGAGAATATTAGGTATGGAAGTTAGCGTTGTACAAAGATGAAAGGCAATTATTTGAAATAGTTTGGGCATGTGGAAAGAATGAATGTAAACTGAATGACAAAGAAAATTTATATGACCAAAAGCAAAGGTGCATTAATAAGGCATGCATGGTCGACAGAGAATAATCGACTTCGATAGCCCAGTGGCAAAGACTCCGACTTCAGATCAAGAGAGGGGTTTTGATTGCCGGTCGGATCAGAATTTTTCAATGTGTTTATTCCTATTATATAATCCTGTCTCAAATTAGAAGGAACCCTTTGACTGGTAGAGAATGCTTCAAGCATGAAGTTCCCCCGGCTATACTGACACATCGATTCCGTCCTCAAGAAAGCCTATTTATGAAGTAAAAGAAATAGGAGAGGTTCTATGCGAAATGGTATGTATGTCGGCGGAGTAAGTGAAAGAAGAGTGCCTGGATAGAAGAAAGTTGAGGTCCGTTCTCCCTGCCTATCCCTTATGGCTTGATGGGTAAAAAGAAAATATTAAATAATTGAATAATTAAGTACCTATTTAGATTTGAAATTAATAAAAACTTAAAAAATTTTCAAAACAAACCTATAAAAATAATGTAGAAAGGTAAAAAAAACATTCACAAATAATACCTCAACCAGTGAGATGAACGTGAAAAGTTGACGAGTTACCCGTTTGAAACGGGAAACTTGGAAACATGCAATAAGCAACATTTCCATATGATTTTTGGCGCCAAATATCGACGAGTATCTGTCAACTTCACAACAAAAAGTCAATGAAAACTCGTCAACTGTTGATATCAACTTTTTGTTGCCATGTGTGGACAGCCGGGATACACGGATACAAGCAACATGCATAATTTCTCTTTGATTTTTGCACCCAAAAGTCGGCGGTCGACTTAAAGTATCCGTCAACATTTTGCGTTTTTTACAACAAAAAGTTGATAGATACCCGTCAACTGTTGATATCAACATTTTGTCGCTATGTGTGGACATAGCTTAAGCGCTTATTAGGGTGCAATTAGCTTTCGATGAAACTCGTACTAGCCCCAGCGAGCATCTAGTATTATTGAGAGTTTGATTCCAATGTAAATGAGGTAGTCCCATTATAGAAGAGTTTCCAAGGAAGCACTAGCAAATGAAATAGATGCTCTCTTATCCCTCCCTCCCTCTTCCCTCTTAATTTAAAAGTAAAATAATTCTATAATATTTAGCAGTATATTTCTTTATGAATAAAATATTCTTTAGGTTTAATATGTTCTACTGTCATGTGCTTGGATTATCCAATATTGTTAAATTATTCGTAGGTATAACGATCAATAAACGATTTTTATAGTTTCCAGTGAAGGGCGTTTTCGAATGAGTGTTGTATCATAATATTGTTTATTTTCATTCCATTTAGGAAACACATACGTTAAAATACTTGTTTGTGTGAATGTTTAAAGCAATAACAATTAAAACTTGCAATCAAGGCAGTTGTACCGGCAATAAATTTACACAATAGTTTTGATTAAATGTAAAATAAGCAGTGTCTGTAAACAATAGTCCCCAGAAATTTTAATTTTATTTTACACTTTTGTTCACAAAGGCGGGAAGTTTGGATCTTCTAATCAAATATAGTCTGATAATTTTTTTCAATCTTCTTTTCTTGTGCCGTAATTGGGGCCTTACTCTGTATTTACATCGCAATCCTGATCAAACTTCAATCTCAATAACGATGTTATGATGATATTTAGATTTTGCTTTACTGAAAAATGGTATAAATAAGAATTTATACAAGTACTTATTCTATATTATGCTAATATTATGCAATTTGTATTTTGTACATAAACCTTTCCAAGACCTTATCTAGTGGAAAGTTGGAAGATTCATTGAAATAAAAAGAATACGAAATACAAAACAAGTTATTAATATGCCAGTACGTCATGGCAAATGTCAATATTACAGTACAGAAAGAAACACAACGATGCACGCCGATATAAAGTAGGTGTGTATAATGAGACGTCATGGTATAAAATGTTTTATATTTAGCCATTTGTGTAATATGAATATGTTAATATTTCAAACTGTTTTATTTCATATCATGGTGTAATCAATCAATGCTTCCTGTCTGACTTCAATAGGGGTATTAGGAGGCAACAAGAGCCCTCCACCGCCCCCGATCTTGCGCTGCTGAATTGACCACCCACACCATGTCCAAATCCTTCAGCTCTTCTCTGAAGGAAGGGAACATGGAATGAGAGAGTCTTCCTTTCCTCGTTTTCGACCTGATAAGAGAAAAATCATCACATTCGTCAGCAAGCTATCTTTCGGCATCCTAAACACATACCCTATCAATGTTCATTAATGGTGCAAGTGACTTTATTTCTTCATAATATGATCTGTTTTTATTTCCGCTATACCGATATCAAAACCTTTCAATCTAAATAACATAAAAACAAACATATCACTTTCTTGATTTGAATATGTTAAAATGTTTGTATTATTTATTACTAGCTTATACCCGTCTTGCTTTACGTTTTTGATTCCGATTGTCAGGCTTGATCGGTAGGTAATTAAATTAGCTTCCCATTGCTTTGCAGACCTCTATAACTGACATAAGCACAGGAAAAGAAGAATGACACTTTTACAAATTTTTGTTTTACCGACTTCATAATAATTATACGAACCTACCGACATAATTTGCAAGTTTTCATAGAGAAGTTCTCTATGGTTTGAATCTTAGCTATATTCCCTAAACCTAATTGTGTGATAATTAATTAGGCATTCCACCCATAGAGGGTGATTTGTGCTATGTGTATAAAAGCCGCTGTCAAACTTCAAAATGGAGGAATCATTTTGCAAATTTATTCATTAAATCTTTATTTATTGCGAATAATAAGATTTGAATAACATTTATATGTATAACAAATAAATCTACAATTATTTTATTACATTTTCATACCGTAATACCAAGATTCCATTCAACGTTTACATGAGTAATTTTGTTTCCAAAAGATGGCTTACTGTCTTTTTGAGAAATTTGTATGAAGATCCTAAAAAATAGAGTTTTTATAAATAGCTCTAAATATATTAAAGTTAATGCAGCAAATTGTATTTAAGAACCTTCTCCAGCATTTTGTACGGCTCTGGGCATATTAATATCTGACCTTAATGTATGTTTTCTATGATTGATGCTCGTACAAAAATATAAATAAACGGACTAAAATATTATGTAGATAGTACTAATCCAAAAATAGATTTTCATATATGACGCACAGATTAAATCTAACAAGATAATAGCAGGCAATAAGGACACGTCAAAATCTTTAAAAAAACTATTACCAAGTCTGTAAGTAGACATTAATATCACACATTAAGTTGGTGATTTGACTGTCGGAAAACGAACCGTGCTTACATGTGATTATATTCAAATAATTTCTCTTAATGACAACCATTAGTAGTTAACAGACGTGTCTAATGAGCACTGCCAGCCTTGATCTGTTAGGCAGCTATCTCTTATATATTATCTTATCTGGTCATATACTTGCCGTCTGTCATTAAAATTAAACTGTTTTTTATTCAATTGAAGGGAAGTTTTTACAATGTCTTTTATTCAAATAAAATGAAACAACACAGGTTTACAGGGAAAGTCGTACGGAATATTAAAGGACGATTATTTAGGTCATTTCTGATGGATTTGATCCCACAATATGGTGTTCGAAACTTAACCGTTATGGAGATTTTTTTTCGGATAAGAGCTCTAAGGTTCCTTTTTATGTATCTAATTTGAGGAGATGTCCATTAATAAAAATGATTAATTATTAACAACAGCTGAAACTTCTATTATCAGCTTAAAAATATTGAACGAGAAAGGTTAGAATTGAAAAATTTTACAAGTGTTTTTAACTTTGAAGCGCATTTTTTGAAAAAAAAAAAAAAACGTTATGGAACTTATTCGGCAGATACGTTAAAAAAACCACGTCTCATTATCAGGGTTGCCAGGTGTTAGGTATTATAGCACCGTGTTTGGTATGACGAAAATACCGAAATATAGAGTGTTCGTTCGGGTGCCAGGACTCGCACCCATACAGGAGAATGGGTAACACACACACGCATCAATACCTTTATAAATCAAATTATTTGTCATAAGTTGTATACCAGTATAAAAAAAAACATCCGATATAAGTATGATGAATAATTCCCGTAGTTGACTTGGTTTTGTTAGGTATGAGCAATATTTCGCGTAGAGTATTTTAACGTCCGTCTAAATTATTAACGAATTTATAGAAAATCTGACTAAACAACGAACTTATTCTGTGACTGGAGGCATAATTGGTGTTAGCTGATGCACGCGCAGATATGAACTGGCAAATTTATTCGAAAAAAATAGCCTCTCAAATATTATTATAATATTATGATAATATCTAGCGCACCCATTAACAACCATGTAAATTCGAAATGTGTAACGCATTTCAAGGTGTTCAGGAAGATGGTGTTGTGCCGCAGACATGGGGTCTCGTATGCAGATATTTACTTCAATCATTCATCAAAAAACCCATAAATTTTGATCACCGCATAAACGTTAAAGCCACCCGTTTGGTCTAAATCCAATTATCTAAGTGTTTCCCTCGCGAACTATGAGCTATGTTGCACATTATTAGCTAGCAAATTTGAAACATTTTTAAATAAAAAATTAATGCAATTTTCCACGTTTGTAGCTTGATACATTGCAAAACAGGAAATTGTTTTCAAAAATCACTCGAAATAAGAATTATTCGTGCATTCTAATTTTCCCAAATGGAAACTATCATTTCCTTAAATAATTATAGCAAGATTATTTATTTATTTGCTTGCACCATAGACCCATTAAGGGCACTTGGGCTCATCATGATCGAATGAATAATTTTAATCAACAAGAAAAATACAAAACATAAAATCTCAACACAAGTTATTGATGTTTTCGGCGGTAACATTGTGAAATCCATTTTTTTAAATGAGATTTTAAATAAAACACTGTTTTATTTCACTTATGCGCTTTTATTGGCAGTGGCCAATGCAGTGTTCTTAACCTAGGTTCAATCGAACACCAGGGGTTCTGTGAATCAGTCTCATGGGTTCAGCAGAGGTCAAAACACACCAATCCAAATCCAAACTCCCTTTACACCCCACTTAGGGGCATAGGGAGGCAACAAGAGATCTCCATTGCGCTTGATCTTGCGCAATGTTTATGACCTCCTCCCACACCAAGTCAAAATTCCTCAGCTCAGCATCGAAGGAGCGGAACGCAGTATGGGAGGGTCTTCCTCGTCTTCGAGACCCTGATGGGAGGAAGAACAGCGCTCTCTACGGCCAACTGTCATTCGGCATCCTTAACACATGTCCCAGCCAAGTCCATCTCCTCCCCATAATGGTAGACGTGATGGGCTCACGCTGGGTGCGCCGGCGTATAGCGTCGTTCGTGATGCGGTAGTACCATCTTTTGCCCAGAATTCTCCCGAGGCACTTCCTTTCAAAAGCTGAGACTTTTTGTGCCTGGGCTTTGGTCAGGTGCCAGGAGTCACACCCATATAGGAGAAAGGGCAACACACACGCATCAAACAGTATATATTTCGTCTCGACACCAAACGCCGACGCTTTCCAAGATACACACCCGACTCATATTAGGAACTTATCACTGAACCCCTATTCAAATTAAGAAGGGTTCATTGAATTCGCATATAAAACTGGTGGGGTTCAGTATCTCCAAAAAGGTTAAGTTTACCACTGCCTTAGAGTCAAAATGGTGGACGTTTATTGTCTTTAACAACATGACATCCTTAATGTAATTTCTTTTACGCCGCCCTTCCTTTTTGGAGTAGGTAGATGTGATCGATTCACAGGTTTCAACTTGAATAATGCAAACGGATATCTGGCTGTGCTGCTGCCATTGTTTGACACGAGCGACGGAGTTATCAGAAAATGATAACTTAGACCCAGATTCTAAAGCGAATAGTCGCTTGTGTGAAATCATAATTTATCCCAATTTGGACACCTCAAACTTCGTTGCCAACTCACTTTTATATCACATTCCTTTCCTTATCCTACGGGATCCTTTCAAAACATTCTGCTCGTACTTCATTAGTTAGTTATATATATTTTTCTATTTATTCCCCCTTTTAAGGCACACCGCAAGCCAGCCCGGAGGAGACCAATCCGTAGCAAACCCGATCCGCACAAAGCCGATCTCTAGCCCGACTGAAGCAATAGGACCTCTAGCCCGATTGAAGCAATGGAATAAAAAAATCGGCCACACACAAATCAAGCCCGCGGTGGTTCCCCTCCAAACCAACCCACAATGCGGGTGGCCTAAGCCCCACTCAGGAGCATAGGGAGGCATCAAGAGCTCTCCATTGCGCTCGAAGGCGTCCGAGGCTCATTCTATTCTGACCATTTGAAATTTTAGGACGTGAGGTGGTCAACCTCACGGTCCCGATCTGATTTTTCGATTTCCTGCCTCTTACAGGATGCTCGAAAAACTAGCAAAAAGAGCAGAGGTGCTATTCTTAGCCGGCAACCCCACGTCGTTAGTTATACTTACTACAATTATTAATACTAAAAAATATATTATGCAATAAACGAAACAGAAGAAAATAAAATTTTCAGTATAACAGCCAAATTGGTTTATACGTTATTAACAAGTTTAAGGACATAAACTCGTTGTGTTAGTTGTAATTGGCTTCCGATAACCGTACAACAAACTCCTGCAGATCCTTGGCAAACGATATTGTTTCTAGTCATCCTGTCCTGCGCAACTGACTCCCACTGAACTCACACCCCTAACACGTCCAGTTCCGGAGCGACATTGTCCATCAGCCGCTGTTTTGGTCTTTCTACCAATGTGCATACTGATCAAAAGATTCATTTTTAGTAATAATATTCTAACCTACTTGGTACAATCATTAGCTTATTGCAACCTTGATAGAGTCTCGTGCTCTTTCATTTTCTTTCTTCTAAGAGTGCCAAATTAATTCTAGATTATCAAAACAAAGAACAGAATCCTTGAAATGGTGATTTTCTGAAATTATTTGGAGTGGTTTTCCATTGCTTTCTTTGGTGGATTTTACTCCTGTAGGGGTTAACTGCTCTTAGCTAGTTGGTTCCAGTTTTTTGGCGCCTAAATACCCCATTCATCCTCATGTTATCTGCTATGGGATTGTTTATGAGTCGGACTAACCATTAAGCAGCATTTTACAGACCACATCTTCTAGCAAGACGCAGTTCACTATGAAGATTTTTTTAAATTCTTGGCTCACAAATGGAATGACTTGGAATAGGCGGTGAACGTCCGTAAATTTGAAATATTTGTTGCATAGAGTAGTAAGGATAAGTTGTAATAATAATTCGGGGGCGCACCTAGACAGAGCCTGTGCAGAGGTGGAGCACACCGCCGTTATTATTGATAATATAATTAAGCACATAATGAATAATGTTCCAATTTGAATATTACTACATTGCACTCGATGTATGAAAGTACACTGTATGGCGTTAAAATTAACTCACTTAACTTTTATATTCACTTATTGTAAAATCAGTATATTATATCTATGGCCTACCCTTCATCATTGTGATTTCGTTTTACGGTTGCATGATTACATTATGCGTTAATGGGTAATTTGGCTAAGTAAGGGGCCATCCATTAACCGCGTGAGTTCTTAAGGGGGGAGGGGGTCTGGAAAAAGAGATGAAAAAAAAACCAATTTTATTCATTCTTAATTACACGTGGTTCCTATAATATGTGTATCTTTCTCTATAATATAAGATTAATTTGTTTGGTGTTTTCTTTTTATCTATGTATATATCCATTAATATTAACGGACATTGCCAAAACTTTATTTTGATGTTTGAATTTTCGAACACAGCTCGATAGGATAGTAATTCTATTCATAGCTTTAATGAACTGACATCCTGTATTAATGTCTGATCTTTTGCAAAGCGATGATGGCTTTTAAAATTAAACTTAATTATATCGGTAAATTATATAGCTTAGTACCTATGAAAAATATTTAAAAACAGCTCCATTAAGCCGCTTAGTAAATTACCATAACCTATACATACATACATACATAACTCCCTTTAAGGCCCCCCGCACAACGTAAGCCAGCCCGGAGGAGACCAATCCGCAGCAAACCCGATCCACACGAAAAACTTTGTGACTATTTTTACGAAAATTGCGCGAACGGAGAAGTATGAAATTTTGAACACTTACCGTGTGATTTATAAAAAAAATCGTTAATCGTTAGATTACATAATATACACTGATCAGTTTTTACTTTATTTATAAAAAATATATTTGATCCGCGTTTGTTATGTATGAAGATGACATTTCACACGAAATTTTGTAAACAAACAAAATAGTACCTACCCCGGCAACGGGAGTGCTTACAGCCGAGATGCGCTACGTCAGATTTGAATGATTTCGAGTAGGTGCAGAATAGGTGCCAGACCTTATTTTTTAATTTTATATTATCAAAATATTGTTAAGTCCTTATAAAATCACACGAAACCTTTATGTTTTGGCCAAAATGAACTAATTTATGTTAAAGAATTATCTAACAACTAATGCCTCACTAAAAATTCATTACTGATGTTCGATTTTTGAATGGAACAAACCACCACGGGCTTACGACCGTCTTTTACTGTTATTTCGAAGGCTGGCTTAGTGTGATCACTTTACGTTAACAACGTTCGCCATTAGGTGGTAATGTTTGAGTCTCCGAAACTCCTAATCATGAGATGTTCAACATGTCGAAAAATCTCATGTATGCAACAAATAGATATTTAATAATAATTAATGAAATATAGAGATAAAAGTTGGAAATTATTGAGGATTGGCTCTAAGTAGATTAGCTCTGAAATATAGAGATAAAAGTTGGAAATTATTGAGAACAAGAGAGCAACAATAATTTATGTTAATTTTAATATTTGTGCCTACTTTAAAAGTACTCTTTGAATATTTTCTTCAAAACGTCATTATATTTATCATAAATTTAGTCGATGCATCATGGTTGTAAGACCTCGATGATTACGGGAATGCAATATTTATTTATTTTATTTATTTAACAACCAATTCAAAAGTACAAACATTTCAAATCAGCTACAAAAATGTTGCCTAAATAGGCCTGTTGCCTGTGCTAGGGCAATTTGCGTTATTTGTTTAAAATTTCTATTATCAAAATGATAAACCAAAACAAAATGGGCCAAAATATGAAGGGAGCACCTAATTGGACGGGAAAAAAAGTTAAAAACAGTATATTTATTACAGAAAGCGTTGTTGTACACTCGAAACCATTGTCAGTTGACATACAATCCAACATGGCGGGCTAAAATCTATAGAGATCAGCTCGCAATCAATCGATATGGGTTAAACTACCTCGACGACAGCTTGATCGCAAATTTTCTACCGCTGAACTCTTTTTTTCCACTGATCAGAGTTTTTAAATAAAGCAGTTATAGTTTATTTAGAGAAGGGGTGTCGAATCATAATATATTTTTTTTTAATTATGCATAAAAATAGATTAAATCAATAAAAAAAAACACTTCGCACACCACTGTAATGTTATTTATTTCATTCTCACGCACACTTCGATGTATTTGACAATTTTTGACACATATTTTATATCTGTGGTCAAATTGAGAACAGATATTTTTTGTATTAAATAACCGTGGAAAAAAACTTTGATATATCAACATTTAAAATTTGACGTAAAGATGTTATTATTTCTGAAAGAAAATTGTGAAATAGCGTCTTTGACAAAAGAACCTTTATAATGTTCAAAATTTAAATCTAAATTAGTGCTTTGGTCGAATTTCGGGTACTGTCCGACCACTAGTTCCTCTAAAATGACCCGCTTATTAATTTATGGGGCACCAAGATCCTGTCAAAATTTAAGAACATAAGAATGTACTAACTATCATTTTTATACACTATACACCCTTGACCACTTGAGTGAGCACAAATTGATTTTATTCAAAAATGAAAAATCGACCGTCTAATGTACATGTTTAAGGCGTATGAAACACTCATATAATTTACATCCATTTAGCGAAGCTATGCATTAAATGTGTGATAATAAAAATATGTGTAGCTAGTTTAGTTGTATGACGACCTTACCTGATCAAAATCACACACATACACAAATTGTTCCAAATTCTTATAAGTATTATAATTTCTAAGCACATTCGTCAAAGTGTCAAACCGTTGTCAATAATTAATGTATAGATTTTTGGCTGTTGAATTTTTTTTATGACTACAAGCCCCGGCTCTGCCGCTCACTTGGTGCTAGTGGGATGCCCGTGTCTCGAGGATACGATTCTAATATATAAAGGAGTGATCTGCCGTCGAAATGTCAGAAGCAGTTTTCTCTCAGAGATTAGGCTCGCACCTCTTACAGCACCACACCACTCACCATGAACTCATTCGTAAGTTCTTACGTTGTTTCATGGAGTACAACCCTCTCTGAAAGAACCTGAAAAAAAATATCACCCTTACTATATTAAAAAAAAAAAATATTTTTACAAACTATGTCGTGTTTACTAATTTATTTGTTATTTCTTCCAGTTCTTCGTCACTTTCCTCAGCTTGGGAGTCATGGCCTCCGGCTATGCTCACCATTACGCTCCAGCCCCACTTGGAGCCGATGGCAGAGTTATCGACACCCCTGAAGTAGCTCAAGCTAAAGCCGCCCACTTGGCTGCCAAATCCGCCGCCGGTGCCCATGAAATCTATGCCCCAGCTGTCTATGCCGCCGCTCCAATCGCTTACTCTCACGGTTACGCTTATGCCCCAGCACCCCTCGGAGCTGATGGACGTGTTGTAGACACCCCTGAAGTCGCTCAAGCTAAAGCCGCTCACTTGGCCGCCAAAGCTGCCGCTGGAGCTCACTCTGCTGCCTACATCGCCGCACCAGCCGTATATGCCGCCCCAGCTTACATCGCTTCAGCCCACGCCTATGGACCAGCCCCACTCGGAGCTGACGGACGCGTTGTAGATACCGCTGAAGTCGCCCACGCTAAAGCAGCTCACTTGGCTGCCAAGGCTGCTGCTGGAGCTCACTCTGTCTACGCTGCCCCAAGCGCCTACGCCTCCGTCTACGCTCATGGAGCTGCCCCAATCGGTCATGATGGACGTGTTGTAGATACCCCTGAAGTCGCCCAAGCTAAAGCCGCTCACTTGGCTGCCAAGGCTGCTGCTGGAGCTCACTCCGTCAACGCTGCCCCAAGCGCCTACGCCTCCGTCTACGCTCATGGAGCTGCCCCAATCGGTCATGACGGACGTGTTGTAGACACCCCTGAAGTCGCCCACGCTAAAGCCGCCCACTTCGCCGCCAAGGCCGCCGCTGGTGATTACCACTACTAATTTCCCAAATCCTTGTTACAATAGTTATACGCAGAGTTAAATAAACAGTTTATAGAAAGAAGAAAAACATGTTTTTACTTTTTTGACTTTCTCCAACAGACATACGAACTTTTCTATTACACCATAGAACAAAAAATTTATCAATTTTCAAATAAATTCCTGATAATTTGTCTAAAATATTCCTTAAATTGAAAAGCAGATCAATGAGCAGGATGTTTAAAATACAAAAAATATAAGATAAAAGTTTATTAAATAATTGGTAAAATAAAACCCTTATTGCAGCAAGGCACATTGAACCTGCGTTCACTAACTTGATTAAGAAAATTTTGATTAAATCTGAAATGATCTTTCGGATCAAAATATAAAAATTGGACTATTTAAACACATTTTTGACATTGAAGAACTGACCCATTGTCTGGTCAAGTAATCAAGCTTTACAGCTGAAGAAACTGAAAGGGTATCTACACATCTGAACAGGCCATAACAGTTACGAACATCACTGCATGCCAATCTCATTGCTGCATGCTGTCTTTGAAAATATTCCAATTCAAATAGAGTGAACTTTTTTTCAAAAACCTCTGGTAGTAAATTAACAAATTTTCAGATGCCTCCAGACGTTATTGTGATAAATATTATTGATTCTGAAAATGCTTGAAATTGCAACAAATATGCAGGTATGTAGAGAAGTTGGTGACCTCAGCTGATGATAGAAGTAGGAAGAAGAAGGATAAAAAATCAAACGAACTCTTCTTATCGCTTTGGGTCAGATTTTTAAAATGGTGATCAGAACTAGCGGTGGTCTAATTACGGGAGCAATCGTTCCACCACTGGTGACTTCAGGGCTGCTTCCGATACGTAACAGTTTGGCACGTTTAACAATAGGCATGACCAATTTATGGAAAGCGTCGGCGCTTAGTATCGAGACGAAATGTAAACTATTTAATGCGTGTGTGTTGCCCATTCTCCTGTACGGGTGTGTGTGGGTCCTACCACCTGATTCAAAGCCCAGAAAAAATAAACATGCACTTGAAAGAAATTGCCTCAGGAGAATTTTAGGTAAAAAACGTTTAACCTCCGCATCACAAATGAACTTTTCTTGACATGGTACTAATGGAACCCTTTACATCCTTTTAGTACTGCACCAAATTAATTAATATGACAATATTCTCCGCTGTACCACAATTTCCGAAGAAAAAAATTTTTTGTTTTTGTTATGGATTTTTTTGTTTTTATTGTATACTGTGTGTTAATAACTTTCTTCCTATAATTTTACAATACATACGATTGTTATTCAGAATGATGAACCCAAGCGTTCTGTAAAGGACCTACGGGAGATATTGTAAAATAAATAAATAAATAAATAAAGAATCTATACGCCGACACACACAGCGCGGGCCCTTAACTTCTACCATTATAGGGAGAGAAGATGGACATGCGTTAAGGACTCCGAATGAAAGTTGGCCGAGAAGAGTGTTGTTCTTCCTCCTATCAAGGTCCCAAAGACCCTATTAAACCATGTTCCGTTCTTTCGGAGGGATTTGAACATGATGTGGGAGGAGGTCATTGAAGCCGCACAAGATCGAGCGCGGTGGACGTTGTCTTGTTGCCTCGGCAAGACGGCAGTCTTTCAAAATTATGACAATGTTTTTTTGTTACTACGGTAACAATATCGTCAATGTTCTCAGCTGCCACATTCACCGCTACTACTATACAGTACCGTAGTCCTTGGAAAACAGACCATTAGTGGGGTCAAAATGGGGTATTTATATTGACGATGCCACCTTTGGCTGATAAATTATTAATAATTTTACAAGTTTTTTTTTTGTAGGTAATGAGCCCAAGTAATAAACTCAAATGAGGTCTGTTGGTTTGTATTGTAGTTGTGATAACACGCATTTTATTTTACATTTTTATCGATAGATGTCGTAGTTCAATTTTTTTTTCGTATAGGGTTGAACTCTTTCCATCTCTTGGGATGTTTCAAGAACCTTGGTTCTCGTTTAATTCAGATTTAAGAATCAAAAAGATGTTTGATGAAAATTAAGAAAAACAAACGCAAGGTTAAGATAAAAGCCCAAAGAACTTTATGTGGAAGGAAAAAGAAAGAACCTTGATGCAAAATTAACTTTTCAAGGGACTCTTCAAGTTAAATTGTTAAGTGAAAAAAGTGAATTGAAGAGATTTGAATTTACTCTGACATCTGACTTCTCTATGAAAAAAAAAAGTTATCTTTTTGTAAAACACAACTGATAGGATGTTTCATTTGTGTAGAAAGTAGATCATGAAGAATGTCCATAGTTCAAGTGGAAGGGCGTCTGCTAGCTAGACCAACTCGATGACCAATTCTTCCTCTTTCACGACACAAGATTTAAGTAGCTTACTGTGAAAGAGTCAAGGAGTGTATTTGTGTTCACTTTGAGTGAGCACAGATTCATTTAAATAAAATCATGACGTCCTAATAATAATTTGTCATGTTTATTACATGAATATAAGCCGATAGCACGTATACAATAAATTATTATAGCTCTGAAAGTAACCGCTTAAATACTTTCTTCTATACGATATTCTTCATCTTTCTACTTAAAGACTCTTTCCATTTCTCCCTGACCGCTGTTGCTTACATACTGTTTTAATTTTAACCCAAATTTCAGCGGCTCTCTTATTTTCCCAAGGTCTCCACATTAAAATTCAAAGGGTAATTCTTTTAGAGTAATGTCTAATGTCTTAAGTTTATAGTTTACATACGCGACTAATTATTGTAAAAAGGCATGTTTTTCATTAATGGTCAGAAGTTGAGGTTTTACTACACTTGTCAATGGTTAGCAGTTTTATTTCTTTCTTTATTCCAAATTCCAAGACTTTCTCATTGGGCACGCGATAACTCTATGATCATAGTAACATAACAACTGTCCTCCATACCATACAGTCATAAATGAGATTGAGGTTCTGTATAATACAAAATACTTCATATTTTCAATAACGATGCATTCGTTTATTTACTTCGATGAGATGAGATGTACATAATATTTACAATTGCTTTAATATAATATATATAATTTAACATATCACGAGGTCTATACAAGGGTGGGTAGGAAAGCGGTGGTTGGTGTTAGTTATTCAATAATGATGTCCATGATGATGGTCGTAATGATGAGCACCGTGGGCGGCGTGAGCGTGAGCAGCGAAGTGGGCGGCTTTAGCGTGGGCAACTTCAGGGGTATCTACAACATGTCCGTCATGTCCAATTGGGGCTCCATGATGGGCATGAGCGTATCCGTGGTGGAGAGCAACTGGGGCGAGGTGGTGGGCGTGGACGATTGGGGCAGCATGAGCGTATCCGAGGTGGGCGAGTGGAGCGCCATGGTGGGCCAATGGAGCGACATGGTGGGCATATCCGTGATGGTCGTGGATGTTGTCGTAGACTGATCCACGGGCACCATGAGCGGCATTGTGGTACGCGGCGTGGTGGTTAGCTTTAGCGTGAACTACTGCTGGTGTGTCAATAACATTGCCATCATGCCCCAAGGGAGCTCCTCCGAGGTGGTGGGCGTGGTAGTTGTGTGGGTCGTGGTGGGCCAATGGGAGAACTGAAGCAGTGGCGACAGCGGCCATGCACAACAAGGCGACAAATGACTGAAAAATACACATATTATCATCACCTATCACAATGTTTGTTTAAATTAGGTCATTTCTAAAGGCGTATTTACAAAGTTTTCATTTGAGGAAACTGTTTGTATTTTCACGATTTTAATTCTGAACAAGGGAATATCTATTGATGCTTCTAACAGACATTGCGATATCTCATAGCTAGCTGATAAATTTTATTTGAGTTTATTTTTTTAAAAACATATAGCAGAAACTGAATATTTTACTGTAGAATAGTACCGTGTTTAAAACTGAAAATGTAATATTTTTTTTAATATGAATCGCATAATTTAAAACTTTTTAATAATTTGATACCATCATTGTTTATCCAGAATCCTTCCGTAAGTAGGTATATAATCCAAAAAATACAACTATAGTTTAATGAATGTCCTTTTTAAAAACTTTTATTGGATGATATTAATATGATCTAGAGAAAAAATCCCAAATTTGTATTCAGAGTTATAATATTCAGTTAGGTATGCACTGGGTTCAATTTGTTTTATGAATTTATTTAAATCAATTTTCAAACTTACCATGGAGTTCATTTTGATAAGCGTTTGTTTACTTGGTAAGGAAACAGTGAGTGATATGATTTACCTACAAACAACTGACTTATATACAAAAATGTTCAAAACAATTGTCCAAGAATAACCTTGGACAGCGATAGTCCACTGCAAAAAGATAACAGCTATGCACCTATCCTAGATATACACCCAACCAATACTTGTGGTAAGTCCTGCACTGGAAAAACAAGCATTAGCATGAGAGTTTTTCTATAGTAGATTGCGTGATCGAATCAAGTTGACATGTTCAGGAAATTACCTCTACAGGAAATTGGTTTTATTGTTAGACAGGCAAAGTCTTTTAAATATTGAAAACATTTAAAAACAAACACCAAAAATGAGGCTACAAATCAATTGAATTTGTTTAGGTCTTGTTCCCTCAATCCGATATTTTACTTAGTCCAAGTTCGCTCCCTAGGGGGAGCATGTAATCTCTACAAAGCCTCGCCAAGCATCCCCATAAGGTACATTCCAATCTCAGCATGTATTCCGAAGGTCTTCGTCGTAAGCTCTTGGTCTGCCACGTCTTCTTGTAACATCCGACGTGTAAAATGGAAGAGGAAGATGGTCGGCACCTGGGATCGAACCACGACGTCCGCAGTACGAAAGCCGGCGTTGTAACCGCTGGCAATCAGTTATTATTCTGGTCTATATTAATATAGATTTTATTTGTTTCTGACAGTGTTACTAGTTTTATATCTTTTTGTATATTTGCTGATATTAAAAAAAAAAAAATTCTATTGGAGTTTCATTTCCTCTGTTTGCTTGTCAGCGAAGGTGTAGTCATAGTAAATAAGACAGAACATACATATTAAACAAACTCTGTATTTTTTTAGAATGGCAATAATAAAACCATTTTTGTATAATTATTAATTAATTGAGTCTACCTACGTGTATACAGACTATTAAACTAGAACCATCATGTTTGTTAAAAAAGTGGACTAATTAAAATTTATAAACATTGACTAATTTAATTATATTCTGTTTACTTTTTTGTAGTTTATAGCTTGGCTAGTTTTTGCATTGTTTGTTGTGCATATTAAATTTATTGAATTCTTTCTTGTTTTTTAAGTTGTTTCTAGCTAAAGCTATATTTATAATAATTTAAAGTAGGTATGTTCCACCAAAAAAAAACTGTTCTTTATAATGGGAGCTTCCGACAATACACACTAGGTGGCAGCGCTTCTAATCCGGTCTATTGTCAAATTATGACAGCTGTCAAACATACCATCTAGCATTGACTGATGAATATTATTCTAATATATCTCCTCTCTTTTTTTTCTCAATTAAACAATTTAACGTTTTAATTATTGATGATTGCAAAAGTGGCTTTTTCTAGGAGGTAAACCATAGTGTGTCCTTTTACACTACACACAAACAAAATAATATAGTTAACATTAATTAACAAGGAATGTATTTGTCTTCAAGGGTGGATTTGCAGTGCTGTTCTGTATCTTCTTGTTTTATTGTTTTCTGTATTTTATTTTAGTATTTTATTAGTATATTAAATAAAATAAGATAAACAATTATTTTATTTGTAATAGTATGTAAAAAGAAATGTACAATGATTATTCTAAAAATATGGTTGAGTTTATAAACGTTAATTTGACCAGTGTTGCCAACGCCGTTTTTCAAACGCAAAGTAGCCAAACTGAAAATTTGGTATGCGGTCATTCCGAAAATTTTAGTATCCGATGAGAGGTGAGAGTTCACTAAAAAAAGGTCATTTAGTATCCGAAAGGTGAAAATTCGCTAAAAGGGAAGTATAACCCAAGTGGCTACCTGTCGCCTTTTAGATTTTTTCGTCGCATATTCACGTTCCAAATAGAAGTAAATCGCCCCCTTTGGCAACACTGAATTTGACAATAGACCGGATTAGCTAGGGCGCCTCTAGTGGCACAAAATGGAAAAAAAACATCCCATTTGAATAATTATGCAACTTATTCAACAAAAAGTTTTGACAGGTATTTATATACATGCGTGTATGGTGTCAATGGCGCTTTCATTTAATTTTCACTAACAACCGGTTTCATAAAAAATAAAGGACTTTAAGTTTCCTTTAAATATAACGCATTTCATAACAACAAAATGACATTTTATGTTAAAGTCCCGTTATTGGGACTTAAAATCGACTTTAGTGTGGCTCAATCTTTTGCCACCGGAGTTCATAGGACTGTGGACACAAATGACTAAAATAGGCTGAAAAACATGAAAAAACGGGTAGAATTATTATTTACTAGCTTATACCCGTCATGCGGGTATTTTTGATTCCGATTGTCAGGCTTGATCGGTAGGTAATTAAACAGGTTCTAAAGTAGTTATTGATACAAACTGTCCACTGCAGCCATAAATCATTTTTATCTCTTTCATTCTTCTTTCGGAGAGACATAGTGATGTCAACATTATAATATATATTCATAGAATTTTATTTTTAACAACAGAATAAATCATTTACAAATAATTAAAAATAAACAAAAATGTATTTTTTTATAATTATATTTGCATTAAGCATTGCATTACATTAATTATTATAAACACATTATTATTTAAACCAAACAAAGACACTTATAATATAAACATAATATGTTAAATCACTCCATTTCGGGTGGAAGGCCCAAATAAAATTTAAAAAAAACGTTAAAAATAAATATTTTTAAACTTCTTCCTCCGACTCGTCTGTGTCACTTTCATCTTTTCATTGAACTCTCCTACTTCACGGAATAAAAATATCTATTCAAATATTTTAGGACAATGAACATAAGGGTAAATATTATCAGCCCGCCTGCTATTGTCTATTGTTTTCGGAACTTTCATTGTGTATAAATAATCTTTGTTAGAATGATTCGTTGGGTTTCGCTAGACTAATGAATCATCGACACTCGATGCTTGAGATAACCGCACTCCTTCACTAAAGGGATTAGACTTCGTTGACATTTATGACTGCAGTGGACAGTTTGTTCTTTCCCTAGAATAGTCTAGCTTCCCATTGCTTAACAGACCTCTATAACTGACATAAGCACAGAAAAAGAAGAATGACACTAAACTTTTACAATTTTTGTTTTACCGACCTCATAATATTATACGAACCTACCGACATAATTTTCAAGTTTTCATAGAGAGAGCTCTGTGGTTTGAATCTTAGCTACATTCCCTACACCCTCTAATGTGTGATAATTAATTAGGCATTCCACCCATAGAGGGTGATTTGTGCTATGAGTATAAAAGCCGCTGTCAAACTTCAAAATGGAGGAATCATTTTGCATTTTTTTTTCATTAAATCTTTATTTATTGAGAATAATAAGATTTGAATAACATTTATATGTATAACAAATCAATCTACAATTATTTTATTACATTTTCATACCGTAATACCAAGATTCCATTCAACGTTTACATGAGTAATTTTGTTTCCAAAAGATGGCTTACTGTCTTTTTGAGAAATTTGTATGAAGATCCTAAAAAAATAGAGTTTTTTAAATAGCTCTAAATATATTAAAGTTAATGCAGCAAATTGTATTTAAGAACCTTCTCCAGCATTTTGTACGGCTCTGGGCATATTAATATCTGACCTTAATCATAGAAAACATACATTACTCGTACAAAAATATAAATAAACGGACTGAAATATTATGTAGATTGTTTACAGATTTCGTTTACTAATTCATAAACCATAATAATAAATTTACACAAATAACGGTACATTGAAGCTCTGTTGAGAAATGAAATTGTAAACAACCTATGTTTTCCATATATTTCCATGGCAACACTACCAACTGCTACCAACTTTCAAATAATTTTTTGAGATATACCTAATACAAGATGTCTGTTTCGTGAAATGAATCATTGATTATTGCTATTTTTTTGGCATCGGCCTTTTTCAGTCAATTAAAATGACCATAATTCTCACCAGTAATAATTATTTTATTGAAATACTCCGAAATTAACAGCATCAAATAAGTTCTTACTGTCATTTTAGAATTCTTTACTAATATAATTCTACTGCTCTCGTAATTGCTCTCTTGTTCTCAATAATTTCCAACTGTTATCTCTATATTTCATTAGTAATTATTAAATATCTCTTGTTGCATACATGGGATTTTTCGACATGTTGAGAATTCCCATAATTAGGAGATTCGGAGACTAAAACATTACCACCTTATGGCGAACGTTGTTAACGTAAAGTGATCACACTAAGCCAGCCTTCGAAATAACAGTAGAAGACGGTCGTAAGGCCTTAGTGGTTTGTTTCATTTAAAATCGAACATCAGTAATGAATTCTTAGAGTTTCTAGTTGTTACATATTCGTTGATTCTATTCCGTTTTTATAATAACAAGCTGACCCGTCAAACTACGTCTCGCCATGGAATAAATAAAATATTGTAACATAGCTGAATTTTGATTTTCGTTTAATTAACACGAAAAGCCATTTAGTGGCATTATCAAAACCTATATTATTATGCAATGCTGTATTCATTCTGTCCCGAGTTTATAATTAAAATTGTCTATGTAAACTTTTGTTAAAAATCTGAACCTATCTTTCAAAACCCAAACGTTGCTATAATGAAATTTGTGTTGTTAAGGAATTTTTCACAGGTGGATCTTTAAATTTTTTCGATGCTTTAATAGTTATTCTGTTGTCCCGAGAAGGGAGGAATCGAACAAACCAAACAATATAAAAATTAGTTCAGCCCTTCTCGAGTTATAAATGGTGTAATTAACCCGACTTTCTTTTACATAATTAGATTGGTTAAATGAAAAATCAGATATAATTTTTACTCCACGACCATGCGGTCATGTTTTGGATTGCGTCTTTGTTTTATATTTTCATCAAATCATTAATATTTACATATTTACAAATGAATTCATTGATTTAAAAACAAATGATATGCAGATATTAATTACAAGAATGTTGAATGAGATTATTAGAAGATCGAGACATAAATAAGAACATGACAAGTTTATACAATGAGGCGAGGGTAATTATTTAGTTCCTTAGATTCAATAATGATGGCCATGGTAGTGGTCGTAATGATGAGCACCGTGGGCGGCGTGAGCGTGGGCAGCAAAGTGAGCGGCTTTAGCGTGAGCTACTTCTGGGGTGTCGACGACTTGTCCGTTGTGTCCAATTGGTGCTCCATGAGCATATCCGTGGTGGGCATATCCGTAGTGAGCGTATGGGGCAACATGAGCGTATCCGACGTGGGCGAGTGGAGCGACATGGTGGGCATATCCGTGAGCGTATCCATGAGCGTATCCGTGGTGGTCGTGGATGTTGTCGTAGACTGATCCACGGGCACCATGAGCGGCGTTATGGTAAGCGGCATGGTGGGCGGCTTTAGC